>VXAX01003471.1:163575-174149 GCA_013399835.1 Leptocoma aspasia | reverse complement strand
AAAAAAAAAAAAAAAAGTGAGTTCTTTTCCTCAACAGTATCTATTACTCTTCCTTTCTGGAAAATTATGGTTATCTTAGATTAAGCACTGATTCTGTTTTTCATGATAAGCCAATAGAAAACAGTTGCTATTAATTGCTGTAATGTATCGCCCTAATCATTGCAGTATTCCCAGGTAAAGTTTGTTGGAGTGCAAATGTTTTCTTTAGCAAGAAATAAAGGATTTTGATTTATTTCCACCCTGCCTGCAATGGTTTTGGAAAATTTGTTTTCTGACTGAAACCAGTGGGTTTGGTTGGGGATTTTTTTCTTCTGACTTTTGTCTGTGGAAGTGCAGACTGTGATTTGAGGCTAAGGCTGAATCTTCCAGTGGGAAAAAATGCGTAAAAAACCATCCCTGATGGCTTTGTATCCGGCACAATAACTGTGGCCATGAAAAGATCAGGAAGGTTTGGAAGCATCCTTTCTTTGCCTAAAAATGTCATAAAAGCTGACAGACCCCAGTGAAATGCGTTAGTTTCAACAGACCAACATGTTTTGCTGAAAAAGTTCTGGAAGTTCTGAGTTGGCAAAAAAGAGAAGGAAAAAAAAAAGCCATTTTCTTTCTGAAAAAGGTAATTATATATTATACTTTTCAATGCATTGTTTTCTGAAAGTGATGTAATTCTTCCAGGGAGGACTTTCTGAATCATGGTGATCATTTTAGCATAATGGAAACTAAACTGCTCACTGCTTAACTGAAAAGGATTGGGTGGCTGTTTCCTAGGAAACAGGAAAGAAAGGGTTTGGGTGTCTTTTAGAATGTAAAATATACACATTTACACTGTGTTAGAGTCACATGGTGAAAAGATGTGCCATAGATAGCGTAATTACTGCTGGAAATGCCAAAAAACGGCATGCAGGTTTTCTGGAAAACCTCAAAGTCTTCCTCATTCCAGAACCTGAAAGTTAATATTTCTTCCCATAGTCAAAATTTATGAAGGACTAGAATTAGAGCCCAAGTGAGAGAGAGAACCAAAAAAAGCCTCTTTCCTTAAATAGAAACAACAGAATTGGACTTAAGGGAGCATCTGGATATTTTAGGCAGAGTAATATTGATGTACAGCAGAAGAGAAGGCACCCTGCTGCTCTGGGCTTGATGCAAGAAGGGAAAAGTGGGAGAAAACAGCAGAAATCAGAGAAGTAGAAGAGAAAAAAAACCCTCAGGGAGTCAGGCTTGTGCTCCTGCTGCTGTCAGAGAAGCAGAGGGGTGAAGGCAGAGCATGTCAATAGAGCATCTCTTTAGGAAAACACTTTCCAGCTTGTTGTAGCTCCTGTCTCAGGGGCAGCATCAGCAGCTGCCAGGCAGATTCTCCAGGGCGCTGGGATAAGAAAAGTGAGCTGCAAGCCTCGGCTGTCTCACTGCCCGCAGCAGCTCCCTGCTGGGACTCTGCCTCGAGCTGGGCTTTGATCTGAACCCCAAAGTGTGCTGCCTGTGGTTAGGCCTGTCACAAAGCAAGCCAGAGCAGTGGAAACCTGTGGAGAATGGTCACAACAAAGCTTTGGTGACATCCTGCAAAAGGGTGTCTGTTTTTTGCAGAGTTCTCAAAGCTTTCCAGTTCCACCTCACTTTGACAGAAAAGGCACACCAGGCCTTATTTCATCTTTCCTCAAAGATAGAAATCATAGAATCATGGCATAGAATTTTAGAATGTAAAATATACACATTTACACTGTGTTAGAGTCACATGGTGAAAAGATGTGCCATAGATAGCGTAATTACTGCTGGAAATGCCAAAAAACGGCATGCAGGTTTTCTGGAAAACCTCAAAGTCTTCCCCATTCCAGAACTTGGGTTGGAAAGGACCTTAAAGACTATTTTGTTCCAATCCCTGCCTTGTGCAGGGACACCTTCCATTATCCCAGGTTGCTCCAAGTCCCATCCAACCTGGCCTGGGACACTTCCAGGGATCCAGGGACAGCCACAGCTTCTCTGGGCACCCTGTGCCAGGGCCTCCCCACCCTTCCAGAGAAGAATTCCCCCCTAATGTCTAATCCTGCAAGTCATCACCTTCCTCCTCAGTCATTGCCAGTCCAAAGTTCTCCTCATCAGGCTGCTACCCTGTAGGCAAAGATGGTTTTGTTCCCCTTAATGAGATGGAAAATATCTCTTTCTGGAAGTTTTTTCCCTGGGATAGGGGATGCCCCCAGCCTGCCCTGGAACACCCCTACCTCTGGCTCTGCTGCATCCTGACACCAAAAATATTATTAAACCCGGTTTTGTTATGCTATAGGGAAATAACCCAGTTTACAAATAAGCATTAGAACTGCACTTAAAGGTGAGAAAATGCCTGGTAAGGCCCTGTTGCCTGATTGTGAAATGGAGCTCCAAGAACTGTGAAAGCCTAGGCAGCATTCACTTAAATGGATTTTTCCCAAAGCAGACCAGTTAGTGAATAGGACGAATTAGAAATCTAATTTAAACCCTAGGATATCTCACCATTTACTTTGGAATTCTCATGAGGAATTCTCAGTCTCATTAATATCATATTTAGTAGAAGAAGCTGTTGGTATCTCAAACTACAAAAGGATTTAAGAAACCTATTGAAGAAAATAAAACCAATAATTTAATCTTTTCCTGTGCTGTTTAATATCATCTCCTCTGAGACCAAACTGAGTTGATCTCAGTGATCTTGTCATATTGAGTGTTGAATGAGACCTGAACTGAAGAGTCATTTCTTGTTAATGCTGTTTTCTGTTCCTTTTGGCCTTTGCCCCTTTCCTTGTTGGAGTGAAGAGGATGAACTTTGCTGGGAGATGTGAAGGTGGAAAACTGTGAGAGCAAGAGCTGCTGTGAGACCTGTCCCCAGCACAGGAGAACAGAACAGATCTTATATATTCAAATGGATTTGAGATCAGCAAGGTTGATTTTTACCTTAGCAAAGTATATTCCCAGTTTAAGGCTTCCTGGTTCTCAATACTCCCATGCTGTGCAAAATAAAACAAACCCTTAAATTTTTTTTTTCTCTCTTTTTTTTTTTTTTTTAATTTTTTGGGTTTTTGTGTGTGTGTGTGTGTGTGTGTGTGTGTGTGTGTGTGTGTGTGTGTGTGTGTGTGTGTGTGTGTGTGTGTGTGTGTGTGTGTGTGTGTGTGTGTGTGTGTGTGTGTGTGTGTGTGTGTGTGTGTGTGTGTGTGTGTGTGTGTGTGTGTGTGTGTGTGTGTGTGTGTGTGTGTGTGTGTGTGTGTGTGTGTGTGTGTGTGTGTGTGTGTGTGTGTGTGTGTGTGTGTATTGTCCCCAGTGGATGAGCAGAAGTAATAAAAATCACTTTCCTTAATACTAGGTCTTTCTTCCCAGATCAGAATGTGCTTTGTCCTGGCATTCCTGAGTTTTTCCCCCTTCCTGGGTTCACCCTGCCTTTTGTAGCCCTTGTGATAAGTTGTCCCGAAATCTCTTTTAGAGTTGCCCATCTTATTCCTCCATTAAGTCAGATTTAGGGCTTAATAGAAACTGACATTCAAGTTGAAATAAGTCCAAATACTCTCTTTATTAATGAAATATTTCTGTATTTTAAGATTAGTGTCTTTAAGTATAGGCAGACATTCAAGGAGCCAAGTTGTATCCCCACTCCATTTTTTATCAGCATTTGCATAAGTAGTTAATAGGTTCGTCTGCAATGGGGATTTTTCTGGATAAGTTTAGTAACTATTCCCTGTTCAAGAGATTTCTTCTATTAGTAATCAAGAGGTCAAGGATTTTGAATGCAGGAATCACTGGACAGTTGATCTAGCAGTTATTGCATGTATGTGTATTTATTACAAACACATGTATGTGTATTATCAACCTTTCCAGAATACCTTGCCTATATGCCTCAGGTTTTAGCTTTTATGTTTTTCAGATTCTGTGCTGCTTTAGTGTGTGGGCCTGGGCTTCGTATCAGGGGATGGTGAGCTCTCTGCACAGAGCAGGGAGACAAAACAATTCCTTCTCCAGCTGGGGACCAAGGACAAATGATCCAAATCTCAGGCCCAAGAGCACAAACAACGTGGGCTGAAGAGAGAAAAACAAGCAGGATGGGACTTGATGGGCTAAAGCTGGAATTGGACAATGAACTCCAATCTGCAAATGGAGCAGAACTGATAAAAGTGACAGAGTCCGTGACCAGTGTCCATTTTGTGACCATTTTGGTTCATCTTGGGTGCAGCCCTGGCTGAGCTCTTGTGCTGCCGAAGAGGGATCCATTGAGGCCTCCTAATAAATCTCTGCTTTATTCTTTAGCTCTGTCTGGGCTCTGTTCTGGGTCAGCCTTCACAAGGCATCAGCAACCTCAGGTGTTTGAGACCAGACCTGTCCTGGTTTTGTCTGGGATAAAGTTAATTTTCTTCCCTGCTTTTCCCAGCTGCTGGCACAGTGCTGTGTTTTGGATTCAGTGTGAGAATGATGTTGCTAACACACTGATTTTCAGTTGCTGCTGAGCAGTGTTTGCTCTAAGCCAAGGCCAGGCTGGCTGGGGCCCTGATCTAGTGGGTGGCATGTCCATGGCAGAGGGGTTGAAGGTGTTCAAGGTCCCTTCCAAGACAAACCGTTCTATAATCCTGTGATCAACCTGCTCACAGCAGCAGAACTGGTGTGTGGGGCAGGAAGGACACCAGGAGGGCCATTCAGGGCTGCCACCTGTGGAATTTCTTCCCTCTGACTCTACAACCCCTGAAAGGTGCCTGTGCTCAGCTGGGGCTGGGCTCTGTCTCCAGGCAGCACTGACACAACCAGAGGACACAGCCTTGAGCTGCCCCAAGGGAAATACAGGTTGGGTATTAGGAAGAAGTTTTTCACAGCAAGTGTGATAAAGTTCTGGAATGTTCTGCCCGGGGAGGTGCTGGAGTCACCATCCCTGGGTGTGTTTAACAAAGCCTGGATGTGGCACTGGGTGCCAGGGTTTAGGTGAGGTGCTGGGGCTGGGTTGGACTCGATGATTTTGAAGGTCTCTGCTGGGTCTTTGGTGGAGTTGACAAAGGTGTGGAACCCCCTCTGTGAGCTTTGTGAGGGGGGTTCCTCTTGTGACTTTTGTGTCAGGAATGAAAGATGGATGAGACTCTTGGTTTTTCAGTCTTTGGTCTATTGTTTATTTTTCTCTTATCAGTAGTCTAGTGCACTAGACTTAGCACTCTAGAAGTAAGGTACAAAATGGTCAGACACACAGCTTGAAGGTCTTTTAAAGCTGTTTTATTCAATTAACTCTTAAAATGTGTTTTGTTTCTACTTTTCTATTAATAACTAATAATTTGTTTTTTCACGCAATACTTATACTGCGGTTTTTTCTAACTAATAATTTTATGCTACTAACACTGCAGAAATGGAGTAGATGAAGAAACAAGGAGATAACACTTAAAATCTTCTATCTTGTTTCTTATTTATTTTCATACTAAAATTTTAAAACTCTAAAATTTTCACTTTGTGATAAACTACATTACTATCTCCTACTACTACTATCTAATTCACACACTTATAGATTCTAACTCATCTTAAAGTCTGGGAAGCTTTTTCTAGGGACGGAGGTTAAAAGCAGTGTTTTGTTGAGGATTAGGGCTTCTCAAAACAGGCAGGAAAGTATTCTCTGTGCTTTGGACTTCAACAGGTCTCTTCCAAGGCAGGGATTCTGTGAAGCTGCCACTCGTCACTGCCACCCTGGCTGAGCCAGCACCTGCAGACATGTCCCAAGTGAGAAACTGATTCCTCAGCCAGCATTATCTCATTGATTGAGGCAGGTTTTTGTTGTCAAAAAGCTGGCTGCTCTCCCCCCTGGCATCTGCACAGGTGGCTGAGTGTCTGCCCATGGACGTGGCTCTTTCAGATGTCACTTGTGTCTCTCCACATGGACTGGATCCAGGTATGTGTAAAGAAAATCCTCACATAGATGCCACGTGTTGGTTTCTTCTACTCTTCACAAATTTGATACCCCTGTCTTTTTCGCATATTAAAAAAAACCAAAAAAACATTCTGAAATGGAAGCACAGGCTGATTTCCAGAAGATCTACTTCCTCCTGCTCCACTATAAATCTTAAAATTCTGTGTACTGTGTTATGCCAACCAGCAGAATAAATAGTGTACACAACTTGACCAAGTTGAGCTAAAGATAGTCCCTTGAGAAAAATTCCAAAGGCATATACATCTCCTGTGGCCATTATGAATCAATGCTATTTTCATATGTTTCTCTGAAAATATTAGCATATTTTAATTATTAAATACCAAGTGTTTATTTCTTACATCTTTCTTGACAACATATTGCATGCTGCCTCCAGTGAGGTGCAGATTTCTCTCTAGGCTGGGATGCTGTGGTGTGGAGATGAGCCACCATGTCACCACAAGTGACAAGACCCAGCCAAATCCAGAGCCTTTAATTATGGACACAGGGGTACAAAAATCAAATTAAGATTCCAACTTTCCTACTAAGCCAGCACTTCAGTCTGCCTCACCCACCCAACAGACTATGTCAAGAAAAGCTGACCACGCATCTTCTGACATTTTGTTGAAGATATCAGATGAAACATAAAAAAATGTTCATTAAAATGTCTGTATTCAGTTTTTGTGAAATCCAAGATACGCTTCATTAGGAAAAAAAAAATAGGAAGAAACAAAGGGTAAGGGTGAGATTTTATAATCGATTTTGTTTTAGAAAGCCCTCTTGGGTGGTTTGCTGTCCATGTGTGCAATGCCCAGTGCCACGGGGCCACGAAGAACTGCTAATTAAATAAATAAGGGATGGCTGTAATAGATCTGCTGCAGCAGGAAGGCAGCAGAATGTAAAAACACCAGAGTGAATCTCTGCTTTTATCCAGTGAGCAATGACTGAGTTATTATGCTGTGCTGAAATACAAATAACCAGAAGACATACTATAACACTAATGGTACTTTAGGTTAATTTTGGCTCTGTGAAAAAATGCTGATAAATAGATATCCATAGAGGCAACAATGAATTCAAGCTCTTAGCTTGAACCTGTGATGCTGACAGCATCAATTCTCAGTCTCTTTTACATAGAGTTATATGGCCTTGTCACATGCTTCTTTTACATTGTCTAAATGTTTGAACATGACTTCACCCTATGAAGTGACCATGATCAAATATTTTCAGGTATTAGGAATATTTTTTTTATTCTTTTTATTGTCTTTTTTTTTTCCATTTACAGGCCTTTTGTCAGCCAAACAAATCAGCATTCTCCATTCCAATATCCAGCTTCACACATCGTGATGTCAATGAAAATTATTCTAAGGGTACAGTAGGAGCTTCTTCTAGTAAATATGGTGTTAAAGAGACCAGGAGCCTCTGCCTGCTTGCTTCCTTTTATGCAGCTCAGGAATGTATTTTCAAACCCATCTGCTGCTGCTCATGTGGGGTGGGATGTCCTTTAATGGGATCTCCAGGAGATTAATGGCTCCCTGACAGTCTCTGATGCCAAGCCAAACAAATCCTCGTGTCTCTCCATCAGGCAGAAGGGCTTTGGCTTTCTCTCAGTGCCCAGATCTGCTCCTCATCTTTTGGATTTGTGATGGTTTTTGGGTCCCCACCATGAGAGGGAATTTACCCCCAGGGCCCTTTGGAGGCAGTTCCCTTGTGAGTTCTCTGGCAAGGGGTGAAAAACGAGCAAGACTTTGGATTTTCTCTGGCTTTGGTCTATTGTTTATTCTTTTCTTATCTTGAAGTTTATATGCCGTTCACACACCAGACTTAGCGTATGAGAAGCAAGGTACAAAATGGAGCCCAGGCACCCAAAACCCAGGCCTTTTAAAGATATCTAATCCAATTGCTTTCTAACATGTACTTTATTTCTACTTTTCTACCAATAACTTTAATTAATCTATTCACATAATACCTATGCTGCTATCATCTCTAGCCAATAGCCTTGTGTCACCAACCTTACAGAAAATGGAGTGGAAGAAGAACAAGAAAGGGATGAGACAACGCCCAAAATCCTCCATCTTGTCCCCTATTCACTCTCATAATAAAATCCTAAAACCCTAAATTCTTCACCTAGTGATAAACTATTACTGCTACTGCTATCTACTTCACACCTGTGTGCTCCAACTCATCCCAGAGCCTTGCCAATTTTTCCCAGGGACGAAGGTCAAAAGCAGTGTCTGCCTGGGGATGAGGGCTCCCTAACACAGGCAGCGAAATATTCCCTGTGCCCTGGATTCCAACAGGATTAATCCAGCCCCATTGCTTAGATCTCAGAAGTGGGGAGCTGAACCCTCTGCCTTGTGCAGATTTTCAGAATATCCTTTTCTGTGACTCAGATCCTTCCCTGTAAAATGGGAATTTTGCTATTTAAGTGCAGGGTAGGAGCCTAAGGACAAGCGAAAGAGGATTGAGAGAATTCAGCTGCAGGAACATCAGTGAGAGCCACAGTGAACTGGGGCATTGTTGCTGAGATAGAGCATAACAGGGAACTGGGAAATGCATGAGAACTTGCTTTAAGGCCTTCAAAAATTTAAAAAAAGTATTTTAAAGTTTTTTTAAGAAAACTTTAAAAGCTTTCTTTTAAAGAAATTAAATAACTTTCATTTATAAATAAACTAATTTAGTTTACTTAATAAAGAAACTATTTTTATTTGTAAAAATAAGGAATAAAGAAATACTAAAAATGAAGAGTCACTAGATTCTCACAGTTATTCAGAATTTTCCTATCCTATGAGAAGCAGCTGAGGGTGGGAGTGAAGGCAGCCAGGAGGTAATTAGGGTGCTGCAGATCAAAATTGTCTTTCTACTGCCCAGTGACAAATGGCCCTGGATTAGAAATGGCCTTTCAGGTAAACTCAGTTGCAGAAGGGTGAATATTGGATTATCTGCAAGGCAACACCACAGCCCTGCTGCAGGTCTGGTGTCTCAAATCTGGTACTTCAAAAATTGAAACATTCCTTTGCTCCTCAGCATTGAAGTAGGTCACATGTGCCACATTTCTGGAGGATGAGAGGTGGAATTATTTTAAATATGCCTAATTGAGAGGAACAACTCCTACTAGAAGTAATGGGATCTCCTGGGTTGCTCATGTTCAGTGCCCAAAAAATTAGTTTGATGATAAATCTCATTGAAACCAAGAGGGATGTAGTACCTTGATAGCTTTGAGGAGTTTTGTTTACAAAATTCTGCATGCAAGCTAAATATTTCATTGTTGTAATTTCATAGTGACATTGAATATAATCCCACCATTATCATATTGAGACTGATTTGTAAAGTTAGTCTCTAGCCAGTCTGGCAAAATGAATATGTGATTTTTTGCTGTTGTTACTTATTTTAATATGTAAAAATAGTGGGAAAATTGTGTAAAATGGTATTTGAGAGAAGGAAAAAACCCATATCAATATGTTTATTTGACCAGCTATAGTGAGATAGTAATGCCTTGCACAACAGAAATCTCTCCAAGGAACAGCAGTTTTTAAAATGTTTTCCTGTGCTGTTGTGATGGGAAATGGATCAGTAATTCCAAAAGAACTCTTTTATTTAAAAGTTACTTAGAGCAAAGGAATCTGTGGAGAGCTGAATTCACCAAGCCCACAGGAGCATCTATGAGCTCCAATAAGGGAATGCAGATTTCCCTGCTTGGATTATTTCCTATCATCCTCAAGAAGTTTTAGTATTTGGGAGAAAAATACACAAACGCGTGCTCACATATGGAAATGCAAACCTTTACATGCTTCTGGTTAATCCCAGCCACCACTAAACAAACTCCAATTGCCACCAAAGGACCCCTACAGTGCTTTAAAGGCTTTGGCCATGCCTTTAAAAAGAAGCAATTTCTGGCAGTCTGTTGTAGCTCAAGCAGAAGTTGCTCAGGGCAGCAATGTCTGAGTAAAGGGAGATGTCTGCCTGATCTTTTTCTGTAATAAAGGATGTCAGAGCAGATTATTGCTGTTGTCCCTTGCAGCTCTCACACCTCGGAAATGACACACTTGCCTGACCAGACACTGAGACATGTGCCTTGTTTGGTTTTTTTTCCCTCGTTGCTCACTGGGGGCATCAAGTTACTGGAGCAGCTCCAGCTGAGCAGCTGCATCAGCTGAGAAGCTGGCAGACAGAAAGGGAGTAAGTGATGCTCATTCCTGAGGGTTTGGTGTATCCCACCATGACTTTCTTTGTGCCTTTTTGGTCCTAAGACAGCTTCTAGGGCAGGGAAAAAATAATGGAAGGTGGCTCGGATACTAAGTGTTGATAGTTCATGGTGTGGAGAAGAAATTGTAAATACCAGGGATGCAATTATCTTTTAATCCTGGTGAATTGATTTGAATGCATGATTTGGAGGTACACTTATAAATACAAGAGGTCAAGGTCATTCTAGCCCCAAACTCTTACCTAATTTGGAGGACAAGACAATTTAGGCACTGCTTCCAATAGCCTGGACTCTATTCTTTACAAAAAATTGGTTAAGTACTTGAATGCCACTGCTGCAATGCCACTTGTCCCCAGGGCCATGGAAAACTCAGAGCCTAGGTTAGTTTAGAGACTGAGCAGCAGCAGCAGCAGCATCCCAGCAGTGGGTGGGAAATGCAGGGTGTGTTGTTTTTTCCTGGGGTCCTCACACAGGGGCACCAGTTGTGGGGTTTTT
>VXAX01003471.1:107934-163084 GCA_013399835.1 Leptocoma aspasia | reverse complement strand
AAAAAAAAAAAAAAAGAGACAGCAAGGGGAAAGGATCTTGCGGTTTATCCCAAATTCTGTTGGTGTGTGGATTCCCTGTAATTGTGTATGCTAAAACAAGGCAAGAGATTACTCTAGAAGTAGCTCCCAATAAAGCAGTGAAAAGGTTTAAAGTAGTTAAAAATATTTTTCCCAAAGAGAAAAAAATGATTGATTTTGAAGACTCCCGAAACATGATGGCACTTAATTCAGCCTCAAACCCACTGTATAACCTTAAAGCAGTCACATTTTAGAAAAAGCTTTCATTCTTGAACCCCAGACTGCAAACAGGATGATACAGGAGAAACTGCTAGACATAAATGCAAGTCTTCATGCTTTTCCTGAATGCAATAAGATCCATTACCTAAAATTCTAGTTTATTTTGGTTTTTAAACATTGGCTCTTTTGGAATTAGTCCTAAAATGCTGATACCTGGTATCTAGGCATGCTAGTAAAGCCTGTCAAAGAATTTTGAAGTCTTAGGCTTAGCTTACCCCTTGATCTTTTTCTGTTATGGACCATGAAAAAAGTGGGTTTAAAATATTATTAATGTTTCAACTGATAGAATTTCATTTATACCCTAAATGTTTTCACAGAACTGGTATTGCAGGCTCTCTCCATGCCTGTACATTCAAATACAGTTGTAGATGTAGACAGAGTTATTGCCAAAATGCTGAGGTTGTGTTTTCAGGTGAGAGACAGGTTGGCAGATCTTCAGCACTTGAAGGGCAAGACAAATCAGGGTCCCTGTGCTGCAGCCACTGTCCTGTGCTGGGTTTTGTGCATCTGTGTAGTTGGTGGAACCTCATACAGATCTGCTTTGGCTGTTTGCATCGTTTTCCATCACCACAGTTTGTTCCAACACTGGAATGCTTAAACAATGTCTGTGAGGGAAACCCCTGAAAGTTCAAATATTGTATGAGAGATAATGTTCATTTTCAGAGCTGCTGGGTTCAAGGTGGGGATGCACTGAAGTCCCAGAAGGGCTCTTTATTTGTATATGACAGGTATTAAATTCTTCTGATTAGTTGCTGCAACATCACTGATGTCTGATACCTGCAGAAGGATGTAGTTGTGGGAATTTATCCTGAAGTCACATCAAAAGACTTATACTATATAAGTATTTAATTTTATCTTTTCTTTTAGCAGTATATGTGGCTAGTTTTGCATTTCTTTATTTTTTCTTTCGTTTATCTGTTTCTTTTGCTTTTACTCTCTTTTTTATTTAGTCAAGGGTGGTTTTTTTCTGCTTTTTGTAAGAATTCAAAAGGCAACAAACAACCTGGAGCATCGCTGGCACAAATTTTTAACCCTGCATTTCAGATGCTAGCAAAACACACCAGCAAAGCAGCCTAAGAGGATCTAGGAGAGAAACCTAATGTGACATGAGGTGGCTGTTTTTAAAGCATGAGTGCATAAAAGGAAACCTGTTTTGCCCAGCTGAAAGCAATGGCACAGTTATTTCCACGGCGAGGAACAGCAGCTGCAGTAGCACAGCGGCTGCAATGAAAAATTACAAGGGGTGTCCATTCTCATATTTCAGATAATGGCCTGATCACCAGCTGAAGTCAGTCAGAAATCTCCCCCTGTGGTGTATTATTGTCCAATTAGGTGTGTTATGGGGTTTTACATTCCTTCTTGAAGCATTCCATGTGGGCCAGATTATGGGGATGTGTGGGATGGGCCATTGCTCTGTTCTCAAATGGCAATTCTGTATTGTTGTGTTTAAGGGAGGCAAATCATGGGTGAGGTTTAATGAGGCAGAAGGGAAGAATTTCTACCCTTGGAAATTGTTTGTTCAGGGTCACATTTTCCTACTTGTCCACCTCCCTCCTGCCTGGAATTCTCAGTGATTGGATTCTGGTAGAGCAAAGCGAGATGCTGTTGTTATTTTCAGAGCGGAGGGCAGAGCCACTCAATTAACTGCAGACCACAGTAAACAATCCCATCTCTTTCAGCAGGGACTACCTTCATTCTGCCAAGGGAGACATCAGGAGAGTGACAAGACTGCTGAATAACTGCATAATACAAAACCTTCACTGTCTTTTATTACTAGATGTAGGAAAGGGATATTTAGATGGCTGGAACAGAAAATGTGAGAGCAAGCCAGTGTAGCACATCAGTGACTGATGAAATGAATAGTCTGACTTCTCTGGAGGAGAAAAACATGAGACTCATGATGTGGTCAAATCTGAATGACCTGGAACTGCTCCCTAGTGTTTACAAAGCTTTCTCTGACTTAATCATATCAGAGTTTGCAGGCAAGGGAGCCAAATCTGCTCTAGGGAAGAAGAGGAGCCTGTGTGGATGTGATGTATTTCTGAACACTCCTGTTACTTCTGTGACTCATCTGGGGACATGCTGGGCAGGTCCCAGACAGGAAAGGCTTGCCTTGGATAGTCCTGTTCTCAGCAGGTCCTCACATCCCCAGTTCTACAAGGGAAAGCCAAGCTGGTGTTTTCAGAGTTTGCTCAGCCTGTCATCCAAAGCCCTGTGAGCCAGCTCTGGGACAGCTCAGCAGTCAGTGTGACACAGAGCTCAAGGTGACAAACAGGAGATGCACTTGAGTCTGACTCCCACCTGCAGCACCATGCCCTGATTTTCATCACAGTTTCTTTGCTGTCTCTCCATGGCTGCCAGATCCATCTCACCATGGTTCCCATGGTGGGGATCATGTCATGTCAGCTCTCAGCTGAATTGGGTCATGCACCCTCCCCTTTCCTGCAGCCAGAAATGCTGCTCACCACCCACAGCCACACGCAGAGGCACAAAAACCCTGCTGCAGGTGTGATGGAGTGTGTCCCCTGAGATTAAATCAGTGCAGGACATGTGCTGTTGAATGGGAGAGTGAGAGGAAAAAGTAACCTCCGTGCTGCCTTCTGATGCAGCTTGTATCAAGGCAGTGAAGTCCTTGGAAGGACCAAACCAGCTGGGAAGCTGGAAAATGGTGAGAGCAGAGAACATTTCCCCAAACCCAACCTTCTCTGAAACCTCACTGACCCCTCGCAGGAAAAGTTCATCATCACTGCAGTACTTGGCACTCTCATGTGTCACTCTCATTTTTCAGCCTTCTGATGTTTTCATTCTTGTGATGGAGTTTCTCACACTGCTTTTGTAAACATGCACATGTTTTTCTAACTGTCTTCTTGTTTTTCATTCTTTCTCCTGGGAGAAGAAAGATTTGATGGACTTTGTCATTGACCAGTGTGGTTGGAGAGGTGGTAACTTCACCTTCCAATCAATGGTCATTCCCTAAACTCTATATAATGTGAAAACCAAAATAAAGTTTCCTCTTCTTTGCCTTCACTCAGCTGTGTCTCTGCGTTTTGTGTTGCGCACTAGAGTGACACTCATGAGCATTTCTCATGGCATGATTAATTCCATTAACACCTCCCTGCTGTTCCAGTAACACCACTCTGCTGTAGGGTAGCTGGGCTCTCAGTTTATCCAGTTTATCCAGCATTTTCCAGGTGCAACCTAAAGCTGAGCATCTCCCTACTTCCTCAATGCTGTTAAGGGAACCACCATGGGCAGATGAAAAAATAAAAAAAAGGATTGGTTTGAAATTGAAAGTTGCACTGAGCATTTTTGACTTCTGAAGATCATTTTCCAGGCATTTAGTTGGAAAGAATCTTGAAAAATTACTTAAAAAAAAAAAAGGCAACAAGAAGAGATGATGCAGGTTTTGTTCCACAGAAAATTTGAGTCCATTCTGAGGCACTGTGTCATGATCACCTCTGGAAGTGAGAGAGAAATTTGTATTAGCTTTTATAAGCTTTATATATTTTTTAAAATAAGCTTTCATGAGTTTTATATTGTTTATTAATACATCTAAGTCCTCTGTTTAAATCAGAAAGCAGAACTTAATGGGTGATGAGGGACAGTTGCAACTCCACTCAAAGAGAGCATTTTGAAGGTGGTAGAAGGTATTTCCTTTTGTTTTGTGAGTAAGAAACACAGAACTGAAAAAATCTATGTCTTTTATGCTACCTACTGTAAGGAGACTGTCAGTTCAAAATAAATCCAGTTCTGTTTCTCATTCAATAATTGTTCCTGATTATCATCTTCTTAAATGCTAAGTATATATTTACAGCACACTGACATATTTAATTGGTTTTATTAAAATTGTTGAAATTGTTTATGCCATTCAGCACTGCTTTATTTCAGTGCCTTTATCACACTGCAAGTAGGCAATATATTAAAATTCTGATCCTATATAATCCATAAGTTTTTTAATAAAGCCACTTTTGTCTCTAGGAAGAACTATCTTATCCTCAGCAAACAATGCCACCTCTGTGCAGAGAGATAGAAACATTTGGAACAAAACAAAACGTAGAAATGCAGATTGGTTGATGGTAGGAAAAGGTCATTTTGTTGATTTTCATCAGGGAATGGAAGAATCTCAAAGAGTGAAGGCTGGGTTGTTAAATTACTCATGAGAATCATCAGCAGCTTTGTTTGGTTCTTTCCAGAAGTGCTCATTTCACTGCATTACAGCACAGCACCAGAGAGATGCATCAAGTGGTTCAGAAAAAAAAAAGTCTTTGTTCTAAAAATGTTTGTAATCCATAATTACTTATAATTTATGGGAAGCAGGAACATTTTGCAGCTCCTTTGTCTGAGGAAAGTTTTCTTCAGTTGGAAAAGCTGCTGCAATTCCTTTATCTTGGTCTCCATGAGGAGAAATAAAAGACTATAGAATCATGTCTCTCACTTCTGAGCCCATCACTGGCCAGATCTGGGGACTGGAAGTTCAGGCACCTGGAATTAAACTGATTGCACCTAAAAGTGTACAATGTGCAGTGTTGGTCCAGGCCAATGGGTCAGCAGGAGACATCTACACACATCTGAAATAAATTAAGATCAACCAGCTCTGCTTCTCTGGATTAGGGGACTCAACATCCATTTTTTGGACTAAGCACCTTAATTTGAGCTCAGCCTGAAGGCTGCACTAAGCCTGCAGGAAGCCATTCCATCTTTTGAATAATTTAATAGTCAGTGACAAAGGAACTGGTCTAATTGCTGCAAACTTGGAAGTCCACCCTGCTTTTATTGTTGTATCTCTGTAAGCTCCCCTCATGAGAGCTACTTCTGTCTACCAGTACAGGTTTTGGGGTAATATAGTCTTGTGCTGGTCATTCCATTATTTTCTTTTTGCCTCTCAGCTGAAAGAAAGGTGGGAAAATGAGCTTTTCAAAAAAATTTAATCAACAGTGGTGGAAACCTTTGGAATTTTATATAGATCAGCAGATATGCAGATCTGCTGAAGACATTGTCTGCATTGTTATCATTCAGCTAGAATTGATAGATATTATCCTAACTTTAAGGTAAATTAAGGTAAATTAGGTAGTTTTCTTTCTTAGCAAATAGTGACTTATGCATGTGTTTTTATTCTAGCAATTTGTCAGTGCCTCTTTTTAAAATTACTCAAACAGTGGATCTAGAGGAAATAAAAAAAAAAAAAAAGAGAGAGACATAGAAAAAGAGTCTCATAGGTATTTTTATTTAATAAAATTAAATATTCTTCTCCCCTTTATTTAATTCATATACATTCTCTGTGTCATAGCCCTAAGAGTATATTACAGAGATTAACAGATGTCCTGGTAGATTTTTTTTTAACAGAAGAGTAAAAAGTCTAGGATGCAAATGGGACATCTTAGTCTTTGTATTAACTTAGGCAGTTTCATATCACCTGGAATTTGTCCATTCAGTTCAGCTTTTCTGGCCAGAGCAGTTTGTGCATTGATTATACAAGTCCTCTGGCTTGAAAGATACAGCTGCCATATCCAGCGATTCTTCCCTGATTAATTTATTAAGATTTGAAACTGTGCCCCACAGAGGCCTCCTAAATACTGCTGGTTTGAGAGACAGGTCTGGGGGATGTTAAAGAAAAGTCATTAAAGAAACATTTCCATCACCTGTAGTTGTGGTTTTAGGAGAGGAAAGGTCTCAGTGACACCAAATTGCAGCCATGAGTGAGAAAAACTAAAACTTTCAGAGGACGTTGTAATATTTTTCTTTGAAATATTTTGTTCCACATCTTTAATTTCATTAGTTATCCCCTGTCTCATCAAAACAGATCAGGTTGTTGTGATTTGTGTCCTGTTGTCCTGTTCCATCAAATAAAACGTAAACTGCAGCCCCTCTGCTCCATGACGGAGAAATAGAGAAACACCCAAGCTGCAGTGGCACCAGGGCTCCTGTTTTCTAACTTTCCTTTTCCTGCTCAGAAACAAGTTACTCTAACGTGATATTTTGTTTTCTGTCAGTAAATTAAAATGCACCTGCAAATCCTATTTATTTTGCCTTGTAAATTGCCTGGATTTCATGTGGCTCTTCACTCAGCTATTTGTAAAGTAAGTGTGAGCAATAACCATTATATCCCCCAAAGGAGAACACTGAATATTATTTGCTTGTGGAAGTGTCTTCATCCTATCAGGCAAATTCCAAAGGACCAAAAGAAGCTGTGTAGTGGCAGGTGGGAATGGCCTGAATCTGGAGACAGAGGAAGGAGTGTTTGTACAGCTGATACCTCCACAAAAGCAGAGTGTGACAAAAAGACCTTTGCACTCTGTGGTGGTTTTAGTTTGAAAATGGGCAGAAACACTAATTTTGTGTAGTGGTTTTGGTTTGCTGTCACTCTAGCGCGCAACACGAAATGCAGAGACACAGCTGAGTGAAGGTAAAGAAGGAAGAAAGACTTTATTTTGGTTTTCACATTATATAGAGTTTAGGGAACGACCATCGATTTGAAGGTGAAGTTACATCCTCTCCAACCACACTGGTCAATGACAAAGTTCATTAAATCTTTCTCCTCCCAGGAGAAAGAATGAAAAACAAGAAGACAGAAAAACATGTGCATGTTTACAAAAAACAGCGTGAGAAACTCCATCACAAGAATGAAAACATCAGAAGGCTGAACAATGAGAGTGACAGTTTGCTAATTTGAGATTTCACTAATTTTGAGATTTCCTGGCCAATGCACCACTGAGTGTGGTGGGTTTAGTGTTGGCTAATCACTAATGCACTCACTTCCTGCTGTGTGGCAGGATTGGGAGGAAGGCAAAGCAGGCTCAAAACTTTGAAAGGGTATAAAGAAAAATTTATTAACAGTAACTAAAAGAAAGAGTATAAGAATCAGAACAAAATGTTCAGAACACTTTTCTCCTCACAACCTCTTTTTCTCACTGACAGTGTAAAGAAACAAGACTTAAAATTTTAGTCAGTTTACTACTTCTAGAATAGTAGTTCTAGGATATTTCACTACCTGTAGTTTTTGTGTATTACAGCAAAGCCCCGTGAAAAAGGAACAACTTCATGCTGAATTCACTGTAGATACACGACCATGCAACAGCCTCAGCTAAGAAATCATGGATTTCCCCACGGATTCAGAGATGCTGGCTGGAAGAGACTTCCAGAGGTCACTCAGTCCAGGCTCTGCTAGAAGCAGGACCAGCACCATCAGCAGGTCAGGTCAGCCTTGCCTTTGCATGACTCAGTCCAGAAATGTCCAAGAGTGAGATCAAAAACCTCTCTGGGGAATCTGTTCAGTGCTGCAACAGCCACTTGGTAGGAAGGGTTTGCACAATATCCAAGCTGAACCTCCAAAGATTCAGCCTGGGGCCACTGCCATTGCTATAATGGGAAAAAATGGCTTTTTTTCTTTGCAATACCCTTCCAGTAGCTCAGGTTGACTTTATATCAGCTCCTTGGTATCTCCAGGTAGGTCACAATCCCAGGCTCCCCTACCAGCTGCTCAAACCTCTCCCTCCACATCCCTTTTGAAGTGATGAGCCCAAAACCAGACCTGCATTTCAGGTGCAGCTTCACTGGCACTAATAGGGATTAAAAAAAACCCCTGATCTGATCCCCCACTCCTCCTTGGGAAGATGAGGGTGCAGTTTGCCTTATTTCTCATGAAAGCATCCTGCAAAAGTGACTGCTGAGAGCACTGGGACATGGAAACTTCAATAAAAAAATTCTACATGTTCCAGCATGCTCTTTTCCTACAAATCTTTTTGACACTTCACCTGTACAACCTTGCCAAGGTAAGGTTTACTGTGCACTTACAAAAAAAAAAAAAAAAGATTTGCAGACTTGCTGCTTGCCTGCTTTATGCAATATTTATTTATTAGTGTTTTGATTTATAAGACTTATATAAGAAAGTACATTTTCCAAGCTCTAGGAGATTCTGCTGTAAATTAGAAATACAGGCACATAAAAATAGACAAGTCATTGCTCCTCCCAGAAAAGCAAAAAAAAAAAGACACCCAAAATTGCACGAAACTTTGATTACTGTGTCTCAGTTTATATAAAATACACCTGGGATGTTCAGTATCTCCCACAAATATGCAGAAATAGATAAGCTATTCCCCAGGTTGCTCTGACTGTTGCAAAATTGAGGTTGCAGTGGGTCACGAGAAAGGTGCAAATTTTAATGAGGTGTGACTTTTATGGAATGTCTTGCCTAGGAAGGGACTGAGGCTTAGCTGGGGTGGTGCTGAACCCAAGGGTGGCAGTGAGGGACAGGGAACAGGTCCAGAGCCACCCTCGTACTTCTGGCTGACACCTCCAGCTCCTGGCATGGTGCAGGTCTTGTTAACCAGAGTTTGGTTGGGCTGTTGGCTTTAAAGGTTCTCCAGAGAGAGGCAGAAACTGCAGCTGCTGTGGCCTGAAAGCCATGGGCTGTTAGCACAGGTTTCTGCAGCCACTTCACAAACCCCTGTGCAGGAATTTGGGAACTTGGGATGGATGTTAAGAGAAAGAGGAGAGTTAGCACTCAGCTGAAGGGTAGGGAAGCTGCTTCCTCACATAATCTGTGATCAAGCTGTGGAAATCTCTGTCACAGGGTGCTATGCACAGTAATAGTGCATAAAGATGCTGGGGCAATTTAATGGAAGATACCTAAGGGATATTTTTATAATAAATAATGTAGTTGTGTGGTTAACAGTTATGAAGAACAACACAAGTTGCTCAAGGTGTCTCTACAGAGAGAGCTGCTGGAGGATAAGAGGAGGTTTCAGCAAGTAATCTTGGGCACACCCCCAGTAAAAATTAGTTTTTCTCTAGGAATTAACTGCAGGTCACTGATGGAAACAGGGTTTTGGGATGTGCAGACCTTGCTCTAACCCAGTGTTTTTCCTGTGTGCCATCTCTGGTGCTCCCTCTGGAGTTGTAAATCACAGAATCACAGGCTGGGTTGGAAGGGACCTTAGATATCACCCAGATCCAGCCCCTTGCCACGAGCAGGAACATCTTCCACTAGATCAGGTTGTTTAGTCCAGGCAGAGCACAAATCTCCTCTGGGTTGGGAATTACCCTGTGAAGGAGATTCCAGAGCCTGGGCACCAGAAACCGAACGGATGAAAAGCCATAAAAAAAAAAAAAAAAAATCAGTGAATGTCTCCTTGTGCATTGAATGCTGTTACTCTCATCTGGTCTCACCCCATGGCAGCACCAGAGGGACCAGCACTGGTTTTAAAATCCTGATTTTTAAAGCAGTCAGATACTCAACATGACAGTTGACTTTTAACAGTCAGCAGCTCAAATATGGTGCTTCTCTATGCAATTTAATAAATTTCTTAAAAAAGAAAAAAAAAAGAAAAATTTAAAAGTGCTTATAGCCAGATATATATCAAAAGAAGGGAGAAACTCAGAATAGGCAATGGAAAAGTTTTACTTTGGAGTTTTATAAGTTCTAGTGCCTCAAATATCATTCAGTCTGTTCTGGAAGAAGGAAGCTTTTAAATTTTCTCTCTGACAAACTGGTTTTTAATCCCCAAATGTTAAGCATACAGGCCTTTTCAAACAAGTTCTAGACACTTTATTTTTCAACAGGAGAGATTTCTTTCTTTCACTTCTTCTTGCTTAAGGAGAAAGCAATAATTCTCTTTGCTCAAAAATTTTAAGAAGAAAAACCTGAGGCGGAGAAGGAACTTGGAAAAATTTAGAAAGGTGAAACTTTCAGGAAGATTCTGGTGACACCAACCTAAAAATTATTATTAGAAACCTTAATGAATTCTTAATGATTGCACATCACAACCTATAACCTCAGTAGGATGAACCCATCCTCTAGAGATCAGACATTCAAGTAACATCTTGCTTGAAATGCCTTAGCAAATTATAAGCAAATAAAGACATGTTAGGAACAACAAGAAGTGTCATTCAGCTTTTATCATACTGGTCTTGGTAAATCCTACTGGTTAAATAATCTAAAGAATAAAAAAAAAAACACTTGGAAATGGAAAGAAGGACAGAATATTGAAAAAATCAGCAAAAATTGAAAGTGTGTTTGTGTATATATATATATATGCACACACTCTTTACTTTTTCTTTCTTTTCCTTTTGCTTCATGAAATATAATATAAATATCATTTATATAAGAGAAGATAAAGAGGTGATCAATTCACGGCCTGTCACTGGGTCCATCAGGCAAAGTGATTTTTTATCTAGCAAAAACACCCAGCACATAAAACAGAATAAACCAATCGTTACATCAAGTGACTGGAAGTAAAAGCTAAACAGGTCCATATTAAAAATATGGGCAAAACTTAAAT
The DNA here is from genome assembly GCA_013399835.1 of Leptocoma aspasia. Classification (NCBI taxonomy): domain Eukaryota; kingdom Metazoa; phylum Chordata; class Aves; order Passeriformes; family Nectariniidae; genus Leptocoma; species Leptocoma aspasia. The sequence goes on along the minus strand of VXAX01003471.1, from coordinate 152,510 downwards.
AGAGGAGATAATTCACCAGAGTAATGGTTTGCCTTTGAGTACGGTGATTTTTTATGTGAGAATAGGATGATTTTCTAGAAGGGATGTGATGGGTTTTTTAGGCAAGACAAAGAAAAATGTAGAAAATGGATCTACCAAGGTAAGTGGTGCCCTGGGTGAGTGCCCAGTGGTGGCTCCTGGGGGCTTGCACACTTTCCTCTCGGTGACTCTGAGCCAAGACCAACCCCAGGGGACGTGGGGACGAGACTGCTGGGTGTCAGCAGGGCTCTGGGAAGGCTTGGCAGAAAAACAAAGGCAAGAGCAAATCCCCAGGGAAGTGATGATTTTAATTATCACTCAAAACACGAAGGCAGAAGCTCATGCTATTAAACACTGCCTGGCTGGCTGTGCTACAGCACACGAGGGGTGGGAGGATGGCCCTCCCAAGCTGCCCCAAGGGAAATTTAGGTTAGGTGTTAGGGAAAAGTTCTTCACAGAAAGAGGGATAAAGTTCTGGAATGTTCTGCCCGGGGAGGTGCTGGAGTCACCATCCCTGGGTGTGTTTAACAAAGCCTGGATGTGGCACTGGGTGCCAGGGTTTGGTTGAGGTGTTGGGGCTGGGTTGGACTCGATGATCTTGAAGGTCTCTTCCAACCCAGCGATTCTGTGATTCTGTGAATTTGGTGTGAGAATCTCTGACCTTGACAATCTCCCAGGATGAAAGCCTGGGGCAGGATGGTGTGATTAAAATGCATCACCAGGGAGGGGGGGTGTGACAATTGCATGGTGACAATCAAGTGATAAACAAAGCCAAGCTGTAAGGACAGGTTTATTTATATGAGGGAAATATTCCTTCCTGCAGAGGGCTGTGGGGTGCAGGGAGGTGGAGGCTCCTGTGGGCAGAACAGCTTCACCTCATCTTTTCTGTGCTTCCAAAGATGTGAGCACTTGAGTAAGACTGTCCTGAGATATTTGTGACCACTGTGGAAAGAAAACCGTAGAGAAGCAGTCAGCACAGGTTTGTTCAGGGCTACGGAATCACAGGGCAGTGCAGATAAATTGGATTGGGGAATAGATTCCTGGGAGAGCTCCATCTGACTCACAGATCTATTAATTTGTGAGACAACTGTGACAGCTTCTGTTGTTGGTTATTACTGAACTCACAGCTCATGAAGACAGGAGAGAAGTAACACTGGATGAAATCTGTCTAGGACATATATTAAGTCATAACAGTAATGATAATAAAATACTAATTACACCTGAAGCAGCATTTTAATAATGATAATTCAGATTATGTTAATGTACCATTCTCTTTAAACATGCTAACTACCTGTTCAAATTGGAGAAGGTCAATGCAGTGTGTGGCTGGCTCTCATCAATTTTTTTCTTATATCCTGAAATTCACAGTCTTGGCTGATGTCCATTTCCCTTTTTCAATCAGCAGTTTACATTTTAAATTCATTCATTAGGTAATAAAAAAAATCTTTAATTAAAAAAGTAATTTATTCTTAATGACTCCAGGTCCTATAAACTGACCAAAAGTATTGCTTTAACCCATTTATCAGAGTCTGAGTGACGTGTTATCTCCCTGGAATGCTAAAGATGGTTATCAGCTTTGTTTTCTCAGCACACACAGAGGATTTTTGGCTGGGTGGAGACTCTGGTGCCCTTTGTTACTTAAACACTGGCTACAAGACCTGCATGGTGACTGCAAGCAGTGCCATTAAGTTTGATATCCATTTCATTAAGATACATTTCTCCTCTGATAAGAAATGGCCAGGGTAAGAGCTAATATTCTAAGGGGTTGCTTTTGGTGCATTCGGCAGAGTTTCAGTGTTTGTGAGAAGCTGAGGGAAGAAGGAGAGTAAAGAAAAGTGTTTTGGCCAAATGAGTATGGGTTTTTTTTTGCCACATCTGAAGAAAGAAAGAAAGATTTGCTGTGAGAGAAGGACTGTAGGTATTGGCTGATTTTTTATACAGCATCTTCTTCCATGTCCAGCGTTAATTCCTTTGTATCAAGTGAATAATGCACAAGATTTGCATAGCAGGGTGGGGAGGAGATGGGGAAGGGAAAGGAAGAAATGAGTTCAGACACTGAACTGGCCTGCCTTGGAGGGAAATTGAGATCTGAATATCTGATATTTGCTCTGTAAGCGCACAAGAGCCCCTTCCTTGGTGCTGTGTGTAATAGCACAATCAAGCCAAATTTCATATTCTTGCAGATATTCTTCTCTGGAAATGGGGAAAATTACAATTTTTAATGGTTGCGGTTGACTTTAAATTTCCATTCAGTGTTTTTAAGCACGACTTGTCTATTTTCAGGTTCAGAGAAACTATTCCAGTGTCAGTCACAGAAGTTCAACATTTATAGAAAATCATTGTGAATGTAAATCACACCCAGAGTGAATACCTAGGAAACATCAGCTCATGATGAATGCAAAATATCAGAGATTAGCTCTAGAACTGCTCATCTGAATTCAGAAATAAAACATTGTAAATAACCATTACAACTGTCATGCATTTAGCAAAACTCTAACTTTATCTGTTTCATGAATTGGGCCTTGTCAGCATTTAGGAGAAAATGAGATGGACAAAAAGAGAGAGTGAGCAAGTGCAGTACTGATTTGCCAGGAATTTTCCTTCATTGGCAGAGGACTGTGAAGTATAAAAGAAGTTATGATCATGTCTAGTGATAATTTGTGACACCATAAAATCAAGTTCATTGCCTGGCATGTTTGGAAGATCAAGATTAGGTATTTTCTGTCCAGTTTGTTTGATGTTAAATATTTCTAAGAGTTGTGGGACTGGTATGCTTCATATGATGTAGGCTGGAAAACTAGAAACACGCTTACAAAATGATCTACACAATTACCCAATTGCTGTGGAAACTGCTTTCTGAATTTAAAGTGTCCTTTTCACTGCAGAAGTTTGCACATTATCAAATAGTCCCACTCTGAAGGAATATTTTGGGACCTCTCTCAGCAGAGAGCTTCCCAAGGAAAAACAGTCCTTTGTATCAAAATTTATCTATTAATCTGACTCTGAAGACTTGATCAAAAATGGATGAGTGCTAAGTGGAGAAAAGAGTATTTTCCAATGCATTCTAACTCTATATTCATTGGGTTTAACATCTTTCTTGGAATCAGATTTACATATGAAAGAACTCCATTCCCTCAGTATATAGGAAACTGAGACATGCAAATATGCAGCTTCATTTTCAATAAACCTGACCCAAAAGCTTTCAGCTCAAAAAAAAAAAGGAACAATTATTCCAGCTGAAAACTGGAAATGGAAGCTCTCTCTTGTACAGGGCACATCTGATTTCTGCACCATCCCTCCACTCTCATCTCATGGTGTCTCTTACAGCTCCTCAGGACACAGATGCCACTGTCCCTCTGCCAGGTGGCTCTGGCACCTCAATCCAGCATTAGTTTTTTATAAAAGGCCTTTTTCCTAGTCCTTTCCTGACCTTCTGTCCCCTTTTACATATTTCAAAACATCAGGATCCATGCTGATTTTTCAGCATAAGTGCATGCTCTCTGGTTTTGATGGTGGTGTTACCAAGGATACCATGATATGTTTTACTGAAGATGGTAATAACTCTTTTTATTTTTTATTTTCTGGACCAAAGTAATGTTTTGCTTTCCAGTCAAGAGCTGATCAAATGATAGCGCAACTTCAAGTTGCCACGGAAACCAGACTACAAAGACAAAGATACAATATTTATCTAATATCTTCCTTGCAAAATCATATTTTTCCTCTGTATGCATTCTCTCAGAATTGTATCTTAAGCAGGAAACATCAGTTCATAAACTGAATCCAATAATAACTGTAGCAAAGTATATATGGAACAATAAATGTAGTTTATTGCAGTAATCCCCGAAGACTTCACATGGTCATCAGCTAGTAAAATTTAATATATAAATAGTAAAGAAGGCAGTTGCCCACTTTCTTCTCTGTCAGTGTTCATAATCCATTTTATAAAGAGCTTTATGGAATATTGACTTAGAGGAACCTGCAACAGTTTTTGCAGTCACACCTTTTGAGGTGGAATATATTTTTATTGGCCCTACCACCAAACGACCATGAAAAATAAACCACCAAAAGCCAAACAAAATCAGATACTGGATGTTAAATCTGTTTTCTGTAACTCAAATAGGCAGAAAATTTCAAGACAGTTGTAGAAAGTAGCACTTAGGAAGATTTCCATGGGCACTTCCAGTTTGTTTAAGAACAAAACTTCCCAGGTGAACCTGCTGGCTCGTGCAAGGGGCTGTAGCTCAGCAGCTCTGCACCTCCTCAGGGCTTTGTACCAAATGAGAGACTACATTTGAGGGCAGTTTGCAGAAAATGATGGATATTAAGGTTCATCAGACAACAAGGAAATTGTGTCATCATGAATTAGTTCAATGCAGCGAATTAGTTCAATGTTTGCAAACATCATTTGGGCTGGAGAAGAGGACTCCCTCTTTCTTCATATCAAGAGGGGCAGAAAGCTGAGGGTTCCATCTGCCTACCTTTGTCCCGTTAAATTATGTTGAAGGGTTTTTGTTTGGCTTTTTTTTTGAAGTGTGCAATACAGTCAAAGCTTGTTGGCAGGAGAACGTGAAAAGAGAGGAGCCCCTCAGCAGAGTGATAGCTCAAAAAAACCCATGAGCTGCTGTTCTTGTCTGAATTTTAAGCTCCATTGATTTGAGCATGGTTTCATGGAGCTGAACAACAGGAATATTTTGTCACATACGTATGAAATGCCCCAGCTATATTTTGTGTCTCCTGTCTGAGTGTTTAGACTGTGCCAGCCATCAAGCACCAGTTAACTGAGATGAACACCAGGAGAAATTGATTGATCACATAAACCCCAAATAATGTCCAAGATAGGTGAGATGAGGGAACCCAGGCAAGAAGCAAAATGAGATGCTAGGCACACAAATTTGCTGAGGTGAATCTCAGTTCTGGTAGGAGACAAATCCTGGCTAACCCCAGGGAAATGGGGAGAACAGCATCCCTGAGACTGTGGGATGTGCAGGAAAGCTGTGCTTGCACAGCAGCTGGATCCCAAAGCAGATGCACCTGAGCACGGCAGTGAAGGCTTTGGGATGCTTCAGGAAAGGGGGCACGCGAATTTAAATCAGCTGAGGGGCATTTGGGGAGAGGCTGCCTCTGATTGCTGTGCTTGGACACCCAGCCCAGAGGAGGATTTGCTGGCTGAGCCTGAGTTTGGAGCAGCGGCAGGCACTGTGCCTCGTGTAAACCAGCAGGGCTCCTTTCCACAGCAGTGTGCTCTGCAGGGTAGTGTGCTCTGTGCCACTCCAGGCTTTCATATTCTTCAAGGAAACGGGATCATCAGACTTCCCTGCAGAGAAGCAATCAAGCACACAACCACCAGGTTGGGCCCAAGCAGGAGAATATGTGAGATCTGCAGCTATTTCACTGGTTGGCTCTGGCAATGCACCTCTTATCTGTCCCACAGGAGGTAAAACAGCAATGTTTTGTTGTGGTATGAGAATAAAAAAAAATATTTCAGAGCTGAGATTTGCTTTTAGGTTATCAGAAAATCTACTGAGCTTTGCAGTGTGGTGGAGCTTGAATCCTTGTTTAATTGCTCCCCTTCTTAAACTTAGTGGCACTGAGCCTTTGCACAGGGTAACATCTCTAGTGTGACATGTGTGTCCCATCATATCACTGCTGCCAGATTTCCATCCCCCCAAAATTAGATTTCTGCTTCTTCCCTCCCTGTCACAACTCTCTTTTTCTTTTTTTCTTTGTCTTTTTTTTTCTTCTCACAGCTTTTATCTCCTAACCTCAATCTGCATTTTCCTTTTCAGTGTTTCATTTTCCTTCTCTTCATGGACAGCTTTTGTGCCCATCACGTGCCTTGGAGGGAGATAAGAGATGAGGCTCTTTATTGTGAGCAGTGAATCCAACAAAAAGTAAATTACCAAAAAATGATGGATTCACCAGCGTATTTAAGATGAAGTCTGAACAATTATCAAGGGCCTCTGCAATTAATTTCTTCATGTCTCCACCTGCAGCTTGTTAGCAATGCACCTGATTCCAGCATGAGGGGATGTGGATTCCTATTAGAGATTGTCATGCACTTGTGTAGGCACATGAATTTTTCATGCAGATGTTCCTATGGTTGGGTGACTGCTTCAGCAGAAATATTTGCTTCATCACTAATATATTAAATAGGCTGCAGCCACTAGCAAAATCTGGCTTGAGAAAGGGAAAAAAGCTGGCATAGGCTGAAACCTGTCACATCTAAATGACAGTCATGTAATAATGTAATACTTTTTGCCATGTAATAACGCAAATTTACCTTCTCTTCTGTTATTTCCCAAATAAAAAATTATAAAGTGCTGCAGCTACCAAACCCTGTGTTAGCCTAATATATTCTCATGTCAAGGAGAAAATTTCTACCAGATAGATAATGAATCCATTTTTTTCTTTGTTCCCTGATAAAAATCAAGACTGCTTGGTCCATGATTGAAGGTCAGAATTGACACTGCACTTCCAGAGAGCACAGACATTGATTACTGGAGGAGGTTTTTAGCAAGCAAACCTTAGTAGAGCAAGTCAATATCTGCTCCAACCTTTTCACACACTGTTGATGTTTTTGAGAGTTAGAAGAGAGTTGAAAAGAAGCTCCTTTCTATCTGGTTATAATGAATGGTTTTGGGTGGGTTTTTTTCTATCTTTACAAAACAAGTGCAGAAGTTTCGGGCGACGTTGCCATGGTTGTTCCAGTCTGTTCACTTTTGGAAAAAAAACTAAATTTATCCTATTTACCTAATTTTGGAGAGCCCTAAACCTAAACCCTCTGCTTTAGACTCACTCATAGGGACAACAGAAAAATCCAGGCAGAAGCAGAGCATGACTCAGCCCAAATCAGATTCTCTACAACTACAGCTACTACTGACAGCACAGAGAGCAGGAGCTCTGCAGCTCCTCCGTGGAGCAAGAGGTCTCCCAGCTGTAGGGATTGGAAGCTCTAAAGTAGAGATCAGATCACTTCCTTCTGCTGTCAAGAAAATATCTGTTAACTGGAAACTGAAGACCACATCTGGGCCTCACAGAATTGTGACATTCAGGCTGGAAATTCCATAGACACTGTCTTCAAAAGACAGTGCCTGAGATGGAGGATGTGTGTTGGTCTCAAGAACTTATTTTAAAGCTGCTTTCACTCTAATCTCAGCATCACAACTGCAACTCTCTTATATACAGGTTACAATCTTTTCCCCTTGTAGTTTTTATATTTCTCAGAAGACTGGCTGTCTTTTTAATCTCAAAGAAACTTTATTACCTTTTAATTAAAATGAGGTTTTGATTATATTTGAAAAGGAAATTGGGTGTATTTTATCTGGATACATAACTCATGAAAGCATGACAGCTTCTAGGACTTCTGTTATGGCTAAACTACTGTCAAGTGTCAAACACATTCTAGTTTTGTGCTGACAGATTTCAGCCCTATCACCTGCTCACGTTGCACATTGGAGTAGCTGGAACACAAATATATTTTTGTGTGGCTGTCCTTAGATCAAGACACAAGTTGGATTGGATCATCATTTGGTTTGGTTCCAGTTAATTCCTGGCACCAGACCCCAAACTCAGCTGTCCCAGGCAGATGCAGTTAAAACTTGGCTTTTGTCATCTCTCAGCACTGGTAGAGATGGGTTTAGCAGATGGGATCACAGGGCTGGGCTCCTCCTCCTCACCTGTGCATTATTATCTCTGTGTTTCCATCCAAACACTGATATTTGTACTGGGAAACACACATTGCTTGGCAATGGGTACGAATCTGGTGCTGGGATTCTTTCGTGGCAATTAGTGTGAGCATGGTGGTGATGGAACTCCTCAGAAAGCCTCGACTTGTGTTCATCCCTCCTAAGTGTTTCACAGAATTTTCAGCACCATTTGATTAAATATTCCTTCAAGATCACTGTTTTTCAAAAGGATTCCCACGAGAATGCCTGGACTTCCAATGAAAATATTTGCATTTGTTTTTGGACAGCAAAAATCAGTGACAATAGACTTAAAGTGATCAATGAACAGCAAAAGAAAACATATAAAACCTCCTAATGCAACAGATGAAAAACTCTACAAGTTAATCATCCCAGTTATTAAATAAATATCTATAAACAACCCATATCTTTTAAGACTCAGGATCAGTTCAGAAAGGGATCAAATAAAAGGAATCAATTTAAACATAAATGACATTCAAAATAAATGTTTTGACTAGTGAAGTCAATGCAGAATTGATTAAACAGCTCAGTGTGTAGAGGTTGCAGCTTACTAGGTCTAGCTTCTGAGAAAATATTTCTCATGTTACTAAACCTTCTGTCACTTCATTTTTACTCTGGTATGATGAAGCAGATTTATTTCTTATTTACAATGAGGTACTAAAACAAGACCATGGCTGGAGCTGATGCTGTACATATGTGCTGTGCCCTGGAAATCTCTATTTAAAACGTGGTCAAAGCAGCCTATAGATGATCTAGGGGTGGTGAGGTCAAAGGAACCATATTTATAAGCTCTGGCCTGCCTATGTTTATGTGAATGTAGGAAAAGCACATGGCCAATTTGATTTGGTTTGGAGCATATTAAAAAAAAATATTAAAAAGTTAAAATTATGTAAAACATGATTATCAGCTCTGAGAGAGAAATGAAGAATATATGGTGTGTTTTTTAAAAGTCCATAAATGTGAGAAATTCAGGCAGAATGAAGACCTTTTCTGGGAATGTATATACTGCTATATCCTTGGAGAAGCATGCTAGTATGTGATTATAAGGTGGAAGTAGGAGCCTGCTGGGAGGAAGGAAAATATTTTTCAGGAGAAGTATGTCTGAACTCAGAGGGAGGCTTACCTTTGTTGAGGAGGTGAACACAAAGCTAAAGCAAACTTTAGAAACTAGAAATAGGTGTAAGGTTAAATTAAAAAAAAATCCACACAGAAGTAAGCTGAAGTTTCAAATGACAGCTGCAGCAGCTGCGAGTTACCAAATTTTGAACTGAATTCTACTCTGGGTGAATGAAGACCCAGAAAGCAAAGTGTGATCAGTCACAGATTTCTGGGTGCTGTTAATTGGGCTGGAGAGAATTAATTATTGGATCATGATTCCACCATAATACAAAGACAGGGCCAAACCTGGACTTTGGTGTTTGAAAATAGCAATTTAAGTCTTCAGTAAAGATTGGGTATGGACAGAGTGGGAAAGGAGAGGCTGTGAAGCCACAGATGCTAACCAGGATGAGGGTACAGACCCAAGGCAGCAATTTCCTCCACTTTGAAGTATTCTTCTGTTTGTTGAGATGGTAAAACAACTTTGCAAACAGTGCTGTGCCCAGTGGTGGACACAAGGGAGTAGCCCTGACTCAGTGCTGGAATGCATTGTGTGAATTGCATCCCCTGGTCACTGCTGAGCCCCACCAGGACAAAAAGACACAGGCTGAGCCCTTGCCTGGTTATTGCACAGATACATTTATCCTCTATTTTTATCTATTCCTTTTCACATCACAAATCTTAAGGAAGGTTTTGGAGCAGGATAATGAAGTTGGATTGCAGGAAGCTCCTCTTAGGCCTGAGTGGGCAGCTGGGCTGAGCTCTTTAGAGCAGGGTGGCATTTGCTGTGGATGACCAATATGAGCAAACTCCTGAGAAAATGTGATTACTTATTTTGCAGTTCTAAAAGCAAACACTTGAAAATCTGTCCTTATTGTAAATGTCAGCATCTTGTTAATGAACACAAGTGTTTGTGGAGGGGAAGGAGAAGTGCAAAAGGGTGTTTGCTGTGCATATTCACAGGGCTGAATTTCAGCCTTAAAGAGCAAATAAGGATGGCTCTGCTAAGTTTGATTGTTATTGCTATATTCTGGTTCTTAATAGAGCAATATGCCTAGAAGAAATGGAAAAATAATTGGCTGTATTTGATCCTATATCATCAATCATTCTCCCACCCATCCATCCATCCATGCATTTAATGAGAACCACTGAAGTTTCCCTCGGAAGTAATAAACAAAAATACATCCTGCAATTAACTCAGGCATTGCAAAATGTCCACTTAATTTTACTGGGTATACTAAATCAATTCTGTGCTTCACCCAGTGCATTGAAAGAAGCTGGCTGGCAAGAACTTCATCTGTTATTAACTCACAATGCAAATGAAGTTAATGCCTTTTTGCTATGAACTGTCCTCTGCTGTTAAACCTGAAAGTCAATGGGATAGGGGAGGAGCTGACTCCTTGTAAAATGCAATAGCTATATTCCATTTTTCACCTGCAACCAAGTCCTAGTAAAAGCCCTGACTTCCAGCATTCTCTACTGTGCTTTACTTTCTGAAAGAAATACCTCTTGTTGCTGTTTCAGGTAAAAATCATTCTTAAAGTTCGCTCTGAGAAATAATGCTCAGGTAATAATTCCTCTAGTTAAAAATTACATCACCATAGTTAAATTTAACTCTTACTTGCGTGAATGACAGCAGTGCACTATTAGGCTCTGTTCTAAACCTGGGCTTTTCTCAACCTTCATTGGCTTCTTTTTCATTTACATTTCCTCAGTTGATAAAGGTAATGTGGAATACTCTGTTGCAAGTTTCTGGTATTTTTTTTCAGGGCACTTTGGATTATTTTTTTTTCACCCCCACTTTTATCTTCAGGTTTTTGAGTTTCATGTTAAGTTGAATCTTTTCGGTTTCATACCTTTCAGCATAATAATGAGGAGCAGATAAAGAAAATAAGCTGGAGTAAGATAAAATTTCAACAAATAAGACATCTCAAGTTCATTGAAGAGTGACTGACAAAATATTTTAAATGAAAAATGTGTGACTTCTTTGAGTCCCATAATGATTAACTAGAATGTTTCACTTGAGTTTTAAACCCTAAAGCTCTGGTTTATCACTGGTCAGCTGACCAGTGTGGTTGAGATCCATGTCACCTTACCTCAAAAATCAAAAATATTGGCTTGTAGATCTGCCTTAGTCAAATATTCCCTGTGTACAGTATGAGGAGGTATAGACAAGGAATTTTAGAACTTATTTAAGCCAGGATGAACCATTTTCAGGAAATGTTTGTCTTCTGCATTAGTGTCAGAATTGTTGAGAGGTTTTCTTCTCTACCCATCTCTGCCGGCTTCTGGTTCCTATTGTAAAGAGTCATCCATTGCTTAAAGTGATTTCACTAATTAGCCACAGACATTGCCAGTGACTTGCTGAAAACAGGGAAATATGTCCTGATGCTCCCAGCTGAGAATATCAGAACTGCTGAGGGGGTCATCTGTTCCAGCCCTTTCTCCCGTATCCCCTCACAGTTCTTGACCTCCAACCCTCCTCAAGGGAGGATTTCTAACATCTCCTGAGTGCAGAAACACAAGCACTTACTCCAGAAAAGAAAAAGGATTTTTTTTCTACAGGTGAGATTCTATCACTGCATTCAAGCAGCTAACCCTGGAATCCAGAATCTTACCTCAGGGGCTAAAACTCCTTGTGCTTTGGGGTCAGCTGAAATCCTCCCAAGCTCCATTAAATGCATTGACTTGGTCTGCATTGGCCAAGAACTTAGAAAACTCCCTCCTGTGTAGAAAACTACTTGTATATCACTGCTGTTGAACCCACACTTCAAACAACACAAACTCAAATAAAAAGAAAGAATTGCTAAAAAAATGCTGCTTGCTTGCTTTCTGCTTTGCTTTGCCATCATTACCATATCCGTCCCCAATTCATAACTAAATCTTGACAATGTGGCATTTAGCTGACAGGATAAAGTCATAATAAATAAACATTAAAAAAATGTAACAGTATACTACCAATATTTACTACATATTAATGAACATTTGCATCACTGGGCTTGAATGCAATTTGGTACACAAAGACTGCTTCAGCTTACGTGTGTAAAAGATAAATAGGATGAAGGGTAGTGGTTTTAAACTAAAAGAATGTTGATTCAGTCTAGATAAAAGTATTTTGCTACAATGGGTGTGGTAAAAAGCTGGCACAGGTTGCCCAGAAAGGTGATAGATCCTCATCTCTGGAAACATTCAAAGTCAGGACAGATCTCTGAGCAACCTGATCTAGTTAGAGATGTCCCTGCACATTGCACAGGGTTGAACTAGGTGACCATTAAAGGACCTTTCCAACCCAAACTACTTTTGTTTCTATCAGTCTATGGCATTAAAGTTTGTGCTTGTCACTTACAGACTCCGGTAACAGTTTGGAAGGAACACAAGCACCTCCAGAGGTAGATTCTGCACCTGGGCTGGGGCAGTCCTGGTTTTACATTGAAAATAGGGGACAGGAGGCTGGAGAGCTCCACAGGAGGAGATCTGTGTGTTTGGGCTGATGGCAAATCAAATATGAGTCCACAGTGTGACCTGTCAGCTAAAAAGGACAACTGTGTAATTTTTTTAAGATAGAAATATTGGAGCCCTATGTAAAAGTGCAAACACGAAGAGGAGGACAGTAGATACAGCTTCCAGAAGCCCCCTGTCATGTCTGCCAACCCCTTCAGCACGTTTTAGACACATTGCAGTTTATCAGATATCCATAATCCCACGTGTTTGCAGAACTGACAATTATTGATGATGGAAATAATAGGATCATACACATAAGAAGCCAACCCCATCTTTCTATTCAAGTTCTGTAAATTTGACTGAGAGAGATGGAGCTGCTGAGAACGGTTGCCTGACCCAATATGCAAATAATCCCTTGGATGATGAAAAGCCATTGGGATTTCTCCAATAGTCTCATACAGCCTTCAAAAAGAGGTCCTGGTTATTACATATGATCAAAAGTTGCATGAGAAACTGAGAAAGGTTTTGTGTTACCTTTAGGGAAAGTGTTGAAAACGTGGATCAAACAAGCAAATCAGGCAGGAGAGAGAGAAAAGTCTGTTATCAAAACAGATAAGCTTTGGAGCTTGTTACAAGGTAGGGCAGTGAAATCTTTGAAGTGTTTGTAATTGTTTATGTCTTTCAGTTTTTAAACAGACAGATGGAATGGGCCTTATTTTCAGGAGGCATAAACCAGGTGCCTTTGGTTTATATCAGCTTTGACCTCCAGGGCAGTGACAAGTGTGGTCACAGTGGATTTATCTGCGGGTAGCAGAGTGGACCACTCGGTGACAGACAGGACTGACGGGCAGGTGATTTGTGTCTTTTACATTGACTTGCTGAGAGGGTTATTAGCTCCTCAGGCAGGCAGAAGAGACAGCTGAGTGCTGCAGGAGGCAGGTGGGAGCAAGACAAGAACAGGGATTTCCTGTGTGCTTTGCCCCTAGGAAAAAGAGCCTTGTGACACTGCGAACAAGCGATGTGATGGCAGCTGTAGCCCTTCCTGAAAGCACCACTTACCCTTCCTCCCTCATCCATAACACCTCTGCCACATCCCTCACCCATCCCTCAGCACAGCCCCAGGACACACCCAGGCTGTTATCAGTGTTGCAGCAAAATTTAGAAGATCTGCATGACGTGTACTGCTCTGCTCTGGTGGAGAAGGAGGCGATCGGTCAAAGGCTGGGCTTGATGCTCCTGGGGGTCAGTTCCAGCTGTTCCAGCCTAAATGATCCTGGGATTAGTTTGGCCTGGGCTGGAGTTGTAGTTGTGCTCCCTAGAATGAGCCTTCTTCAGGTTCCTTTGCCTTTCTGCAAATCCAGCTGGTTTTGCTCAGCAGCTGAAAATTGTACCTGAGAGCCCAACCAGAATAACCTGGGGTTTGCCTTGGTATTTCCACAATTGTAACACAGGGAGAGTCCTATTTATCAGTTATCTAAAGTGCTTTGAAATCTACAAAGAACCCCCAAATTTAGAGCTGAAACCCCAGCTCTGAATTTTCTTTTTTTCTAGTACAATCCTTTCCCATGAAACTTTTCCACCTCAGTGAAAGTGCATTTTTTCCCCCCTTGAAAACTGTATTTTGGCAGTTTTTCAATGTTCTCTCCTGCCTGAGAATGGGCTCAAAAATATGTGACCAAGTAATACCGAGTTTTTAGGCCAATAGCAATGTTACAGTGCTGCGCAGGAGTGACAGAGAAGCCAAATCAACTGATGAAAGCTCGTGGTTAATGCATTATCTGGATCTAAAACTGTCAATCTGTAAGCCTGACAGATAAGTTGTAGTCACTGACATTTCCAAATGCTTATGCTGTCCTTGAAAGCACTCACCTCAACTTTTTAAAAAAAACTCATGTGTTGAGTGGTTTTCATACTGACAGCCCACACCTGATGTGGTGTTCCCAGCTCCAAAAAAAACCAGGATAAGGTCCTCAGCAGCCAGCTCCCAAAAACCCTGCCTGGATCAGGGCTGGATTTTAGTTGGGCTGGATGATCTCCAGTGGTCCCTTCCGGCCTCAACTGGTCCTTGATTCTGTGTAAATCAATCTCAAAGTTGTTTATAACCAAGGAAATTATATTGCCTTTTTATCTAAGTGCAACTTGGTTTTGAGTGAAAAGAAGGAAAACACCACAACAACCTCAGAAATCATCATAATTGATTTTCCAATAGTTATATTTAAGTCAGAAGTTGTTTCTGAAGCAGGTATTGGGTCTATAAATGTTTATTTCATGGGGGTTTTTAAAATTTACCAATGACATGGCCAGCACTAAGGCTTGTTTCTTAATTTATGATATTTCTATGTTATTAGCCCTGGTCTTTCCATTGATAAAATCTTGTTGAAGACTGCACCACTGGACAACTCTGTTTTCCAAAGCTGGGCTCATGGAATAAGCTGAAACCAAACAAAGTTAGGAATGACCAAAACCAAAAATGGAGCTAGTTTACAGTGCCAATATTTGGGCATGTAATCAGCGGTCTTTAAAAATGCTTTTATAAATATTTGAGTAGGATTTATACACACTTCCAAATCTGAAAAAGTCTGATTTCTGAATAAGGAAATTCAATCCTTTTTTTCCCTTTCCTTTTCTTTCTTTTTCTTTTTTTTTTTTTAATCTGCATTTTAATATTATAGGTGAGAACTAAAGGGAGACGTCAAAAGTCCTGTTTGAGTAAGTCAGCATTGTAGATGGACAATTTCCTCTTTTACTAACAGTTAAATTAAAACTCTACGTTTATTTTTAACTCCAAATACACTGTGACCAATCAAGAAGTGCTAAAAGTCAAAGAAAACACATTTCTTTGTAGCTCTTTCTAGGGAGACATTGCAGGTAGAAGATCTGTTTCCCTTACTGTGATTGAGTGCCAGGGCTGATGGATTGGTTTAATGTAGATACCAGCAAGCTTTGCAAGCTTCCAACAGAAAAACATTTAGAAAATGCAGGAGAATACTAAAGGCAGCAAAAATGTCATTTGAGATAAATGAGAAGCTCCTAATTAAAAAAAAAAAAAAGTAAAAGTCAGATTTTTCTGTTTGTTTGGACTACGGAATCTTCAGTCTCCTAGGTTAGCTTAAAAAGCAGTGAAGGCTAGAAGAACACTTTTCAGGTTTATCTTTCATAGCTGCAGGAAAAGGAGAACAGGGCAGAACCACAAAGGAACATATTCAGTCAACCACAGGAACGTCTGATAATGCTGAAAATTTTCAAAATAATCTCTCTTTTTTCAGAGTCATTGGGAGGATTCAAATAATATGGGGGGGTCTCCCCAATTTTTTTTTTTTTTCTTTTCTATTCCCCTACCCTTACCTATTCTGTCAGGGGCAGTAGCTGTAAATGCTGTTCATGTCTGGTAGGATTGCACAGCATTCAGCCAAATTCAGCCTCTCTCTGCACAGCTGAGGTTTCCATTACCCATCCTTCTTTTAGGAGTGCTCTGTGGATCTCTTCCAGCAAACCAAACAGCAAATTATATATAACATCACACCAGGTGTTTATCTGCAGTTTAAGAGACAGAATATTAAATTACAAAGGTGTAGAATGGTTTAGCCTGCAGTGCAGCTGAGCTGCTTTTACTCCACATCCCCCCATTGCTGGGTGGTCCTGGGACCATTCCAGCTCCCAGGCTCCCCATGGTGCCTGGGGAGGCTGCCTGGAACAGAGGCTAGGGTTAAAGGAATAAAGTAGGTATTTATTAAAAGGTCCTTAAAGGATACACCTTGGGCAGTACAAGAGCCCAGCCAAGGCTACACTCAAGATTGACTCTGAGTCATGATATTTCATACTTTCATAAGTTTTGGTCCACTTATATATTGGGGTTAATTGTCCAATTACAGCTCCAGGTTATGCAGTGCCATCCTCCCAGATTGCTCTCTCCAATTTGCTGTTGTTTGCACTTTTTGGGACTGAAGCTGCAATGCTGTCCTTGGTTCTGGGGCTGGAAAAGGATTGTTCTGTCTGACTGAACTGTGAGGAGAGCTTGGTAACACTTTATATGAAGTTCAGAGTCACACACTAAGGCAGTACAGAATCTGGAAAATTCTAAAAAAAAGCTAAAACTTCAGGCATCACCCACACAGTGCCAATCCCCTCAGATCCTGTGTCCAAGGGCTGAGGCCGTGGCCCAGAGCTCGCTTATCCCACCGTGTTTTACCTGCACAGCCACAGCAGCACATTTCCGTCTCTGCAGCTTCTCTTTCCACCTCCGCTCTGGGACAGCAGCTGGGCAAGTTTGCTTGTCAGAGGTTTCCATTACCCATCCTTTTTTTAGGAGTGCTCCGTGGATCTCTTCCAGCAAACCAAACAGCAAATTATATATAACATCACACCAGGTGTTTATCTGCAGTTTAAGAGACAGAATATTAAATTACAAAGGTGTAGAATGGTTTAGGTTGGAAGGGACCTTAAAGATCATCCAGCTCCATTTTCCCCTGGGGGACAGGACACCTTCCACTAGACCAGGTTTCTCCAAGCCCCATTCCAACCTGGCCTCGGACACTTCCAGGGATGGAAAACCAGAACCATGTCTCTTCTACATGAGCTGATATACCTGGTTCTGCTCCTCACTGGTTGTAGGGGGAAAAAAAAATCATAGTGGTTATAATCAGCTTCGAGGTGTCCTGAAAATCCCCTAGGAAGGGACTGGAATAATGCCTGAACACAAATTCTGAAATGATGCTTAAAAAATTAAAATAGCTACAGAGGCACAGGGATGAGTTTCACCTTATGCAAGCTTTTAATTTATTTGTATCCCAATCAATTAAAAAATATCAGAATGGTTGGATTTAAAAAAAATTATAAAATTAATAATTCTAGGAAATGTGTAGGCAATGGACGTTATCAGATTTCTTCTTTAGCTCATTTGGAAGAATTTATGTATGCTCTGAAATTACCTATATTTCAGTATGCAAGCAAATACAAATAGTGATAAAAAAGTTGAGCCAAAATTAAGTTGACTCTCCCATGTACATAAATAAACATTAAATTTCTGCAACCACACTATCAGTCAGATTGGTTTACACATGTGGTATTTATACCCTAAGGAATTATTATTGCTTCTCTGAGACTTTTCTTTATAAATCACTCACAGGCGACAGGCTAAGAAAATTAAGCAAGAAAATCATCAATACCTTACACGTGATCTGGGAAGAAATACATAGAATACTGACATTGATCTAATTTCTATTTAAGTAAACATATTTCTTTGAAGCAGGATGCCTATGCAAATTCCACAATGACAGATGTTTTATTGAAGGGAACTTAATTGAATTGTGGCTGGTTTAGAGTCTTAATTTTAAAGTATCATCTCCCCCATGTGCCTGGGTGGACCTGTGGGTTTGGCACCATTTCATCACTGCTTTCCCCCCTCTTTTCTTTTTAGAAACAACAGCTCTGAATGCCCCTGTCTCTATTTGCATTTTCTGGTTTGGTTTGGGTTTCTTTTGTATTGAGGAAGAGTTCATAATTTCTAATGGAAGCCCTCTTTGGATTCTTTCAATAATAACTGGATACAGTTTGCTCTTTTGAAGCCTCACTCAGTTTTGAGGGGTTCCTGTACAGAGACCCACACATGAGATTAAGGAAAAACTCTTTGCAGTCAAATTCACAGCAAGGGGACAACATCTGCATCTTTTGGTTCAAAGATGGTCTGTAAATAAAATTAAATTAGGTTTGGGGTGAAGGGCAGCATTTAAAACATGATATTATGTCCTCCAGTCATATCCTGCCCCCTTTTTAGCAGTTCTGTGCCAATATGATCATAATTATGGCATCTTTTTTCATGCAAAATGGACAATTTTCTCTGTAATGATTGCAAATATGCTTCCTTTAATATAAATCAGAGAAATATAGTGATATGGACACGTTAAGGTTCTATTAGCTATAAATGTTTTCCTTCTCTGTTGGCAGGCTACATTTTCCCCTGCTCCCAAATGAATAAGTATTGTGTGCACAAATTGGAAAAAAACCGAGCCAGCTTAGAAAAGAAAATGTTTTTGCTTTGCTCTCTAAACCTTTTCAGTTCTAACAGTAACAGGAAACATTCACTGCAGTTTTAGGCAATCTTAGAACTGCATGTGGTGGAAATAAATTAGTACAAAATACCTTTTCAGGAATCATCTGATGGATGTGAAGAGAAACAAACCCAAGACAAAGGTGGAAAGCTAAATAAGGATGTGAATATTAATCATTCAACAGCTCAGCGATAGGTATCTGTGCAGAGACACAATTTCTCAGCTGGTATAAATCAACAGAGACCTGTCAGAGCTGTGTTGATTTATGTCAGCTTGGGATCCAGCTTCTTGTTTCTCCTAAAGCAGGAGACAAGATGTCTCTTCAAGTTTGCTCACATCACTAAGGGAGGAGTTTTAAAGAACTAGAGGACAGTCAAACACCAATTTCCATTTATACTCATGGACAATTTAGTATCCAATCCCTGTAATTGGCTTTGAGAAATCTCTTTGTGAAGAGATTCTTCTGTGACTACATCACATTACCATGTTTTTATACTTGTAAGGATAGATACCTTTCCTGGAATGTGTGCCCAGTTAAACAAAAATCAGATTTTTGTTGGGAAAATTAAGTTCTAATTACATATGTATAATACACCACCGCCCTTTTGAATGTGGCCTATGAAACATAAAGGAAGAAGTTTCTTGTTTTGTTTGGAGAATGGCAGCAGGTTTAGTAACAGAACTGTAAGAACAATGATGGGAGTGAGAAGTTCACCATCATCTTAATTTACACAACACAGGAAGCCTGTAGTGCAATACATTGGGCCTGTTAATTAGTTTTTCACGTAAGTAACTTTCCAGGTAGTATGGAAACACTGGCCAAGAAAACAAACCAATTTTATATTAGGAAAAAAACATGACATGAACTAGAAAAATATGGCTGAGAAAATAGCGTTTCCCCCCATTTATTTGTGTTCTCAGTTGTTTTTTTTTTAATACCCAATAAGTAACCAGATATTTGAGGCCTGATGATACCTGAGGAATCTGAGCTTTAAGGCACTGAGGTGAGCACAGCTCTGGAGGAAGGAGTCCCTCTTCAAAGATTTTCCCTTTTCCCAAAGTGCTCAGTAGAATACCTTTTCATTAGGCACCTACCTTGCCTTTCCTTTGGGCTGTAATCCTTTCAGTCGGATTATAAACTGTCATCCATAAGCAATTACGGATTGGGAACAAATTCTGAGGAAGTCAGTGAGGCTGTTGCATAACGAAGCAGCAAAATCTGAACTTGGAAAGTTTTGGTAGCCTTGGCTGGCAGGGAGAAGCTTGGAGAACATGAAGGAAACCAACTTGATCATGTCTGCAGAAAAGACCTGTGAGACAGCCAGAGGTGACTGGGTGAGGTGGGAGCTGTGGTGAAGGGCAGTGTCAGGAGGAAAACCTCCAGGTCTTTATTCCAACTTTCTTTTCAGTCAGGACTGACATCAAAGCCGGGGCAGGTTTATGAGGACGTTGTCCAGTCAAGTTCTTAAAACCCTTGGGGACAGACATGGCCTTACCCCTCAATGCACATGTTTTTGCTGCAACACACAGTGAATAAATTTTCATTTAATCTAACCAGAATGTTTCTTTTTGCAACTTGCACCCATTGCATCTTTTCACAACCTGAGAAGAGCCTGCCTTTGTTATCCTGAGGGCACAGTGTTAGCTCAGGTACAGCCTGCTCCCACCCTGACCCCAAGGGCTTTCCTGCAGAGCTGTGGCACCTGCTCTGTTGTTCCCCACCCTCTACTGACCCATGGGGCTGCACCATCTTGTGTGTGGGATTTCACATTGGTTTTATTAGGAAATGTAATTATTTCTTTATTTAAAATGGGAAGGCATGAGTTATTAGCGTATAAACACTTGCAATGGACATGACTTGCTAAATTCCAGAGGGATTTTCCAACAGGACTTTGTGGCAGAGCAGTGGAAAGCTCAGGAGAAGAAGGATGCTCTTGCTGGATGGTTACTGGGGTTTGTGTGTCCTGGGGTTGGCACACAGACTTGAACTTTCATCTTGAACAGTCTGGCATTGAAATCATCAGCAAGACAAGCAGAGTTCCAGGTTGCAAGACTTTCTGGGATGGGGATGTTCTGCTGCTCCAGCTGCTGGAGCACTGTGACCCCAGGAGCAGCAGAGCAATGCCAGCAAATAAATTGTTCCAGTTGTTGATGGGATTGGTGGTGTATCATCACAGAGAAGGGAATATCTGCTGCCACTTACTCCATCTGCCAAAATGTATTTGCTTTGTCATAACTCAGATCAGGAGTTTACCAAAGCAAGGAGAAATTTCCTTTGTGTCTGGTATGAAGTGTTTCACAAGTGCTTTAAAACAATGCTTCTTAATATAGAAAAAGGAACCCAAAATAAGGAGCTCCCACCATCTTGGCAATTGCTTTTCCTATCTTCTTCCATAAAATCAGAGAAAATTCAAATGTAATTTTCAGTATATTTTTAGTGCTGCTGCTATTTGGAATATGATTTCAAGTCTTACATTGCCTTCAGTGCTATAAAAACATTCAACTTTCATAATGTTTTTTTGATGCAACTGAGAAGAATTTCTCACTGTCTAGGTATTGGTAGATATCCACTAAATAATCAACCATAGACTCCCTGTATATGATGATTTAAATCAACTGAATTTAATTAAATAGCAAATTACTTAATTCAATTCAGTAGTGAAATTCCAAATATTAAATATAGATAAAAATACATTTTTTATGCAAGAATTATATTTTTATTGTTTTTTACTTTATTTTCTTCCATAACTCTTGGATCTTCTGTCTTGCTTTTCACAAAGTCAAATTTAAGACACTGTTTTTAGATATTAGATTTAGATATTGATTTAGATCATTATTGGATACTTTTTTAAAATCCACCATTAAGTTTACTTTACTTCCTAAGCAAATTTTGAAGTTCTTACCATAGTATTTCACTGATCTGTATTTGCTGGTTTTATCCTGGTTCATTCCCCTTTCCCTTCCTCCTAGATCTAGGGACTAAAAAAATCTGGGTATTTGCAGGAATTTGCTATTGTTTTACACTGTATAACCATAAAATGTTTCTCTACTATTTAAAGGTAAATAAATCAGTAGTGTAAAATGAATAAAAGCTATGAAACATCCAGATGGAGCTTTCTACCCATCAAAAAGGTAATCAGCATTTTGCTTAGCAACCACACTTTAATTATGCCAGTTAATCTTGGAGGTGGAAACAGAAGTAGAAAATCTGATGCTTAACTAAAATTGATTGACTCCATAAAATGTCCTTGAATAAAAGGAGAGGAATAACCTGTCCTTTGGAAACCAGAACACAAACAAAGTATAGTTAAAGTGATTTCATCATTTGAAGGTGTTTGACTGACCCCTTGTACCTTTGTTGTCAGCAGCATTACAATCTTTAGTTGTTTTGATAGTAATCTTTCGAAAGGGAACAATTTTGAGTGAGGGAATAACAAGGTTGCTGTTTCTTGAGGTGAAGGAAAAGCATGTTTTACAATAAAAATGCAAAGCAAAAATATGGTGAAAACAGCAATCTGTTATCCACCCACTCTTCCTATTGTTTTTTCTAGAAATGGACTGACCTGGTGATAACCACGACTACCAGAACAAATTGGAAATCATCAGATCAAATATAAACCGTTGGAGTAATTTATTATCCCTCTACAATTTGTGGGAAGAGGAACCTTTAGAGACAAAGTCGCCTCATCCCCAAAAGATGTTTAACACAGGTCAGATGGATCCCCTGCCCGTGTGCCTTATTTGTGCGTGGTGGAAGAAGAAAAGAGATTCCTCTGATAAAAGGTGGATATCTACATGTGGTACTAAAATAATATGAATTACCACAGTCTAAAATATTCTAGGGGAATCTCTACTTAACAACTTCTTTTTCCTTCCACTTCCACAGAACCTTGACTGTACAGATGAGCTGTAGAGACCTCAGTGAGGGTGAGATTTTTTCACAGCCCTTGTGTTTCAGATGTAGTCAAACCAATTGCTGATTTGATCAGATTGAGATAGAGCTTCTAAAAAAAAAGATAATAAGAAATTTTATTGGAGTGCTTGGCATTCATATGAGAACAAATGGCAGAAGCATAGTATAAAAATAAAATCAGATTAGTACATTAAATCACTTTGTGAAACTGATTCCTCAGGATTTGAAGGAATGAAACCCATGAAAAAATTCTATCATGTATGGTGACATGTTAATGTGTTTCTTTTTCATGTTTTTTGCTGTTTCCATACAATATATATATATACACAGGTATACATGTATACATGTGTGTGCATATATATATGTATATGTTCATAAATGCATATAGCTGTGTGCATATATATATATGTACACAAAAAATAAAAATCCTGCAAATATTTGAATTATGAAAACTCAAGGATCTTCTAGTGACATTGAGGCTTCTTTTACAGCCTAAAATGTCCAAATCAAACCAAAAGAAACCAAACAAAAATGAAGAAAATATCCACTATAGTGGCAAAATTCAAAATTAATAGAAACATTCAGTTTGAAATAAGTAATATCTGTGAAAACTTGATGTGTTCCTAAACACCTGAAAAGAGCTGGAAGAAGATAACCCTGGAAACAGTGAAGATGTGTTGCACTAACCTGAAATGCTAAAATCAGTTCCACCCCTTACTCTAGAGACACTTTTATAAAGAATGTTATGGTAGTTTCCAGCATCAGGACCTCTCTGTGGTCAGCCTGTGTTTAAATCCACACTCTCCACGTGCCCAGTCTGTCTGTGGAGAGAGTTCTCATCCCTGGATGCTCAGAGAGGAGAAGAGTGAGATTGAATTCTACTGAAAAGTGAGGTTGAATTCTTCTTTATGCTGAACACCCAGACGTTAACACAACTTGCCAGCTTCATTTTCAAAAAGCTGATCCCTATGCACGTGATTGAAAGAACCTGTATGGCACCAAGATCATCTTCAACTGCACCATCTGGTAGCAGCTCATCATCTTACAGGAGCTGGGTGTGATGAAAGCTGATTTGACAATTGATGCAGATGTCTCTTCAGGGGATTTGTTGTATATCTCTCTTCCACCAGCAAGATTGTGGTGCAAAAGTCTCCTTGGGCCTGATCTTTATCCCATTCTTGTGGATTTTGAAACAGGACCTGCACAAATGATACAAGATCTGCATGTTAGCAGTAAAGTCATATTAGGGGTGAATCATAAACTCTCCTCTTCAGGCTAAGAAAAATAATCATAAATTTTCTATCCCTTGATGAAATTTAACAGTCTGCCAGGTGGCAACCACCATTTCAGAGACATATGCTTGAAAGGCAAAATATCTATCCAGCCATCCTGAGACAATTGCCCTCACAAATGTGATTCCAGTGATAGCTTTACTGGATTTGGATGCTCACAGCAAAATTAAACTCACAGTCCCAGAAGCTTTTAAAGAACACTTGGCCTGATGATAGAATCACTCTGTGCCAGCAAATGCTTTATTTTTCTTTTTTCTTTTTTGTTCTTGTCCAGAGTGTCCCCAAAGTGGATGGGGCATTTGTTTCTTGTTTTTTAAAAATGCAATTGGTAGCATTGTGAGCAAAGATGCAGACATCTGGACCAGTGCTGAGCCAAAATTTCTGGTGTCTTTTCTAACACTGCTTATTCTTCACATTTGCTGGAGGGTAAAAAGTAAGAAAAAGCAAACCAAAGCAATACTCACTGTGCACACACACCCACGAAATCTTGCATCTGCCCCTTTAGAGGCTTGAATCAAGGCAGTGGAAAAAGTGTCCTGGATTTAGCTGTGGTGATATTTAAACACAAAGCATCGCTCCCTTCCAAACTTCTGTTAAAGCTCCCAGAGCATGACCTGGACAGATTTAATAAATACCTGAGTCTGGTAACAGGATCCATGCCTTGCTTCATGGTCTTCAGTCAGTGGGTATCTCCTACAGAACTTGAGCTCTCCACATTTTTTTGCAGTTCACAAAAGCATTAATTGATCTTATTTGTGCTAATTCCCCCAAGCTAGTCATGCACACTGCTTTTCAGATGAAGCCTATCTAGTTTTCTTAGACTAAATAGGGGTACAAAGATGTTCTTCTCTTTGGCCAGTTGCCTCAGTAATTCAGGAAAGGGAGCAAGAAATTAAAAAAAAAAAACTTACATAAACCAGTCAGAATCACATGAAAATATTTGCTCTTACTGTCATTCATAGTGTCATGGAATCATAGAATCATTTAGGCTGAAAAAGAACTTTAAAGTTGTCAAGTCCACCAGTTAACCCAGTACCAACATTAAATCATGTCCCTAAGCACCCCATCTTCACACCTTTTCAATATTTCCATGGACAGTGACCTGACCACCTCATCACATTGTCCTATTTTCACGACAGACCTCACTCCTTACAGCCAAAACTCTTTCACAGTGTTTTTTCCAGTAGCAAAATGTATTGGCTGCAGCTCTAAAAGTAGAATGAGATTTAAAAAGTGTGAGCAGGTGCTCCTGGGTATTCCCAGTAGATGTATTTTGTATTTTTGATGCACCCATCTGTGTGGTCTTACCTCAGGTGATTAGTGACTCTAGAAGATGTGACATTTGCAGCTCAGTGATATTATGTACTGGCCAGCACTATATCAATCACAGCTGCCAGATGCAAATGCAGCTTGTCACCAAAAGAGATCCCTTTTCCCAAAGCAGTTTTATGTCAAGATAAGAGCAGCATGTTCCTGCCTGAGCTAACACAGAGCAACTCTAGTAAAGTTCATGGAATTACACAAAACTTAAACTAGGTTACATCGACCTATATAGGGTAAAACCTTCTTTTATCTATTCCCTTTTAAACTCAGCACTGACTGCAGAGATGTCAGTGATGCTACTGCTGACCCAGGGGGGTGTGTGCAAATCTGGGCCCATGTGGTACTACTGGAAGTAGCTGGAATTTTTTCCATGGGCTGGTATTACAGCTGGGGAGCACTGGCTGTGGAAATGTAATGTGGGACTGCAATAATTTAAACAGCATCTCCAGGACATTTTCCTAGAACAGCATCTGAGAGATGTCAAGAAGCCTCCCAGCTCACTTTAACCCCTGGGACACCTGGGAAAGCTGGGTAGCTATCCTGGAATTTTTACTAGAATTGTAACTCCTAGATTCCTGCATCTTTGGACCATGCCATGACTGAATCAGGAATCCCAAACTACTGTATTTCTTCGTTTGTGCACTAAAAGCAATAGGAGATTGGAAGTATATATCTGGGAAATTCAGGTGTCTGAATTTATGGGGGATGAACAGTGAGATTTTCTGGAATGCTAAAAGTTAGAGGAGATTCAGAAGGGTTTCAGTGGGTTTTGTTTTATTAAACCTGGCCACAGTTAGTCCCTTTAAACCCTGTGGGGTCTTTACAAGACCTGCTGGGATAGCCCTGCAGAGAAACGTGGTGCTTGTTCACCAATTGCAGGCATTTCTCACAGAGTTTTAAAGCTTTCTACTCTTGCAGCTTTGAAATATTTATAGATGCTTGTAATGACTGAAGGGCCTTCTTGGGAAACTTTCAAGCTGTTGCTTTAAAAATGCATAAGTATGATTTGCTTTAACAGCTTTTTCTGAATTTAGATGCAAAACACACCTCCTGTTCACTGCTTACTCACTCACTCAACCTTTGTGTTGGTAGAAGGGAGCAAGTCCAGGCATGATATTTATCAATTTGCCTTTAAGACCATTAATATTGCAGCAGTGATTATTTCATTTTTCTCCTTATTTCGCTCTTTCTCCTTAGCAGCAAGAGATGTGCAGAGGATTTGTTGACAAAGAATATAATATTTGTAATTTTTTTTTCACTGTTGTATTTTGCAGTATATGAACTAAATGATCTTTAGGGTCCCTTCCAACACACACCATTCTATGATTCTGTGGAGTTCTCCTTGGAGACAGAAGTGGTTATCCTTTTCTCAGCCCTACTTTTCTGTGCCCATCAATCTGAAATTCTCTGATGTTTGAAATTCTGCAGAGGAGCATGATGGGGGAAAAAGAAAGATGAAATAATTGTTGTTGGCTATTTTCAAATAAGTGGCATTCTTTCTAGTTTTGCATGTTAGTTTTCAGTTTCAATTACAGGTTATCATTATAAAATATATAAAATAATAATAACAACAACAGTTATAGCAGTTTTCTGAAATTACTATTATGACATCATCAATATTATCACTTAAAAATTTTACAGCTTACAGCATTTTATAAAAAGGTCACTATTATAATCCCTGTGGCTTTTTTTAATGGATGGTAAAACCAGGGAGTAGAGACAGAAATTCATTTGCTCAAGGTCACCCCACCGAGCACCAGGAAAGCCATGAATTGAAATCAGGTTCTCGCAGTCCCCAGCCAGCTCTTTAACGTATGGCCACAATGCCTCTTTCCAAGGACAGCAGGCACTTAGGGGAACAAAATACCACAGCATTAAACAAAAAGCACCACATTAAAGATTTTTGCTTTGCACATTTTATAGTCCATTCCCTTTTATGAATTCCAGAAATTCACATTCATTTGCAAGGCACGAAGGAGAAAGATGTGGTGCCCAGTGACTGCAACTGTTAATAAACTTTTTGGGCAGCAGTTTTCTTCAGAATAAAAGGGGCTGGGATAGTCTTGCAGGTAGCATGTGTAAGGAGGAATAGAATATAGTTACTATTGATGTGAGTGTGTTCAGGTGAATATTTAAGAATAATTATTACTGAGACATCAGTGTGTTCAGGTGAAAACACGGGCAATACATGCATGGTTTGGTTAGTAGACCTAAACACTCTTTTCTTTCCTGCCCTTTTCACAAAATACAGAACCACAGAATCACAGAATGGCTTTATGTTGGAAGAGACCTTAAAGATCCTTCAATTCCAACTCCCCTGCCATGGGCAAGGACACCTCCCACTAGAACAGGTTGCTCAGGACTGCCTGAGGCAAAATCTCAGATTCCCATATTCTGATATGATCTGGAATAGTGAGGTATCACCAAACACCTCAAAATATTGATCAGCAGTCAGCAGTTAAGGCTCAGTTGTTTCCATGCACCAGTGTTGGAGTTCCTGAAACTACTTCCAGCTCTAGATTTGTTCATGGACTTTCTCATTATCACTTTATCCAGTGTGATCTGACAACAAACAAACCAAAAACCCAAACCAGGAGAGATATCAAGAAGGTGGGAAAATCTACGTTTGTTGATGGCCTCAGAAGTTAAGTAAACACTAATTTGTGTGCAGTGTTCTCTATCCAGAGGCAATCCCTACTGCCAATTATTGACATTATTTTGATTAATTCAGCGAATCTCAGAGGATCCATGCTGCATTAATAATGAGCTGTAGGCATTAGCGGGATATGTGAAGAACTTGCTCTACTGACTGTGGGGTATTCCCACTGAGAATATTTGTAGAAATGCAGTAAAAATAAGGAAGCTATTAAAAGCTCTGGATTCTCAATGACTTGAAGAATTTGGGGCACTTAAGATAATTTTTTTTTTCTGGGATGAGAAAAATAAGTAGATTTAAAGCAGTTTAAAACAAAACAAAATGAAACAAAAAAATCCTAGACCAAACCAAACCAAACCAAACCAAACCAAACCAAACCAAACCAAACCAAACCAAACCAAACCATCCAAGATTAGTTTTCTAATCTTTCATTTAAATATTTTTTGATACTAAGCTTGGTAAGTAAATGTAGTGGGTCATATTTTCCACGGATGCAAATATTTCAGGATACACCGAGAGGTTTTTTGAGATCTGTTTCTGTTTACCCCAGTGTTTCATGAAGCACTGTGGATCACCCTAACAAAGGAAGGAGGCCGCTCTCTCCAGATGTTAATTGCTTCTTCATTGTAGGAAATGTGCACAGAGAGATTGCATGAATAATTGAACTGTGTGGCCAAACAGTGAGAAAGAGATAGATCAGATGAAGCTGAAAAGCCTAAATGTATGTGTGTGTTACAGGAAACTTTCCATTCGAATGAGGATGATTATTTAAAAAAGCAAAATAATAAAAAGCTGGCATTTAAAAGCATCTCCTTTCTGATGGATGGAGAAAAGAAATTTGAGCCTTCCCCCACTTTGTCTTAACCACTGACATGTTATCCCTAGCAAGGATATCACCACCTCACACTTTATTTCCATGAGATTAAATAAATCTCCAATTACAGTTTTTTGAGCAAATGATGTGTGATTTGTAAAATTTTAGGATAACTGGAAGCTGAGTCTCACAATAAATTTACTAATTTACCACTGCAGCTACTAATAGCAGCAACACTTACACCAACACCAACACACGATTGTTTTCTCTCTGGCCAACATGAGACTTTTCAGAGAACCCAAATGAGTGTGGGGAAATACTGACATACTCTGAAGAGCAATGAACCTTTTGATTTATTTAGATTCTGATGTAATTAAAATTGTTACATCTATTTGACACTGTAGATAAGACTATGAAGAATATCAGATGCTTGGATTTATCAAGAAAATTGAAACATTTTTCTCACTAAACACTTTGAAAATGTTAATTTTCCTTTTGTTTAGAACTTATTGTTCTCTCTGTGCTTTTCCAAGAGAGGTCATTAAATAACCAATATGCTTCCTTTTTATAAATGCTTTCTTCCATGGAAAACCATATATTTTAATTAAGACCTGAAAATATTTGCATTGCAAATTATTTTCTTTCAAATTTCCTCATATCAAAATAATGTTCTTATTTGTTTCCATTTCTGAATAAACTTAATAAGGAAGTATTCTGAGAAAAGTTAACAGTATAGGTGGAAATGAAATATTTTAGTATTTTTAGTTAGCCAAACCCAAAATGAAATTTCCTATGCAGAGCAATTGAACTATCACTTCAGCAGTTTGAATAATTATTCCTAGGAAAAGGAGCAATTATATGAAAAGATTAGACCCAGTTTTGCATTTTATAATAAGCAGCATAATTTAGCCAAATACATTGGGTTTCTTCTCATTCAATTTAGGATTAAATTAAGTTCTTCATTTCACCAATACATACCTGAATTAAATAAAAAAGTTTGGACTTCTTTATACACTAAATTTGCTATCATATGAGCTAATGCAGAAATGAGAAATGAGAAATGAGTTAATACTTTTTAGAGGTGAATAGGATGATTGTTTTTCCACTGTTTAATGTCTGTAAGTCCCAAATCCTAAAATATAACAATAGGAAAATGGTTCAGTATATGTATGGATCATGTGTTCTTGCTACTCTGAAACGAACCTCCTACCAAAAATACTCAAAATAATTTAATGATTGAATATAGAAAAAACATTTTAGAAGCTGTGAAAAACAGTATAAACAGCTTTAAGATTAGAATATTGATAGAAAATGAAGTAATAATATTTAAGTCTATTACTTATTTCCTTTTATCATTAAATCTACTTTGATGTCATAGAAAGGGTGGATGAAGGAATAAGGCACTGAGAGTACAAAATATCCATTATAATAAGACTGCTGTGCATAGAATACAATATTCTTATTTAATCCAAACATGTGTGCACTTTAGAAGTGCATTATACGATGTGTTATAATAAAGCAATAGCAGTAAATCCATGGCTGTGATTTTTCTGTTGTGCTTGTCATTCTCAGCAGTCATTCTCAAAGACTGTGCGTGTCTCTGCCTCTACTACAAATAAATCAAAATATGTGCTTTTTCAGACTTTTATACTTTGATTCTTTAAATAAGTTAATGCAGATATTTTTCTCTAAATAAGTAAAACCTATATACATGGTGCCCCTCAAATGGGAAGCAGATTAAATCAGTAAGGAATGGGCCCTGGTCTTTCAACAGCATTGAGGTTTGGTGCTTAGTCTTGCAAAGTGTAGGTCTGTCACTGAAAATGAGCCCTAAACCTTGAATCTTATTTTCCAAAAGAGTTTTAAATTGAAATTTTTTGCTGTCACTCATAAGCAGTTAAGAGAGATTTTTAAACCACTTGAAGAAAGCAAGAGCCCGAAGAACTTTGGATTCCTGTTTGTACATTGCCTGCTCAGGCATGGAAAGCTTGTCATAGCAAATTCCATGGTGTGATTCCTACCCTGGCTGTGTTTTATTAAGTTGTAAAGGCAGAATTAAGGATTTTTATATATTGGGATTTTCAAAAGCTCTTAATTCCCAGGTTTCAGTTAAATTGCTCAGCATTTTTAAACACCAAAATATCTTCCAACATCAGCTTCAAAGCCCCTGGTCTTGGTACTCACTGCACACTATCCCCTTAATTATAAGAGCTGAGCACTTTGCTGTAGTTAATGGTTTTTATCCCTGTGAGACAGCAAAATGCTCTCACAGCTTTGATAGCCTGAAAATGGCACAGGTAATAGATTTAGAGGCTTTCCCAGAGCCACACAGAGAGGCTGGGATGAAGCCAAGAAGTCAACTCATGCTCCTCCAGTTCTACCTGGTCACCCCTCTTCATTCCTGGAAAGAGCCAGAGTGGGAGAAGATCATTTTTTAAGTACACTTTTGCCTCTTTTTGTTGTTGTCTGACTCCTTCCCCAATTATTTTGCAACTTCATATTCTAGAACAAGACACGGTCCAGTAGAATCCCACTGCCCTGCAACTTCATTTATTTGGAAATTGTCACTGCAATGCTTCATTTGCCTTTGATGTCACTTCACAAGTGACAATTTTGAAACTCTGCAGAGAACAGCCATGTGTCTCTGCAGTCCCTAACGTGTGACACGATAATACCACACCAAACACTTGGAGCTGCTGCCCATGGGGGTCTTTTTTTCACAATGCCCTACAGGGAGAGATGAAGGCTAAGTAAACAAATATCCTTCTGGATGAGGGTTCAGAACTCACTGAGGGTGAATGAGTTCAAGTGAGGCAAAATGGCAATAAGACAATGAGAAAAATAGAAAGGAAATGAACTAAAATGTGAGATTTTGTGCTTTGGGAAATCTCAATGCCACGGATTTCCATTCTTAGCGCTTCATTTCTGTATTTTCAGAATGAGTCAAGGAGTGTGTAGGGAGATTGATCACAGTGGGGGAAGCTGCACAACTGAGTTTAAAAACACATTGGAAGCATTTTAACTGTCATCTTTTGAATCACAGAAACATACAGTAATGGAACAATGTGACAAAAAATAAAAGCTTTTCATGTGCTCAAGCATTTTAAAGCATTTTATGATTATTTTGATGCCTCTTGGGGCTTTCAGAACACCCAGTATCCTGCAGTGACCTCATCACCCATCCCAAACATCATTAGTGCAAGAAAAATTCATGTCTGACTTGGCAGCTCTCCACTCCTGCTGCTTCTCCTTGGGCTGAAGTCTCACTGAGGTTTGTGCCATCTCACTCAGGAATATCACTGGAGAGAATTATGACCAGAGGTGAGGGAGAGCAGCAGGAGTGGCTGAGATGTTCAGGAGACAGCCTCATACTTGTGCTGAAGCATTTGAGGTACCAAATTTAGAGATCAGAGAAAAGCAGAGAAAGAGAGGGAGGCAGTACTAAATGTCTGGAACTTTCTTTGATGGATTGTTTTCCAAGTGCTTCAGGAAGCATCTGGGACTGAGACTTCAAATGCAGTGACATTTTACTTGCCAAAACACAGCGGAGGAAAAATCAAAATGGGATCACAGCACATAATTCTGAATTAATATTTCCCTCCTCTTTATCTTCCTTCAGCTTTCATGTATGACCCCATCACAATAAAATCTGAGAGTCTGTGCAAACCTACAGTGATGTAAACTGATACAGATCTTCAGTGAAGCTTCATTAATTTGTAGTGATGGAGATATGACCCCACTACCACGCCTGGAGTTGCTTTGATGCCTACTACAAATTCAGAAAATGGCTTTGAAGGACATGACTGATTATGCTACTCTTAGCTTCTTTGAACAAAAGTGGATATTTCTCTCTGGAACTTTGAATCTCCTATGACATTTCAAGTGTAACTAGCAAAATCAGAATCAGAATCAAACCCAAAGGATCAAGGAATGAGGAAGAGTAATTACATTGTCAGATTAAAGAAATAAATGCCCCTCTTAAAGGGGTGACAGATGTGAAAAATGCTTTATTTTTATAGAAAAAAAACCAGTCAATAACTACTTCAGTGTAAACTCCATGTTGTACTCTCTGGGAGGTGAACACATGAGACAGCATGTGAGCAGAGAAGGAAAACATGAGTTTTGCTGATCTGAGGGTGACACAAGAAGAAGGACTGAGGTGGAGGAAGGGAAGAGACGGATGAGCCTCCCAGCCCCCCTTGCTGTGGAGGGAAAATGGAGTATTGGGAATGAGCAGCGACACTGAAAGTCTTATTTTTCCCTTTAATCCCCAGTACCAGGCATTACTCCCTGCTCCTGGAGTGGCAGAAGTGGCCAGCACAGCAGGGGCACAGGCAAAGCAGGAAGGAGGCTGTGGCCACCATGCTGTTCCTGCTGGTTTATGGTCAGAGCTCCCCACCTCTGCTGCCTAAAGCTGGAAGAGACTTTGTCCATATGAAGCGTATAGATGCAATTCAAATCTCTTTAAGCCATCTGAAGTTTTAATAATTCCTTGAATTCCTAGATCAAATTCTGCAGGTTCTCACGGCAAATTCTCCAGAATATTGTTAATATTTGAAGACTCCCCTCAGTGTTGTGCAGTGCTCCCCAAGCATCCCTTGGCCCACGGGCTTTGTGTGCACTGATCCAAGAAGGACAGCCTTGAAACCCTTCTGCAGTCACTGACAAGTGCCCAGCCCCTGTCATTTGTCACTGCTGTGGTTGTATTTCTCACTGGTGTCACCCCACCATTCCCAGGCACACCTCAGAGGCCAGTAGAAGCACGACATACTCCCACGAGGCAGTTTTTCCATCACCACCCTGTTTTGGGGAAATAAACAAGTTTAGCTGTTAAGAAGTCAGTGGTGCTGTTCCAAGTTGGCCCAAGGGAGAAAAATGTGCCTTTATCAGTTTGCTAAACACACTCAGGCACTCTACCAGGCACAGACTTTCAGGCATCCTCTCCATCCTTTCTCAGGGCTGGATAGATTTGTTATCCCCCAAGCTTTTTTTTTTTGGCACATCAACATGGATCTATTGCACTCCTAACTCT
The DNA here is from genome assembly GCA_013399835.1 of Leptocoma aspasia. Taxonomy (NCBI): domain Eukaryota; kingdom Metazoa; phylum Chordata; class Aves; order Passeriformes; family Nectariniidae; genus Leptocoma; species Leptocoma aspasia. The sequence continues at coordinate 119,173 of VXAX01003471.1, read as the reverse complement.
TATTTAGAGGCAGAACTTCATAACTGGGGCTTGCTGCTGTGTTTGCTGGGTTTCTGGCTGTTTTTCTAGGACTGACATGTAGACATGCAGCTCTCTACAGGCAAATTGCATGACATAATCAAAAACATACTTTCCAAAAATCATTTGTCACTTTTGATTGTAAGTTCAATATGTCAGTGAATTTGATGCTTTATTGGAGCAGAGAGTAGAAGTTGAATTTCAGTACTGTTATTTTATTCTGCTAAAATCAAAAATAAAAGCTACAAATCTGATCAGTTGCCATGACTTCCAGCTTTATTTTGCCAACACGTTTCTGAATTCCCAGTCATGCTGTCACCTGAACTGGAGTGCTGTTTTCTTTTAGGTTCTCTGCTGTCACTGTGGGGTTTTTTCCCCTCAACTGTTGACTTCCTGCTTTTTTGAGGAATTGAACAGAATGGGAAATGACACACATTGTAAAACTGAAAATGGGAGCACATGGAAAGAGTGATGATTATTTTTCTATTTCTTGACTCTGGCAACTTCTCCCTACCTGTCCTTGAAAACCCAACAGGTAAGTTTAGATATTTAAGCATTACTTTTTTCTCAATTTATTTCCAAGTATTTCACAATGTTTGTTTTTCATAGCTTATTTTCGGATACAAAACTGTGATAGGTCCATCCATATGTGTAGTTCATGTTTAGTTCCTGTTTCTCTGGCTTGATGCACTTAGGAGTTGGTCATAACAACCATAGAACATCTTAATTTCATGGATATGTATTCTGCTTCAAACACATCCAGCAGACTTTAATTGCTGATGTTGTTATGGCAGAAAAAATCTCTATGCTTTTAAAAATTTAAAGTGTTTAATTGAATATAATATATTTCCTGTTGAGTTACACTGCATTTGGGATTCTGTTTCAATTAAATCCAAAAATCCTTTCTTTTGGTAGCTTTTCAAGCCTCCTGGTGCACTTTTAAAATCCTAATTAATTCTTAGAGTCTTTAAGTACAGCCATTAAAAAAACTGCTGTTTTTTCTCCTTCACAAACTTATGAAAGTTGTTTGTAGAAAGGAGGCCTAAGAACATTTAACTAAGAAGAAAATCTGAAGATCTATATTTCAGAGAAAGGGTAAACCTGTCTTTTAGAGTATTTAAGATTACAGACTTGTCCTTTATGCCAGCAATCAGAATATTACTGATTTGCTTTTTGCTGAAACAACTCATTTGGTAAAATGAGAAACACAAATTATAACAGGACGTGAGGTGGGAATAATCCTCCAAGTAGGAGTTGTAACTACATATGCATATTCTTATTTTAACTGTGTTACTGCTATTCCTGTGACTTTTTCTGTCAATACTCTACCTGCATTTCTATATTTTCTTTTTCTGTGGCAATTGGATTTAGAGTAATAAAATTTCTTGAATTAGACTGTTAATACCTTCATTACACTAACAATAAAAAACTTTTTAGAGCAGGGCCCATAAAAGGGTCAGAGATGTAACACCTGTCCTGTGCAGAGAGAGTTGGGGCTGCTCAGCCTGGAGAGGAGAATCCTTCTCCCAAGCTGATCAGATTAAACAAACAGAAAGTGACTTGTGCTTGGTACCACAGCAAGAACTAATAGATGACAGCTCAATTATGTGAAATTATTACTGTGATTACCCAGTGGGTTTGATGTTGGATAATCAAAACCTATATAAGTAAAGATTTTGGTTAAACAGTATCTTCAGAGACTTTAAGTAGAATTTAAGAAATGTTAATTTTTCTTTATCCATTGTACTAATAAAAGTGGCAGCAAAATATACTCTAGAAGACTCTGGTATTTGATCTCGTCCAAGAAATATTAAAAAAAAAAAAAATTGGAACAAGTACTCAAAGTTTGCTGTTAGATCAAAACTACTCAATGTCCAAGTGAATGAGTGTGTGAAGACTGAGAACATCTTTGGTGTTGTAGCAAATTGATGCAGCCAGAAAAAATTGCCTAACAGGTCAGAAATCTCTGCCAAAAATTACAGAGGTATCCCAAACACATCTGTGTAAATAGTTTTTCTCTAAGATTAACTCCCTTAGGGAAAACAAAATTTTATGCCATATCTTTCTCATTTAAAATAGAAACCAGAAAATTTCTGTGGTGAAGATATGAAGCACTGCCAGGGAAATATCAACAATACAAATTAAAAAAAAAAAAAATCAATGTTGTATATCCACTTTGCATTTTTACTGCTAACACAATTGTTGACATTGTAAATTGACTCTTAACATCATAAATGGCTTCTCACACATTGTAAAGTAAATCCTGTGGACTTTTATTAGTATCATAAATGGCTTTTTAACATGTAAATAGCCTCCTTCCCATGGCAGTGTAAATCCCATAGGCTTTATGGACAGCATAAGTCATGGAGTGTATTGCACTTTGCTGTCAGTGTTGGTTTTCATTTAAAACCTAAATAAAAGTTTGAGGAACTAAAATACAGGGATTTGTACATTTTCAGTCGTGGCCACCCTTGTTTTCCTGCTCCTGTGACCAATGTGAAATATTAACAAGGTTTGATAGTCTTTTCTTATGTTTAAGTCCTCTTTGCAAAATCAAAATGTTGAACAAGAGTTTACCAGTCTGGATATTTCACTAGGGGATGACAAAGCTGACTAAATAGACATAAGAAGCTGCAAAAGATGTAAGAAACTGTGAAATGGTAACTATTTTATCACCCTCATTTCTTTGGCACCTTTCACTTGCAAAGGTCCCAGAGCACTGCAGAAAACACACAAACTGCATGTTAGGAAGAAATACAAGGGAATGTCTTTCTGAAAATTATGATATAGCCCATATTCTTAACTTTTAATTCTTAATACTGCTGTGTTCTGTGGCTCTCCCCTGAAATATCTGCCTCTCCGAGAGTGAACAGCAATAATTGTTTATTAGTACCCAGTACAAATTCACCGCCTTTTCAGGTTTAAAGCATAAACTGAAACATTTTACAAATATGGATGTTTTTGGGGGTCATGCCCTAAATAGCTAACTTTTAAATTAATTTCCTCAATGACATCCAGGGTGATGATTTTTCCGTGTGAGCAAACACCTTATTTAAACAATTCACAGGCCATAATTCTACAAGATATTGCTTGGAAGCTACCTGAGAGGGGTTATTGTTGTGGTTCTGGTGTGTTATGGCTCCTGTAGCTGCACACACAGGATATTCACTGTTTATGCTGCTAACAAGGTGACAACTCAGATATTTGGGATTACCTGAGAAGACCCAGATTGCAGAACTGAGTAGAGTTCATCAAGATGCTGAAATACACATCACTCACTGGATGGCAGCGAGTCCATTCCACACAATTTCCAGACAACCATCAGACAAGGAAATAAATAGTGGATGAACTCATAAAACTGTCACTGTGCTGTCAGGACAGAACACAGATCAGTTTTCATTGGATCCCCTGAGGAAATTAATCCAAATGATTACAGCTTGAGTAATACATATCTACAAAGGCAATGCATATCTCCTTTTCCTCTAATGCAGCTAAAAAATAGCTTGCATATACGTGCATATCTGCCTGTATATTTTTGTATAATGATTACAGCATTAGAGAATTCACTGACAGTGCATGTGGGTTATTTCTTCTCTTGCCCTAAGAACATTTTGTGTGAGAGGGATTTGAATTGCATTTGCTTGGCTGTCCACACTGCAGGTGAGGACAATCCTGTTCCAATCACTGCCATGGGAGCAGATCCTGTGCTTTATCCAGCCACAGTTCAATGCAAAGTGTAAACCAGAGAGTGTTTAACACACTGGCCATTCAATTCAGATTTCTGAGGGAGAGTTAAATGCTTGAATACTTTTGAGGAGCTCCATCAAAATTTCAAAAGCCACATTTGAGAATGGCACTACAAGCCCTGCACCAGTAACGTGATTGACCCCTCTCATCAGTCCATTTTGGAATTAATCTGTATGAGCTCACCTGACCTCATGCTCCCATCTGGGACGTAAGAAACTTGACATTTTAACCTGCTCTGGCAGGGCAGCAGCTCTTCCTGCATTCATGAGCAGTGCAGTTCCTTCCAAGTTTGTTTGATCTTTGGGCTGTGCTCAAATCACCAGGTCAAAAATCCTGTTTAAAGGAGTCAGTGACACTCTCCCCTTTTTTACCAGAAAAAAAGTGAATGTAAAGCTTCTTCGACATAGATCAGCTTCAATATAGCTAACAAAATAATGAATGTTTTTACCAGACCTGAGTTTTCTCAATATGTAATTACCTTAACATACATACATTATTCCAGTTCACATAATGTAATGGGACAACTAGATGGTATTTTTTCAGTTTAGACCTAGGAAGAAATTTCTGAAGACATTTGGACAGCACCAGCTTCAGAAGGCTGCTGAAATATTTAAATATTTAAAAGTTTCTTTAAAAATTGCCTCAGAGGAGAGAAGATGATATTGTGGAGATGGTCTGACTTTCAAATCAGCTCATTAATCATAGTTAATGCCCCTTGTTATAGCAGATAGTTTTCTGTGCTTCTTATGAGCCCACACTGCCCACAGCATGAAAATATTTCTGATCCATCTAATAAAAATTTATAGTGTCATTCCTTTCTGAGGCTGGTGTCCTATATTCTTTATAGCAGGTATCCATGAAGTAAGAAAGTTTCAAAATGTACTTGAAATTTTACAGATGTTTATATTTATTTCCTACATTAGTATATTTATGCATAAATGCACAGGTATGATATTACATATGTGAACACCAGCTTGTTCAGGATTTTGCCTAGACAAGTTGTGAAAAGCTGCAAGGGTGGAGATCCATCCCCATTGCTATCCCTCTTCTTGTGTTTAACCCATTTTATAATGAAGATCCTTTCTCTCACGTGAAGTCAATGTCCTCAAGAGCACCTTGTTCTAATTAGCTATGTCTGATTGGAACTAAAGCAGCTCAGTAGATGAAAAGGTCTGGATTCAGGTGATGTGAACATCTAAATCTCACTTTGAAAGGCTCTCAGACTTCAGCTGGTTGGTTTATAATGAAGTGTAATTTAATCTTTCTGCCATGAGCTCTCATGACCCCATGGCACATTTGGAGAGCAAAGGTGAATCAAAGACAGTTATTCACTGTAATTCACTGGAGTTTCCTTTGCAGTCCAGTTCAGAATGTCTCCTAATGAATTAGCTTGCTAATTGCTACTGCTGTTGGTATTTCCTTCACCTTGAACACTGTGTCATCCCTAGGGAATGCTCCTGGTGGCCTAAATTTGGGACCAAGGGGGGATTCCAAAACCAGACCTCCAATCTGAATAGGCTCTGAAGTTTCATTGCTCTAAAGCTGTAATGTGCTCAGTTGTACATTAATTAAACATTGTTTTACATTTATTCATCATTTTCATGCTTAAGTGAGCAGAGACTTTACACCTAAAGCTCAGTGAGACTGAAAAGTGCCCTGTGCTTTTAAAGCAGCTCTGAAGGTTGTCTCTGTCCAGCATTTGTTCCTTCTTTTGGCTGATAATGACTATTTTAAACCCCTTGTTTAAAATCGTTGTCTAGAAAAGTGCATTAAAATCCACACACACCTAAATGTATCTCTGAGGTGCCTTCTCCCTCGTTTCCTTTTCTTTTTACAACCTCATCCATAGTCTGGAAGTCATTGCTCATTCCTTCTGCCTCTGCTTGAATAAAGAGCCTGCCTTATCATGACTAAACTTCCACTACAAATTCCTTCCTGGGTGTGTAGTTTTCAACTATTTGTCAACATATTCAATCAATATTTCATCAATGTCAACAATTCCAGTGTTGGCATGCTAGTCAGCCCGTAAGCCAAGGAACTTCTGCAGGTGATGGATGTGGTTTTCTGCCTCCTACCTCTGGAAAAGTGTGGCAGCACCTTTGTGTTAGTCCTGATTTGTGAAAAGCAGATGTAGGAGGCGATGGATGTGCCTGCCCTGCTCTCCCTGTGTCTGCCTGAGAGGGCTGTGAGTCCTGGGAGCCACCTGGCAGTGAGTGCTGGCTCCTCATCTGAAGGAACAGCGCCTGGCACACCTCGAGCAGGGCACCTGAGTTGCTGGCATGCCCTTTTTGGCAAAAACCAGAAGCCTGAGCTAAAAGAATGATTCAGGAAAATCCAGCCTAAGGGCCAAGCCATTAACTCCTCCAGTTTCAGGCTGTGCTTCTCAGACCTCCTAAATTGCCACTCTTGCTAAACTGGGTGTTTAAGTATCTTCCTCCTTCCACGTCTGTTAATGATGGAAAAACACAAGTAAATTCTTGCCTTTTCATCCAAAGGAAGCCTAACGTGCTATAAATGTTTGCTCCATGCCTTATTCACTTGCACAAAACAATCTTGAGTTAAAAAAACTGCTGCTGGAAGTTCCTCTTATGAGAAACTGGTGACAATAATGTTGGCCCTAGTTGTTGCCTTGCTCCTGTCCTTGTTGTCTAGTGCAAATCCAAAGCACCTTCATCTGGAATGGAGGGGTTCATCTTTATGGAAACCATGTTCTGATGCTGGGAGAAGGCAGGAGTCATCACTGCTCAGTCCAGTGCTCAGACTCAGGAATCTAGAAAAAAAAGCAGACAAGAATTTCAGTTTCTGGTGTGTCAGTGTCAGCATTTAGCTGCAGATAAAGGGACTGCAATTCTGATTCTTAAATTCTGGTTCTTTTGCTAATAATCATTAAATATAAATTCCTTTAGAAATCTGAGAGAATGGGATCTAGCATTCATATTTCAAGAGAAGTTCCTTTCTTGCTCTTGTGCTTGCAGTCCAGATCAGAGGTCCTTTTAATCCCCCTTTTCGAAGGTTTTTCAGGGTTTTTTTTTTATTTCTTCTACTACAGCAGAGAGAGAAAAAATCTGGAAAGGGTTCATAGTATGGTCACTGGAGGGGGCCTCTCTGGTTGTGGGAATGATAAGTTGAAATCTATTCAGCTGAAGTATTTAAATACATCAGGCAATTTCAGGCTCTGAGACTCCATATCTCATTAAATTACTGACTTTAGAGACTCTTCAGGTCTTCAAACTCCATTAAACCGTTCCATACAGAGATTTTAGACGTCGTCGTGCTGTAGATTGCAATGTCTAAAACTTTTGTTGAAGTGTTGTCCTCTTGCTTTGGGGGTTGTAATCCTGGCTCAGAATTAATGAGTGCAGACAAAAAGATGACTGTCACAGTGGTAAAAAACCCGAGCAGATTGGCACTGGGAACTTTTCAGGTACAAGGACCTCAAGGTCAGATTAACTGTATCTCAAAAGCCTCGCTGCTTCTTGTGGGGTTTTTGTTGGTCCCCACAGGGCTGGGATCCTTCCTCTTGGGCCCTTTGGAGGAGGCTCCTTCGTGAGTTCTTGGCAAGGATGAAGAACGAGCCAGACTCTGAGTTTTCTCTGTCTTTGGTCTTTGCTTATTCTTCTGTTATCAGAAGTCTAGTACACTAGACTGAGCACATCAGAAAGCAAAGCACAAAATGGAGCAAATGGAGAGCAAACACCCCAAACCAAGGCCTTTTAAAGCTAATCAGTCCAATTACTTTCTAACACATATCTTGTTTTTACTTTTCTACCAATAACTTCTGTTAATCTACTCACGTAACACCTATGCCACTGCTTTCTCTAACCAATAACCTTGTGCCACCAGTACTACAGAAAATGGAGTGGAAGAAGAACAAGAAAGAGAGAAGACAACACCCAAAATCCTCCATCTTGTCCCCTATTCACTCTCATATTAAAATCCTAAAACCCTAAATTCTTCACCCTGTGACAAACTCCTACTACTACTGCTATCTAGTTCACACCTGTATGCTCCAACTCCCAAAGCCTTGGCAATTTTTTCCCTGGGACAGAGGTTAAAAGCAGTGTTCTGCTGAGGGTCAGGGCTTTCTAAAACAAGCAGAGAAACATTCTCTGTGCCCTGGACTCCAACAGTTCTGTACCCTGCCTTGTGCTGTGCTCTGAGCTTTGCTCCTCACAAACCATCCAGACAAGATGCCTCTGAGAATAAATTTTCAGAGTAGATGAAGGCAGTGTCCCAGGATGGGCACGGCAGGTGACAGCTCCCACAGGCTCTCCCTCCATCCTGCTCCCAGGAGAAAAGCCCTCCCTGGGCATGGTGCAGCCTGTCACATCACTCCTCTCCCAGGTGGAGGCTGAGCACACACCTGTGTGTGTTGATCACAGTGAATTTCTTCCCACTGCAGCACACAGACAGTGGGTNCCGCGCCGCACCAAAAAGGGGGGTTCTCTTTTTTTTTTTTTTTTTTTTTTTTTAAATAAACAACAAGAAGATGGGAGCATTTCTAAAGCAGAATGGATCATCCCTAAATTTCAGAGTTATACCAGAATTCTCAAAGGAAGTCCTTTTTTTTCCTATAAACAATTATAAAAACTGACTGAGCTCAAGTTTTGGATTTGAATTTAGAGTCCAACATCTTCATATTTTGGGCCCAAATTTTGCAACCAGTACTCATCTTTATAGGTGAACCTAAAATTCCAACGAAAGGCATGGATTATTGGAGTGCTCAGTATCTGGAACTTAACCTAAAATTTTCCATAGTGATCACCTCCCCACAAAAGTTACAAACAACCCAGTACAGACTTTCTGATTGGTTCCATTTTTATTATGCAATGATGCTATTGCTGCAGAGCAACTGAATTTCACAGGAGAATGTAGAAAAAAAAAGTATTGGAATTCAAAGATCAAAACTTCACCAGCAAATTATATTTCTGTGTAAGGTGATGAATTGGAGTGTTTTCATTTAGTGAAGGTTTTGCAAAAAATAGGTCCTGAGACTTCTCCATCTTACTAGAGTGTAAATGAAGAATAACTCCTTTGATCTATTTTAATGTAAGATATAATCTAATCCTCCCTTTTCTTTAGGAGTTTATTGGCTGAAGGTGAGTGGCTTTCTGCAGCATTTAATGGAACACTGTATTATCTGTCATCAGTTTTCCTCCCTGACACCAGTACATCCTGCAGCCTAAAGGCAGTTTTAGGGGTGTGCAGAGCTGAAGAGAACAAGATCTCCTTTATGTGAACTCTGCACTTCAGCAGCCTCAGAGCTCAACATCCCCCTCTGCCAAGTGCAACGATATTTTTGCTTGGCTTAAAGAAGAAATTGCTGACTTGGATAACTGTTCTAAGATATATTTTTGCTTTCCCCTTCACTTTTCTACAACCCTGATGTCTGTTTGTTACCAAAAGACATACTACAGGTGTGTTTTCTACAAGTCCAAGTGTGAGATGTGGTTAAAATTCACATAAGGTGAATTTTCACAATCGGAAACCTTAAGAAAAGCACACTCTGCAGAGATACAGAACCAGTTAAGGCATTAGTTAAGCCTTTTTTCAAAATGAACTATTTGTTTGGACAAAATGAGCATTAGAAGAAAGTATTACCTTCTTCAAAAAAGTTTCAGGTTCTTTATTTTTTTAACCTTACAATTAAAATGATGACTGAGAATAAAAGAAGCAGTACAAACCAATCAATGGTTCCAGTGTAATGGTGGTAGAGAGCAGGATTTTTGCATTTGTTTGGTTTTGGTTTTTTTTCCTAATCTAATGAGAATGTTACAACCTTTTTTTTTAAAGAAAAAACTTCCCTCCATTTTTAACAGAAAAAAATGTCTCAGTGCAAAGAAAAAAAAAAACAAACAAACCAAAACTAGTTTCTTGTTTATCACTCAGCTTCTGAGAACAGGCACAAAACAAGGTGTCCATTCAACTAAGAGATGCAACAAAATGTTTTTCTGATTTTCTGATTTTCTGATTTTCTGATTTTCTGATTTTCTGATTCTGCCTTCAAATCCTGGAAGCAAACTTTAGGAAGACCATAAAAGTATCTAAGTGAAAATTTGGTTTATTATATACTTTCAGAGGTATATTTCACTTGTAGTTTCTAGGAGACATTCTTTTATACTGAGTCAGGAATTCAGCAATGCACATAAAGAAACTCTCTTTCCCTGACTCCCTAATCCAAAGTTGTTACGAGAAGTGACAACAAGAATATCTAAAAGAAATCAAACTGCAAGCTTCCTCCTGTTTGGTTTTTTTTCCCCTTTTTAAAGTGAGTTTAAAAGTTTTTTTCAAAGATGGCTTAGTGTATGCCCAGATTCACCACCTCCGGATTAATGAACTGGATCCCAAGTGAAAATGGGAATAATTTTTTTTTATCTTTGTCACTTTTAAAAACATTAAATGTTTCACCAGCAAACTTATGGCTGTTTGTGTGGGTCATCTCCATCTTGGCTGGTGCTCCTCTTTAGCCCACACTGCCCTGACTATATTGTGTGCTTTCTTTTGAATCCTGGGGGACTTATTTTTCTTTTTGCCTCCACATATGCCAGTCTAAATTGCATTGACTGATTGACTGTGACCATCCAGGCTGACAAACTGTGACTTAAATGGGACAGTGTCAATTTTTCTCAGACGGGGAAAGGTCATTTCAAATTCGGAAGCCTGGACCAAAATAACCCATTGAATCTGAGTTATTGGCTTGAAGGTTAACATTTCAGTGATGTACAATGTCATTAATATGATTAATATTTGCTTTGTGACTGTCCAGTAAGGACTGCAGAAGCAATGACATGGAAACTGGTTGTTGTTTTCCAAGCCAATGTTATAAAAAGCAACGTTATAAAAAAGAAGCTTTGAAAATAATTGTGGAATGGGCCTGTCCTGGTGTGAGTGTCTCCAGTCAGTGGCAGGGTTTGAGAAAGACATTTGATATTAACTGCAGGGATGGAGCTCTGGCCCTGACAGCCTCCATCATCACAGCCCCTTTTGATTTCACTGGGGAAGTTTTGCCCATATAACCTTAAAAAAACCCCGAACCTCTGCAATTATTTTCTTTAAGACGAGAATCTCTGCTGCAAACTAAATCATGCACGGGTGGTGTGGTCTGTAAAAACAAATAAATTTACATGCCCAGGTGAAGAATTTCTCAGAGCTGGATACTGCTGATATCACCATTCACACTGCATATAGATCAATTCTCTCCCGGTTTGTCTCTCAGCAAAGTACAAAACAAATCGTGTTGGTAGTTTTGAAGATTATTCACCCCAGTGACCCCTGTCATGAAATATCAATGTCCAGAATGCAGTTTGGCTGCTTGTGGGCCAGGCAGCCTCCCCCACTATTCCAGAATTTTCTCTCTTAAGCAAATATCCCACGTCTTCTTTCCAGCCCAGGACACAGAGTGTAAATTCTCAATTTCACAGTATAAAATGCATTTCTGATAGGCTGAAGCTTTGCACTCCCTTACTTATCAAAA
>VXAX01003471.1:71172-107919 GCA_013399835.1 Leptocoma aspasia | reverse complement strand
AAAAAAAAGGTATGAAGACATATTTTTTGTAGAATTATTATTATTAAGAAAGAAAATTTTACATATGTCTGGCTACAAGAAATCACACTGAAATCTGGAATAAGTGTCATGGTTCTATGGTACAAATACAGAAACTAAGATTCCAAAGTTTGTGTTTGTTTGGTTATGTTTTTATTGTGTGTTATAAAGATTAAAAAACAAATGAAATAGGAATGACAGACTAATCTGAGAGATTCAAACTGTCAGGTTCCTGTGATCTAATGATGTTGACTTTCTATCAGTGTCAGGATTTCTCAAACCTTCATCCACTCGACAACTGCTACAGGACATGTAGTGTTTGTCTGGGGACTGACACAAACCTCATTTTCCTCCCAAGCAGGAAGATCCTCCATTATAAAACCAGTCCAGTACAATATTTTAAGTGATTTTAAAGTTAATACTATAGTGTTGTTACTAGTAAATTGAATTTATAGCAGTAAAAGACACACAGCAATATATTTTGGGATGGAATTAATTAATTATTTTTTTAACTTAATATCCTATTTCATTTTACTTGTTCTCATGCATATATCATTATTAATTTTGGATTAAGAGCTTGGAATCCAAGCTTGAATTCCAATTTGTGAGGTCTTGTATTTCCAAGGACTAAAGGCAAGACGCACACCTTTAATCTAGCAGAAATCCATTTCATATTCCTGGATGATGCAGCTCTTCACTGCTGTTTGTGCCCAGTTTTTCACTCAAAGCATTTTCTCCTATATTTTAATTTTGCAGTAAGATTTGTCTGCATGGTGGGATTAGAGTCCAATGACAGCTTTCTTCTAGAAGAGCAGGAATGTTTTTCTGCTCTCTGCCATCCACTTCATGACTCACCAGAAAGACATTAAGAGTATTTGATTAGGAATTATTATTTGAAAACTAAATTACATAAAAAGAGAAGAAAAAAGAAAAAGAAAGGTTTAAAATAGAGAAAGTATTTGTCATTCTGTCATCCTGAAACCTTTACTTTTTCTTGTGGAAAGTAGCTGTCTGTTCCATTTTCCCTCCTGTCCTGCATAAGATGATAACTGCTTGCTTGTCATGCTTTAATCTACAATTTTCAAGGATTTTTTTCTTTAGAGTCACAGGTACAAAGTGCGTTCCAAGCAAATAAATATGTTTTGATCAATCGAAATAATTAATTCCTGAATATTTTTTCAAGTAATTAGGGAATCCATAAGGTTTTAATTCTGAACAACAAATCTGAAAAAAATGAAAAAAGAAGCAAGTGTAGCAACAATGAAGGAGATTGAATTGCATTCATACAGAAAGATGTTTTAATCCCTTAGTGATTTGCTAATATTTAATAGTGGCTAAATATGTATTAATTAATCAGATGTATCAAATTATTGAGCTAATCAAATTAACAAATCAGAGCAGATTGCTGTAGAAAAAGAATTGAAACCACAACCTACAACTTGTGGTCATTGTGTGGAGCTGTACACTTAAACTATTTCTGTGAATTCTGCTCTAAGATCATAAATAGATCCACAGGATGTTCTTCTGACACTTGAAATGGTATTCAGAACTATAAATATAAAATAAAGAATATCTATCTTGAATGCAGCTTCTAAGTCTGTGGGTCAGTCAGCTTGACATTCTGACCTAAAAAAAGATAAGGAAATCAGTTTTATTTATCAAAGAATAAAATGTTGGACTTACCACAGTAGAAATCTGTCTAAATTCATACCTGTTACTTCTTGAATGAGGAAATCTTGGATTAGTGACTTCTATGTGATCGTCCTGAAATGTTAATCAATTTTTAGCAGTTACTGGTGAAAGTTGCTTTCCTGTTAGTTAATTAATTAGTTATTGCCAGAGTCTCTATTATTCAGTGCAGCACCGTAACTGCATTTCATTGCTAAAGCCTGGTAAATTAATTTTTAATCGACTGTATTTCAAAATTTAATAATGAGACAATACTATTTAATTATCTAAGCCAAACACTGAAACAATTTCAGGGCAGCACACAGCACTTATGAGAAGTTAGCCATTTATCCTACTAGAAACTTTATATATCCTTCTTTATGCCATAAATATCAAGCAGTGCCTCTGAAGGTCTGTCTTGTCTTTTTCTTACTTAGACCTTCACATTATGTCTCTCCACCTGAAGAGTTCTCTCTGTAGTACAAAGGGGGAAATACTGCAAATAAGCAACTGACAGTGAAAATGTGAAAATGTCTTAGCTGGTTTTTCTAAGGCAATTAAAAAAAAAAAAAAAGATGTGAAAAGTGACTCTTCTTGCCAAGTACAGAGTAGTGCACTGGAAGAGAAGATGTGAAAAGGTGATAGACAGAACATGGCTTGATGATATGCTGCACAGAAAACATGGGGAAAAAAATCAGCCTTTGTATCAAAGTAAAGAGTTGTGAAACACTTCTGTGAGTAAAAAGTGCTATAAAGCCCCAGCAAAGAGTGTTTGTGCCCTCCCTGCCAGGCTGGTGCCCAGCATTAGAGGGGAGTTCCTGCACACTCAGTGCTCCTTTCCACCTGGGCAGAGGTGAAAAGCTGTGAGCTGGCTTTGGGGGCACTCCAGGGTGGTGGGACTGGAGCTGACCTCAGCCCAAGGGCTGTGGTGACTTTTTAAAGGTTTTATTAAATTCTAAATGTGCACAAAAGTGATGATATTACTTCTACTATGTACAGAAAAGGAAAGGTGCCCCTGGCTGGGGCAGGTGGGTTGGATTCTGTGATTTTTAAGGTCCCTTCCAGCCCAAACCATTCTGTGGTTCTGTGATTTTATGACTGTGGAAAACCTTACCAGATCTCTCTGTTCCCACAGCATCCTCAGTCCATCTGTCTAAAATTCAAATTCAATTTTTGTTTCATTCCCTTCAGGAAGTAAGGACACGAGGTTCCTCCTTCTTTCGCCTCCTCCCCCTGCCTGATTTCTTTCCTTTTTGCATCTTTCTTGAAATGGCACAGAAGTCCCTTTCCCCTTACTTTTGGGACAGAGTTTTCTGGCTTGTTTTGCCATGATGTTGTTCAGCATTTTAAAATATCCTTTAAAGTCCTGGGGACTCTTTACAAGGTATTTTTTTACATCAAGGCTCTCCAGAAACTGGTAGGCAAATAATACTGTGCTTAAATGAGACTTAAATTCTGCCTAGGCTTATAAAGAAGGCTACATTAGCAAAAATAAGTGCAAGGGCAGGGACCTAAGGAATGTTCCTCCTTTTTTTTTTTTGTCATGGTTTTACCCTATGACATGGTTTTATCCCTCACCATCGGGATGCCATCAAACAATTCCTGGCTTAGATTCCTTGAATGCAGATACTGTTTTGGGATGAAGTGTCTGTCATATTATTTTGCTGCAGAGACACCAGGATTTCCACCAGTTATTTGTACATTTGCGTATTGAAGATACAACCATGAAGAAAATTACTTCCAGTAGTGTTTGCATTGATTATAAAGAAATAAAAGATTACAAACTTTAGTGGAACAGCTAAATGGTCAATTTATCCAATCTAATGAATTTGCATTGATGTGGTTTAATATAATGTCAAAAGTACATTTCAAGCAATATAAGTTGATTTTATTGCATATGAAATCAAGCCTTGAAGACTCTAGCTTGTAGCAGAATGTAAAAATAACTGCAGACACTAAAATTAGGTGTGTGTGTCTCTGTATTTCTGCGTTTGTGTCTCCAAATGCTAAAGGCTAAAATTGTGGATTTCAGTTTGAACTGGTTCCTTGGTAACTTGCTCATAAAGTTCCATTTTTCCTCCTATTTTCTTTAATATTTTAATTAAATAACCCTTAACAATGTATTAGTTTCTCTAAGTTTCTGTATTCCTGAAGTTTTTGATACTGTGTGAGAACAGTTTTTCCCTTAGCTCTTTTCATAATTTTGGTTACAAATTAAGAACATTTGACTTGTAACTTCACAGGAAAAAATGCTTTGCTATTACTGCAAATAACATTAATTTTTGCTATTCTTTCATTAGTACCATCACTCTTAACACTGTCACATAAATACATCCATTTTACATCTGAAGAGTTTTAAGTTAAAAGTTCTTTTTTAACTTAACTATTTTCAGTTAAGCACTCTTAACACTATTTTCAGTAGCAGTGCAAATAGCAAAAAAAAAAAAAGTGGTGGTTGATATCTGTAGCAGATTTGTAGTGACAAAACCAGGAGCTCACAGGAGCTGGAACTAAAGTAATTTTTGTAACTTTGATCAGTATTTGGGGTTCCTTCAGCATCTTTTGTCAGAGGTTTTGAGCTCCTGCAGTGCTCACTTTTTCTTCAGTGGATGTTGACAATATTCCACAGACACCAAAATCTCCAAATGTGTCAAATTAACCCACCTAGAAAATGAAACCCACAGTTAAACAAAGCGCTAGGAAAACCAATTTTTGCAAACTGTCTTTACCAGAAATTCAACAAAGGAAAAATCAAATTTATTTTGCTAAATATCAACAGGAAAATTACTCCTTGCTATGAATTCTCACCCCTTTATCTCCAGCACTCACAACTGGCAATTTTGTGTTGTTTTGTACCTGTGAAAAATTGTAACTTTGATGAAGCTGCTTATAAAAGGTATAATTTTAAAGAAAAAACCTTCAGAGCAAAAGTTAGGTAATATCTTCCCACAATTATCAAAGATGTTATTCAACTTTTTGTAGCACTGCTCAAGATTTTACGAGAGTCAGATCAATGCAAACTTCCAGAAAATCTTTCAGAAACAGTGAGCTCTGACTGCAAACTCAACAGAAATTTAGGGACAGATTTGGGGGCTATTCCCATGGATTAGCAGACTGCCCACCACTGCATTTCTCCTTGGATTGAGGTTGCACTCAGTCCTACAGAGAGCAATGTGTTAGCAAGGTGCTCAGCAGGGCTGTGAGCACTGGAATGTGGCATCTGTTAAAACCTGCTCGTAAATTCTTAATCCCACACAGAAAAATTAAAAGGTGTCATATTGATCTCATTTTATTTTGTTCTGCATGCAGCTTTCATATAATGACACATTTAATAATGGTATGCTATTTTTATCTCTGTAATACCTATATAAACTGTATTTCAATTTTTTTTCTCTCCCATGGAAGAAAATACATACATTTTCTTATTAAATACCTTTAATATTATGAAAAAAGAGATGTAGTTAAACCATTTTATTTCCTCTTCTTTTAACAATTGCTATGACGTGGCAATTACAGAAACACTATTTGAATGGAGGCAAGCGGAAAAGGAATAATTTAAAATTTAACAAAATCAGCTTTACTAGCTTTCAATCAGTCTGAAAATGCTTTTTTTTATTCAAAATTATCTCTTTTACATTTTAGTGAGGACAGTATTTTATTTTTACTATAGAATGTAGTATTTTGTTATCAATAGAAACTACTGTTAAAAAGTTGACTTAATTTGCTGCTAATGTAAAGCAGCAGACTTACACCAAAGGCAGATTCCACTACCAAGACTGAGAACTGAGAAGACAAAATTGCTCACAAAATGATATTTTCCCTTTACAAAAGCCCAGCCTCTGCCTCTTAAAGACCCAGTGGGAACTGGCATTAATTCTCTTCCACAGAAGTCTTCCATCATCATCACTGTCATTATCCTGGACAAGTCTGCATGAAAAACAATGAATCAGCTTAAATTTTTTTAATGGAATAGAAGTCAAAGGAACCTGCCACCTATAAAGGGAAACTTTGAACACTAAAGAAACAGGTTTTCATTATCTTCCACCTCTCAAGTTCATATACAGGACTCAGGGTTTTCTTGGGGCTGTTCCCAGGCCCTCTCGCAGCACGAGATTTTCCCCCTCTGGGGCTTAAATTTCTTCTCGTGGAGGAAGCTGGAGTAATCAGAACCAAGATTTGGGATGTTGCTGTTTTAGCTGGAAGTTCTGCATGCCTGTGTTCTGCTCTACCCTGCTTCAGGTGACTCCTCAGCATCTCTCCCTTCTTCCTCCAGAAGGTTCCTCCAGGTGGTCCAGCACAAGCACACACAGAGTAACTCCGTTTTTGGACAGGTGGAAGGTGGTCTAGAAAACACCTGCACTGAAAACATACAAATAACTTTGATTATAGGGCTTGAACCTGCCTAGGGAGGCAGCACAGAAGGGTGTGCTGGAAACTGGAAGGTGCAGAAATTCCTGACATAGTGAGGAGCAGCTGGGGACAGAATAAAGCAGCAACTTCCTCACGTAATTCCGCTGCAGCCAGAGTGAGACATGACTGCAGTGTGAACCTTTAATCTCATGAGCATTGCTCCTATCTTTTCCATGAGCAAAGCAGTTGTGTATAAATGGATATTTCCCATTTAAGAAGACTATGGGAGTAGATAATAGTTTTCTGCAAGCTGAAAAACTAGTTATCTAACTTTCCAGAGCCACACAGAAATAAAATTCTTAAATCTCCCTCCAATGCCACCATGAATGGATCAAAATAGGGAAAAGTAATGAAAATACAGGGAGCAATCAGCCACTATTGTGAGCATGAATTTTATAATCCTTCAGAAATATTATATGCAACATAATTTTAGACAGAATAGCATTTCTCATTCTTTTTCTATCCAGGAAATAATCTTCCAAAGTGTCTGACCAAGAGCACTGGCTGAGAGTAGGAAGGGAAATGGATTCAAAACGAATTTAGTTGATATGTTTGTGTCGTTCCTTTGGAAGAAATTCAGTGTTAATGACATTATTCATTCCGAGAAATTGAATAAAATGTATCAGGACAACAGTGGAATTGAAATCTGCAGTGCTAATGCAGTCAGCACCCTTAAGTCCTTTCCAGTTTCTTATGGCCTCAAAGCTCCCAAAACTGTTGTATGTGCTGCATCAGCAGATTGTTGGCCCGTGCATCTGCTGTGAATATTTTACATATCCCAGGAAAGATTCTGGCCCTTGACATCCAGGTAACAGTTCAGCATTTACCACACTTGCAAAACATTCTCCAGATTAAGCATTAAGGGCATTAAAAGACCAAAAAAAAAAAACAAAAAAACCCACAAAACACCAACCCTATATCAGTCATTTTTCTCTATTCGAGTTTACAAAGAGAAAATGAAAGCAGAATTAATATTTCTGAACAAAAGGAAAACTGATGGAAAAGAGGTAACCAAAAGTACCAAGGCAATGAGGGCTGCAATTAATGGTGTCCTTTATAACTCTTGGGTGTGTTTTTCCATGGATGAGTTTCTCAAGGCTGCATGTAAAAATATGTTTGAAGAGGACTTATCCTTAATCCTCCCCTAAATCCCCTTTCTGCCATCCATCCAAGAGACATACTGAGGAATATAGGAATCCAAGGTTCACACTGATGTCCAAGGAAAAAAATATTATATTCAGTAAATATTTTCATTTACTACAATTATATTGCTGATGCTGAATCCCAGGCCAGAGAATCCTGGTTAGTCAAAGTGGGGTCTTCGGTACGGTGATGTGCACTGAAATACACCTAAAAAAGGTTTAAAATTCTGGGAACATTTTTATTTGTAAAACATCCTAACCCGATAAGGTATTTTATTTTTTTTAACCCATGCTAATTCTGGGATTAAAAACACCCCAAGAAAATCAAATTAAACCAAACCAACAAAACATAACGACAAACAAAAACTCTCCCAAATTACGGAACACTCCAAGACTATTTCTGAGCCTTATTTGAGAGCTAAATTTACAAGGTATTATAACAATATATATGTGTTATATCAATATATATGTGTTTTTACTAATCTGTTATCAAGATTGACTATTTTTCTATTTTTAAGAGGATTTTTTTCCTATTCACTGACAGCATTTCATAAAGTTATACTAAAATGTTGTAAAATTCTAGCATCTGGGCTATGTAAGTTTTGCAGGTAAGTGCTGACGAAAGATGAGTTGAACAGCCTTGCAACTTTAGTCCCTCTTTATCATGAGGTGAAATCAGCAACACCATGGTTACTTCCTTATTAACAATTTCAGATATTTTAGTGCATCTCACGGTTTTATAATATCTCTAGGATATAGTTTTCTGACTTTTAGCTTCTCCTTCAAAACAAGAGAGCTGAGGCACAGTGAAGCAGGGTAAGAGGTTGCCCAGGGAGGTTGTGGGATTAAAACACTTTGAGATTTTCAAGATGAGAATGGATAAAGCTTTAAGCAACCTGATCTGGATGCATGAGCTGGTTCTGAGCCAGGGCATCAGGCCAGAGACCTCCTTCCTATTCTGTGACTCTTTATCTCCAAGTCTCATTCCCGCGTCTAGATTATCCTTGGATTATCCAAAATGGAGCTAAACACAGGTTTAGACGACTAAATAATGGAATAATATCCATTCCCTTGAACAGGACAGACTCACAGTTATACCTGTAAATGAAAAGGCTCTTTAGCAGATGATGCTCATAAAAAGGGAAACCTTCAGGTCTAAGCCATTGTTTCAGGCATGGCTAGGAAAAAAATAGTCCTGGTAAACTGGGAGGTCCTTTATGACATCTGAGCTTTAGTAAGAGAGATAATCATTCTTAACAAGATATTATTTGAAAAGACCATATGTTGTTTACCAGTTACCATCCTAAAACCAAATGTGTAGGAAAACTCCACAGCCCCTGCCCCACAGACACACACTTCCCCTTTTCAGGGCTCCTCCCCTGATTGAAGAATTGCAAGCAAATATTGCCCAGCTTTGCAAGAGCTGACAACCCCACTTGATGTCAACAGAGAATATTGAAGGGCTACTGCTGCAGTTCATTATGCAAATTGCTGTAGTCCCAAGGAAACCAACTCTTTTATGCAATTAAACTGTTTACAAGCCTATTTATATCTTAATAGTGGCTTAGCCTGGGTGCTTTTTGTTTCTGCTGGCACTAAGAGTTTAAGCAGGATCTTTCTATTATCCAGACATATTTGTGAGCTGGTGCTGTGGAAGGGATTGACCAACTCGTTTCCATGCAAGGATTCTTTCTGCTATTTAAATGAGTTTTCAATCCATAAAGCACATTTCTAGGGTTTAAGAAAAATTAAAACACTAAGTAACTGCCTCATGCAATTTGGCCAGCAATATGCAAACACCAAACTGCAGAAATTGTGATGTTACCTTAAATGCTGCAGATATTTCTCCTCTGTATTACAAAAAATGAAATTAATAAATATATTCTGCAAATAAGATTTGTTTGGCCTGTGAAAATTTTATAAGGAAATTAATGGATTCTTTAGCTTATAACAAAGACTTGTTAAAAAAAAGTTAAATGTGCAAAGTAACTATGTTTAAATAGAAAAAAGGAGTACAACATCCTTGGTTTTGTGGGGTGCTAGGATTGGTTTTTATATAAAAAATAATTGGTTGAAAATAAGAGGTAAAGTCCATCCATTTCACATTTCCTTTTTTCAGAAATATATTCTCAACATTTTAAAAAAGACCTATCAGGTCTGTAACTTGGTTTCACTAGAACGTGAAAAAAAAGCAAATAACAGTCAACAAGCATACACAAAATAAAAACCATAGATGAGCTCAACAACAGAAGCACGCTGATCCCACCCCCTCATCTTTCCCCCACTTTTCACAATTTAAGGCGAATAGTGGTTGCTACATTGTGAAGGTGCCTGGGTCGCAAAGATTTTAACAAGATGTTTTTTCCTTCACCTTTTCCTTCACACAAGATGTTTTTTCATCCTGTGAATGTCTCAATTCTTTTGCTACCCTGTCCTACCTTTAACAGAGGTAATGTTCTCTTCACTTAAATCAAATAATTAGTTTGACCAGGACTGAATTCATATGAAAAGTGTGGGGTTTAAACCAGAAATGTCATAACCTTATACATATTTTTTTTTTGGTCTGAAGTTTTTAACAAGAGGCTTTGTGGAAAAGTGAAGTGACACCACTATTAACTTCCTTTAAAAATAAAAGCCAGTTATCTACTTCTTTTTAGATGATGTCAATGTTAAAGGACAGGAAATTTTAGGCTGTTAGGCCTGACCTTGTACAGATGCCAGGGTATTCCTTGTCAGCACATGGAGAATTTTCATGGATGCAGCTTGCAATGGATATATGGCGCCGATACCTTAAATCAACAGGCAACCTGGTACCCAGAAAGCCAAACCTTTCAGTGGCATCATCCCAAATCTACTTTCTTCCTCAAGACAAGGAAAATTTCAAGGCATCTAGTGACTTTACATGGCTGCAGACCAATTTTTTCCTGATTGTTCTTTTCTGCAGACTTCCAAGCTGCATTAGACATCTAAGTTCTTTTTCCTTTTTTTTTTTTTTATTTTGCAACTGACCCCTAATTGTGAAGACACCAACTAGGACAGGATGAACTCTGAGTCTCAGATGAAAAGAAGCCAGGCACTCCAATAAATTCCAAGAAAAGGCTAAATATTTAACGATTCTTCTAATATTAAATGAAAATTTAATATAGTAATTTCTTTATTATTCTGATGAATCAAAAGTTTAAAAACCTTGATTTATGGATTTAATCTTTATTATGACCTTTATTTGGTTACTTCATTAATGAAGCTTTAATTAGCTGAGTAAAATTGCAGTTTATGAGTTAAGTATATTGCTTTGTGTAGTGCAGCTTGATCTTTTCCTAAACTCCTAAAAATTAAGAATGCCTGATGCCACCTAAATTGTAAAAATCTCAGGTTGCTTTGCACAGGATATACATGCATTGTCATTGGATGGATTTAGATCAGATATTAGGAAGAAATTATTGAGAGTGAGGGTGGGCAGGCCCTGGCACAGGGTGCCCAGAGAAGCTGTGGCTGCCCCTGGATCCCTGGGAATGCCCAAGGCCAGGTTGGACAGGGCTTGGAGCAGCCTGGGACAGTGGAATGTGTCCCTGCCATGGCAGGGTGTGGAAGGAGGTGATCTTCAAGGGCCCTTCCAACCCAAATGGTTCTGTGGTTCTGTGATTGGATCCTGCTCTCATACTCAAACCAGGATAATCCAGATTGCCAGGGCAGTAGCAGAAAGAGCTGGGAAAAGAAGTCCTTTGTCCCCCTGAGCTAAATTTCCTCCCACCAGCAGTGCTTAGATCTGTCTCTGCCTCGTCTTTGCAGTCCATGATGGGACAAGTCTGTTCCACAGCGATGGCATCCACAGATGCAGCTGTTAAAACTTTGTTGAGGCGTTCATAAGATGCTGCCCTCTTTTGTGGGTTCTTTGTTGAAACTGGAAAATGTGCTCAACATGAATGGAAGCAGAAGAGCCAGATGGACTAACAAAAAAAGAATGAACTTCATTCACTCGTGAACTTCATTTCTCAAGGAAATTAGGTAAAAAGTCCCTGCCTGAGTAATTTTTGTCTCCCGTGAATTCTACAAATGGTGTTAATAATGTTAATAAAGACATTTGTGTCTGCTAATGCTTAACATAGTAAACACCTACTGCTGGATGTTGGGCTTGGAGGAGCACGACTATCTCTTCCTTATCCATTCTTTCAACTTGCTCTGTTCTCTTTTCTTTCATTCTTCTTATAAATAAAATGCTAAAACTTTTGATCAGAGGCTATTGGTGAAGCTCACTTTTTGAAAAGCTGGAGGAAAATATTAATAATAAAAATAACTAATAATGGAGCTTCTCAGTGATGGATCTTGACAGAGTTTCTCTATTTAAAGAAATAATTGAGTTCTATTAAATGAGTTTCTTCTTGCAAATTATCAAGTTCTAACAATATTTAAGAAATGCCACATTTGTTTACTTGTAGATTACCCATACTGAGATCATTAAAGTCTTGTGAAATGAAGGTTTTAAGTCAATTCTGACAGTTTATGGCAAATCCCCATCACTGAATGTCATAATAAAATTTCAAGTATTTGGAAAGCCAAGCCACAGCGTGTAAGCAACGAGTCTAAACTCATTTCTTGTTAAAAGACTGCTTTGTTTGGTTTTCTCTTTCTTTTTCTGATGGTCAAGATCCCAGCATACCTCACTGTCTTATACTTCATAGAATCACAGAACTGTTCAGGTTGAAAGACTTCAAAGACCCTCTTAATGATGGTCCCATGGGCAGGGACACCTTCCACTGTCCCATGTGGCTCCAAGCCCCCTCCAGCCTGGCCTTGGACACTTCTAGGGATCCAGGGACAGCCACAGCTTCTCTGGGCACCCTGTGCCAGGGCCTGCCCACCCTCTCAGGGAAGGATTTCTTCCCAGCATCGAATCTAGATCTCGCCTCCTTCAGTTTGCATCCATTCCCCCTTCTCCTATCACTGCATGCCCTTATACAAAATCCCTCTCCAGCCTCCTTGCAGGCCCTGCTCATTTCCTTCTGAGCTGCATTTCCCTCACTTTTTTCCATGTGGACTATCAATACATGATGAAATTCCATCCTCAGTCTGATCCATTTGACATTTCCACGCATGCTTCTGTTTAAACATGGTTATGAGCAAGGTCCCTTCCAACCCAAATTGTTCTGTGATTCTGTCATTGGCTCCTGCTTTTCGACCAGTATAACACAGATTGCCAGGGTAGTTGCGGAAGGAGCTGGGAAAATAAGTCCTTCATCTCCAGCGACCTGAGAAGAAGTCTGCCTGATAACTTTCTCCTCAGCGGTATTGAGAAACTTCCTTATTTCCTCTCTTGTAAACACCTCCATGGTTCTGCACAGCTGTGTATCTTCACCAGAGTCTTTGGGAGCTTTTGGCTGTCCCTCCTGCAAAGGGAGGGGGTTTTGTGGGAGCAGCTAAATCTGTCCTGCAGACCTGCACCTTGACATGCATGATGACTTAGCCTGTCAAATAAATGGTTTTGATGACGTACAGTTAAAAACTCCTTTCACCAATGTAATTTATCTAGTCAAAATCTTTAATCCATCCCAATGAAAAAATTCCCTTTTTACTGTATTTTTAGGAGCTATTTTCACCACCCCCCAGACAGCTCTGGCAGGGGTCTAGAAGGAATGCTGGTCAAGTTTTACTGGAAACATGATGAGTGTGTGCAAACAGTATTTGTGTGAGTCAGTAACAGGTTATCTGCTATTTTTGCTTCAAGAAAGCTACAGCTGACGTTTTAAGGAGTTCTTGCTGAAACTTTCAGCATTTTTGAAGGATTTGAATTTTGTTTTTTACTCCTCAGCTGAATAAAAACAATCTTTCAAGCAATATTCACTGTTTTGAAATGTTTTGGTTTCAACAAAGCAATGTATTTTAAATACCTCAAAATACCTTGAAGATATTATTTCCTTTTCAGATAAGTATGCCTGTCTATGATTTTTCATAAGAATATAAGGCAACAAAACCAATTGCCCTCAAAGTTAATAAGAATTTGTTGCCTAGAAACAATATACTTCTTTAAAACTAATTAGTTGCCTAGAAACCATACCAATCCTAAAACTTCTGTAGTTTCAACAATGCTCAAGTGACATGCACTGTTTCATGCAAGAAAAAAGTAAGGTTTGAAAAGGTGATTTTGGTGGCAGAAGTGTAGGGATGTGCTATCAAGATGTGAGCAAGCACTAGAACATTCAGAAAATTTTAGGATTAGGATCTGGAGTGTGATTTTATACATATTGCCTTGAAGTGGGAATATTTTTAATGTCCTGGAGTGCAGGAGAGCACTCTGTGCTGGAACAGCACTGCCAGTAAAGCTGGACTGTACAGGCTGATGCCCAGCAATCCCTTTTTGTTTTGCTGCACTGCCTCCCATGAAGTTGGGAAAAGCAGATCTGTGTGGTGGCCAGTGCTTGGGACAGGTATTAAGGCAACCCCAGGGAAGGCCAAAAGTCCTGCAGAAGAGCCAGTGCTAACATTTAACAGCACAAAAAAATGCCTTCAGGAGCACCAGTAAACCAAATATTGTACTTTGCCCAGCTTACACACATGTTCTACTGCACTCTGAGGGAATAGCTAATCCCAAAATAAACAAGAGAGCATAAAGCAAGCCTCAAATAGAACTGCTGCCACACTTGGTGCCATTGACCCTTTGAATTCACCACAACAGCCTGTTTTTAGAAGAAATAATCTAATTTCTTTATTTTTCCTAAAGAAATTGACACATCTGGCTAAACCCTGCTTTTTCAGTTCCATGAGAGAGGGCAGTGTCAAGCAGCCTGTTAATCCTTTATTTCAGTGCTCAGAGGTTATGACTTTATTAGAGAAAAGGTCTTTTCCCTTGTTTAACATTAGATAACTTTGGGAATTAAGAAGGGATATTTACTCTCCTTAAAAATATGCATCAGAACTGTCGGATATCAAATGAATGTTTCACTGCAATTCTGTTCTCACCTTTTAAGAAAAATGACACCCCTAGAGTGGAGTTCAGGCTCAGAAGCAATGATATGAAGGCATCAATTTACTTCTTGTTCACCTGAGCAGTCTGTGGAAGGTCTCAACAGAAGTTTAAGATCTACTGGGACTTGGCTGAGAGCTTTGAACAGTAAACTTCCATTTTAAAATCCACTGCAGTACCAGCACTGTAAATCACACACAAACCCAGGCAGCTGCTGCACTCACATCAGGGTTAGTCTGGCACCTGTTTTAAATGTCCAATGTGCATTCAGAATTTGTTTTTTCAACTGGTCTTCTAACAAGGTACAGTGAGGGCATAATGACAGCAAGAATCTTGGCTTTCTTTTGTGGAGCAAGTTAAGTGGAGCTTCACAAATTTTATGTATTCACCTACTTACCCATAATTTCTTTCTTTTCACCATGAAAGGACAAATAGGCAATGAGATCTAAGCCTGACAAACTCCATTTTAAATGGACTACTGATCTAAAAAAATATGCAAATAATTCCAGTAAGGACACACTACTGTCTACTGTTGAAGTAGCTGCATTAAAAGGAATCTGTATGGAAAATACTGAATGTGAATCGATAGCTACAAAAACTATTTCAAAAAGCAAAGATAAATGGTTTTCTAGCTCAGTTTGTGCTGAGCTGCTTCCATACCTATATTTATATTCAGTGCTGTCTAAAAAAAAAGGGCTCTGAAAATAAGCATTGGGAAAGTAATCACCTGAGATCTGACACTTTAAAACTAGTGGTCAAAATTAGTATTCTGAAGTCATGAAGCCACAACGTATGTGACTGAGTAGCTGCTGTTATTGGGACACAGTGATTTATCACCTCCTGCAAGGTGCTGTATAATAAAATCCCATATGACAAAAAATAGAATTCCATTACATTCTTTTTACATTGTAACATTTAATATACAGAAATTTTACATTAAAATTATTTTAAAAAATAAATCTTTTAATCGGATTATTCAGGTTGCTAAAAATCCCTTCCCCTCAAAATAACTGGACAAACCAGGTGTGGCATTGTTATTCTCAAGAAAATTACATTTTCAAAAGCCTCACAACATTAGGCTTTATTGTTATTGTGATCATGGTGAAATGTTTTTAAACATGTTAGTTGTCATTTATGAATGCCTCAGAAAATGAAACTGCTCACAGGCTAAGTGGGTTTTGAACATGTTTACTTCTTTACACTCAGAGATAAATCTTTCCAGGTAAATTATTAAGAGCATGTAGAACAAATCTCAGTTACCATGACAAATTAAATTACAATTGAATTTAGGAATATTTACTTCACCTGAATTGTTTTCATCTAAAAAATTATGAGGAAAAAGGAATGTTCAGGTGCTGAGCCATGCCATAATGGTTTTTCCAATCCCAGGCCTGAAGAGTTAGTCAGCTCTGTATTTTTACATTTATGTTTTATTGTTTTATTTAGAGTCACAATGGAAGGGCAACTGGAGACCAATACAGGATACATCAGTCAACAGAGATACAAAGAAAGCAAGAACACTGAAACAAAGGAAATATGTGATTTTCACATATTTCATTAGAAATTCATCAGACTGCCTACAGTGGGTCTCTTCTATGACAAAACCTCTGATTAGGGGAAAAGCTGGATATAACTTCTTCTTCCTGTTCTTCTCAGAAGAGTGCATGGTGGGGATAGTGGGAGGTACCATCCCATGTTTTAGAGCCATAGTTATTGCAGGTACTGGGCTGGGAGAGATTGTAAAATCTCTGAGGGAGGTTATAGCTAAAGGATTTATAAATCCAAAGATTGTGCTTTGTTATGGATCATTTTCCCTCAGCGCAAAAGTAAAGAACCTATACTTTTTTCAATGTTTCATTTTTTATTTAATAGGGTTTCTGTAATTTTACTCTTTTAGCAACTTGGGGCAAAACAGCTCAATCTTAGTCCTGAAATACGAATATTGGTCTTGGCAACTAAGCCAATCACACAGCCCTTCAGTAATTGCAGGTGATTTCATAGAATCATGGAATGGTTTGGACAGGGACATCTTCCACTATCGCAGGTTTATCAGAGCCCAATCCAGCCTGGCCTTGGACACTTCCAGGCCACAGCTTCTCTGGGCAGCCTGTGCCAGGGTCTGCCCACCCTCACAGTAAAGAGTTTCTTCCTAATATCTGATCTAACCTTCCCCTCTGTCAGTTTGAAGCCATTCCCCTCTGTCTTGTCACTCCAGACCCTTCTCCCAAATCCCTCTCCAGATCTCTTGCAGCCCCTTTAGGCACTGGGACCATTTACTGGGAGCGTGAAGCTGCTTCAAAAGTGTAATAGCCTTAGAGAGGGAGATTTAAGGGAGTTCATGTTTTTGTGTACTTGGATTTTTTTCAGTAGGGAATTGACCCCTTGGAGGAAAAAACATTTGCTTGTGGTAGTGCTGGATCCTGTCCCAGCTTCCCCCCTGCATCCCAGCTGGTGGAGAGGAGCACTGCTGGGTAAGGGAAGCCGTGAGGCAAGGTGTACAGGTACAGAAGCAACCACAAGTCTAATGCATGATGGAAATGGTTCAGCTTCGAGGGCTCACAGATGTCAATTTTCAAACATCCTTGAAGCACACACAGCTGGGAATGGCTGTGGTGGAGTGAAGATTTCCCTTGCCTTCAAACCAGAGGGGCTGCTTGAGCTCACACCGAGTGTCTGTGATCAGCTTTCCAAACGAAGGCGCTCAAACCTTAATTTGGAAATCAAATCTGCTCAGGTTTAGACACACTATTTGTTCCAACCCTTCACTCTTCACTCAGACAGAAGTTTTGCTGACCTTCAGGACAGTTTTGCAGAACAGGAGGCTGCAGAGAGGTAACTTCCATCCCTATTAGGGCTGCAAAGCTCACGGAATACCTCCTTCACATTCCCTTTAAATTACTCCAAACCTGTAAAAAGAAGAGTTTAATTTCTTTGACACTCACTGCTTCAGTTGCTGGCACGGCAAGTTGTTTCTCACTGAAGATCTCTAAAATACTATTGATTTTGGCAGGATGGCTAAAATGAGCTACTGTCTGCTTCTTATCATCTCCCATAGACAATGGAAGACAATTGTGGACAACGTCCAACCTGCTTTGGAATCACAGGGTTCTCACTGGGAATTTCAAATAACGGGCAATGCACACTTCATGGTTTAGGTCCAATTTTGTTTTGTCAAAGAACGCAACTCTTCTCTTTTGCCACTTTGAATAAGATGACTCATGCTGCCTTCTGAAGATTTCCCTCTTGAGTGAATTATACCTGGTGTCATTTTTAACATTCTTCTATAACTAAATACACTCTGTACCCAGAAAATGGGGCTCCCATATCAGAAGAGCAAAGGAGAATTTATTGTTCGCTATCTCGTAAAATTATTTTGGGTTTTTGTGGCACAAATACAGATAGAAGTGACTGCCTACTCTTTCTTAAGTTTTTGAGGTCCTTTCTGTGGTGAAGTTTCTTTTGTGAGAACATCAAAACGAAATATGCAGGAACAAAGAACAGAAAAACACCACTTCTCTGATAGCTTTGTGTAAATTTGTACAAGTCAAAAACAACAGAATTTAAATATGACTTTCTCTCTTCCTGATAGGCATTCTCTTTATTTGATTATCTCTTTACAAGATTTTTTTTATTTTCTAACTGTGAAAATGAGAAAGTTTGCAGACAATGCTTTGCACGGGACTGAGTGATCTGTGTGCTCTTTAGCAGAGGTTTCCTGCAGAGTCACACAGATAGGAGTTTTCTCCTCTGTAGAATGACAGAATGACATCATGATGGAGACACAGGCTCTGGATAGACACAAGGCAGGAAAATGACAACAGGACCAATTCCTCCAGTTTGTACCATGTGAGGACTCAAGTTGTTATGTCACCTACACCTGAATATGAGTAAGGATTGAAGAACATCCTTACTGGATGTGAGGATGGTGAGGGTCTGGCACAGGGTGCCCAGAGAAGCTGTGGCTGCCCCATTCCTGCAAGTTCCAGGCCAGGCTGGATGGGGTTTGGAGCAACCTGGGATAGTGGAAGGTGTCCCTGATCATGACAGAGAGGTTGGAACTGGATGGGCTTTCAGGGACCTTCCAAACCAAGCCATTCTATGATGATTCTATGATGAACGTGGCTGTTTGCTATGATAATAGGTGTAATATAGTGAGAAAATATTACTGTTTTGACTTTAATTCTTTAGTTCAATTTTGAGTGCTCAGCTGGGTGTCTGGGATTCCCAGTTGCTAGAGCAGACCCTGGAGTGGTTGGTAGTTGGAATAAAAGCAAATAGTAGGAATAAAAGCAATGGCAGTGGGAAGGAACCCTGCAAATCCTTTAGCAAACAGATGGGACCTGAAGCCCATGCAGCGTTAATCTAAATGAAGCATGCTCTAAGCACAGTGGAAAAGCTTGGTCTGCAATTTTTATAACCTTTTGATACACTAGAGATCACATTTATCCCTTGTCTTCATTCTGATTTTGCAGCTCACTTACTTCACAGGAAGTCAAGTAATTTGGGATACATTTATCAGCCTCAAGACGAGCTGGGGAGCATCCCACTGGGGAGAGATGATGACGACTTGGTCTCCTGGCAGTCCCTACCCAAACCATCACCTGCAATGAGTAACCAACCGTAGTGTCACTGAGCGAGCACCAGAAATGGCACTCGTGTTTCACTGAACAAAGGCTCTGCCCTCATCAGCTCTCCCTGTGGTTTGATTTATTGATGAGGACAAGAGAATGCTTTCCGAGGACAGCACAGAGAAGTCTGGAGAAGCCACAGCAGCAGCAGTGTTCAACAGGGCAGAGACCACAGTGCAACAGCAATGCTGTGGCTGCAGGGCAATATCATGGTGAGCAACAGCTCCTGAGAACAGCCCTTGGTGGTTTTCAGGAGTTTTCTCTTTTTTGGGGGTCACACCGTGATTTGTTCTCACTTTTTAATTTCCAACAGGCCATGAAACTGTTGTACATTGCCGCACATCTGCAGCCATTTAGGACTTTATAGCTGCAGTTACTTCTCACACCTGAGATGTCTCCTCTCTCACTGCAGCAGCAGGGATGTAACCCAAATCACCTCGCTTATGGTGGCTGTTAATATTGTGGGGACTACTGAAGTTCTGAGTGGATCCCAGTTGCACATTTGTGCCTTGCCTGCATGTGAGGGCTGTGCTTTGGGTCTGACTCCAAAGTCATTTTGCTGATCACACAATAAAACCTACTGGACCAAAAAGGCACTGACAATTAGAAAAAAAAAACAAAAAACAAACCATTGCATTAAAGCACATGACAAATTAAGCACCTTCTACATTGTTTTTTTCAAACTTTCTTTCTAATGCACAAACACATAACACATAAATTATTTACATCAAGGAAAATATGTAACATAACCCTGTGATCAAGGTGGCAGAGACTCTAATGGATGCCTTAGTGTAAAAAGGTCCCTTGACCAATTAGGGGAAACTTCTTTGATTAACAGCCTTTGTATTCACTCTCTTTATTTCTCTTTTATAAGCCATTAATGGGTATGTCAGCTAAAAAAGTAGGCCCATAAGAATCAGCTTTGGCAAAGACAATCTGAGATCATCTAAGTTCACTGCCATTAGTGTGGAATTGTTCTCTATAGCATTGTTTAAGAAGCTTTATTCAGCCTAATTTTGGGTAACTCAATCACAAAATTATTTTTCTGTTTCTCCACGGGCTTCATCACTAACTAGCTGAATAGTTTAAAAATAAATAAAAAGATTTTTTAAATCTAAATTATGTTGCCTTTGATTTTCTATAACCTATCACGTAGCATGACCTGTAGCTTCTTTATGTGTATTAATTGTAACGATTTTTCAGCTGTATTTTTGCAAGCAGAGACCAGAAAGCTACAAACTGGTTTGTGGAGTTTTGTAAAATTAATTACAAGACATCACTTTTCTGTTGATATTGGAAAATTTAATCAAAATTCTATTTAAACACACACACACACGTATATATATACACACACAAAATACACACACCCCTGTTCAGTCTGTTCTAATGGTAAGATCATGGAGCTTAGGCCCTATTTCTATTTTAAAATATGCATTATAAATTATAAAATGCATACTCATGAGATTATTTCTGTTTGTTCTTTCATCCAGTTTCTGAGAAATGTTTGGTGACTGATATGAACATTGTAGAGCAGCAATCCAAAAAGTTCTTTCTGACCTTAGAACCACAGGGTTTTCACAGCAGAGATGTGAATTCAGGCTATAAAATACTTCCAGCTTGTGTGAATCACTTTCTTTTCAATGGGAAAAAATATCAGAAAAGCAAGTCAAAGTTTCATGTTAACTCCTGTTTTGTACTTTCCTGTAGTAGAATGTCTACTTCCAGGCTATCCCCAGAGGCTGGCATGAGATAAACAGATGCATCTCCATAATTCTGCTAATTGTAGCAATCAAAAATGTCTCTGGTCCATTCTCACTTAGTCCATGTTTAAATCTATTGTATTAATATTCTATTTTTATTTCCTACATTTTTCTCCTATTTTTTCCCACTCTAATCCCTCTGTGAGAACCCATGAACTCAGAGCCCAAAGCAGTAAGAGAAGACTTTGAACCTTAGCTCAGCTTCCATTTCAATTGTTTGTGCAATTATGCTTTAGTCACTTTTCAGGTATCAAAAGCCTGGATATTTCTTATTTGGTCTAGGAAATGGTGAGGACAAAGATATTCTGTCCCACAGAAAAAAGATTAATAAAATGACTGCCTAGGTTTAATCTCTCTGAAAAAAACCCCAAAAAAACACAGGATACCCATCCTAGGTATCAATTAAACCCCAAATTTGGGTTAATATTTAATCTTTTTATTAAACCTAAGTTGAAATAATTCATCTACACTTTCTCACACACTTTTATATTAAGCACTCTTCCTCCTCCCTTTTAGAGAATAAGACAACTGAATATGACTTTATTTACCTATTTTCAATAACATGGCAGTGCTGGTGGACATTTTTGTGTAGGAATCTGAATTTCTGCTGTAACCTTTGCAAAAGAGACAACAAAGCCCATGCTTGTCATCCTCAGGTTAAAAAACAAATTATTACATTGCATCCTACAAAGGCATAATTATCCCTGATACAGAGAGCACATTTACCAGGAGATAATCACATTTCCTGTAAATGTGGCAACTCCTGAGCTAATGGCAGTGCTATTACCTAAATATGTTACCCATTTCAGCTAATCAGACCTGCAGTAGAAGTGGAGAGAATTGCCACACCCGTCAGTGTGGGTGGGAGAAACAGAGCTCCTGTAGCAGCTCCAGCTTCCCTGTGTGCATTGTGTGCATTTGTGCTGCCTGTACACCTGCTAACCTGGCAATAAAGTTTCCAAAACACAAACTTATAGTTTCACATTGCTTATACATTGTGATAAATCCATGTTAAATCTGAGGGTGTGCGGGATAACTGTATATTACAGCTTAAGGAACCTTTTTTTATTTTTTTTGGTAGACTTGGTTTAAAAATCATCTCCAGTTTTGGTTTGTTTGGTTTTTTTTTTTTTTGTCCTCATGATTCAGCAAAAAAATCCCCATATTATTCTTGGCAATTCTTCCAATTACATTGCATAAGTGATGATTTTATGCCACTGTTTTCTGCTGGTGCCAGCAGCAGGCCAGGCCACGTTTGGTCAGAGAACAGGTGGAGTTTCACACCACAGCACTAGCAAGGTTGAGGGGATTTTTCTGGGAAGATTTACAATATAGCAGATCTCTGAAAGAGAAAAAAGCACTCATGGGTAAAATAAAACATTACTGAAGTTTCAGGTTAACAGTTAATGATCACACAGTTCTTTGCAGGCAATTACTGCAGTCTTTTTAAAGTCCCTTTTGTGGCTGCTGAAGGGGCCCTTGGAGGTTCCTGTACTACTGATACCATTTCATCAAACCATCACTTTGCTTGCATGCTGAAAATGCAAAGTTTGCCATTCTCCTTTGGAAGTATTTCATGTAATATTCTCCCTCTCAGTCATTCAGCTGAGTGTGACTTATCTCTGCAGTGCAACATCTGAGAACACTGCTACAACATCCAAGCACTGAAATTGGAATCTGTGAACAAGTTTAAAATGTATGTGTACCTACCACTGACAGCCATGAGTAAAAAACACCCCAACCTATTTATTTGCATTATTTTGGGGTTTTTTTTCCTTCCCTCTAGGTTCATAGCCAGCAGAGAATTGTTTAGGAAATGACACTAAGATAACACTTTACAAAGACCAGCCCTGCACTAAAGACATACAATAGAAATGCACTCAATGGAAGAAGCTGATAGTTATTTCTGCACATGAATTTAGATTCAAAATAAGTAAATAATTTCCCTAAGGTGACAAGAAGTCTTTAAAAATGTTCATTGTTCATCACATCCTTTTACATGGGCCATGCAAATGGAAGAAACACAACCAATAATAACAATTCTCTGTCCTCCTATCCGAGTCTGCTTTTATCCTGGTGCATCATCAAATTGTCTATTTTCTTTCAGGACTGAAATGCACATTTCCATGGTACAGGGGGCTGACAGGCTGAGACAGCTGCTGCTGTTCAGCCTGGAGAGGAGAAGGCTTCAGGGAGAATTTAGAGCCTCTTCCAGTGCCTGAAGGGCTCCAGGAGAGCTGGAGAGGGACTTGGGACAAGGGATGGGGTGACAGCACAAAGGGTGAATGGCTTTAAACAAGAGGGCAGGTTTAGATTTGATTTTGGGAAGGAATTGTTCCCTGTGAGGGTGGGCAGGCCCTGGCACAGGGTGCCAGAGAAGCTGTGGCTGCCCCTGGATCCCTGGCAGTGCCCAAGGCCAGGCTGGATGGGGCTTGGAGCAACCTGGGATAGTGGAAGGTGTCCTGTGGAAGATTCTTGTTTAGAAATATTTTATCTTATGATTTAGATACTCAAACTACCTAAAAGCTGTTTGCTGAAAGGAATATCCAAGGAGTATCCAAGGGGCTGCCTGGTGAAGGCTGGATATGATCTTGTCTGTATTTTGTTCAAGGAATCACAATTCAGCTGTCCCGTGAATGATTTCCCTCTTGCAATAAAATCAGTCACAGAGCATGGGTTTTGTATTAACAAAAGGTGAGGAAGATTAAAAGGAAAACTCTGTAAAAAATTGATATCTGAAGATCAGCCTTGGCTTACAGTAACAACTGCGACACAATCTCCTGAAAAATCTGAAATAAGAGATACTTACTTACACATTGAACCACAACTTGTAAACAAAATTTAGAGATTGATTTTCAATGGATTTAAAAACAGGGATATCATCATTCAAGACAGAATGCTCACCAAAGCTCTTGCACTACATAGTGCCATATTAATATGCATGCACAGGCACAAACATATGCCATGCACAAAATGCAACCTGATATGAAAATCACAGTGTACTACTTTTTTTTCCCCCCACTTTTTCTGGAATCAGTTTTAAAAAGAGTATTAACATTAATATTTGGAGTTTCCATGCATAGACATATACTACATTTATCTTGCTCCTTCAAGAAAATATAAAATAATTAATATATACTATCATGCTGTGAAATCTTTTTTGTACAAATGTACAGCTTTTAAAAAGATTCACACTATTTAGGTCAAAATACTGGATTTATAATTTAATATATATTTTTTATTCTAACCTGCTTTATCTTCTATAGATCATTTGATAATCCATGAGCATCCTGAAAAGCAAAGCAACTTTACCTCATTCAAAGCAAGTGAGGGGATTTGATTCTGAACGTAGTGAAGCAAAAATATGAACTGATACATTATGGTATTCAACATTAATGGCTTAAAAAGGAAAGAAATGTTGCTTGCATTTATGTGATTTTACTGTTTCATTTTATATGATCCATTAGCTTTTTTTTTGCTTGCTTTGGGGTGGATTTGATGGAGGCAATACAATCAGATGGCACATCCATCCGTGCATTTGGAATCATTGAATCATTTCTTTGAGGAAGAAAGTAATGCCAGTTTCATAAGCACAAGTTTTTATTGTTCAACCATGCCATAGCACAAAAACCTTGGTTGTGATCTACTGAGCTACTTGGAGCTTGTGTTGCCTTTGGAGAGATGAAGGAATGAGTGAATCCATGTAGTTATAATTCTTTGGGGCGTGGTAGTAAAATAGTTTGGAATCGACCAGAAATTACTTAGTAGTTAATATAAGGACAGGAATAATGAGAAAAACACAGCTGTTTCAGGCTGGTGAATCCCCAGAGTGAGAGCAATGAAAGCAAGAACTTTGTGTAATTTTTTAAACCCTGCTTAGGGTCATGTGCAGTGGTTTTCCCTGTCCACCACACTGACCGCTGTCCCAGGGCAAGGGGCTGTGGGCAGCAGACAGGTGGGGAGCTGAACACCTAAAAATGTGCAGGCTGGACAAATGAAGAGCAGACTGTGGCTCTAGGAGCAGTGAAATCATTCCAAAGGCAGTGCAGAGTATTGTTTCTGCAGTTCCACCCAGGGTGACACATCCCCAACACCTTCACTGGAGCTTGGGCAGCCCTCACCTACTGACAGAAAGTAGAAACGAACCTGCACCAGGAAACCAAAACTTTGCAAATATATTCACAGGGGGAAAAGTTAGTTTTTTTGAACCAGGGAGAGCTAAACCCGTCAAGATCCTGGTTTTCAAGGAGCACCTGGTGGTCTGTCACCAACAGCCTGGATTCCATGGATTCCAGCTCATTCCTGGCTGACCATGTCATTTATTGCTCCCTAACAAAATCTACCTTATCCTCAAAATAAAGGTAATAAATCGAAATAAAATTATAGAACATGTCCCCACTCCTTTTTCTCTCCTTGTGGCTTGTGTCTCTTTCCTTGTGCACATTTTAGTTTTGAAGCAGCAAATTTTTAAATTTACCTATCTTATGCTTTCCCAGATCAAAGCCAAGCACGGCTCCAGTTTCCCATGGTTGCTGAATTCATTGCAGGAAAGAAGACAACATCCAATCTGCCTGATTCATAAAGTTTTGTTAGTTGTTTGTATCTGAACATGTTCTTTCCACTTGCAAAAAGGTTCTTGAATCCTGAGAAGTTATTAAATCCAACACTTCTTTTTTTATTATTTTAAAAAGCAAGTTGTATTGTTTTTTATACATTTCTCCTTCTCTTTCCTTTTTTTTTTTTTGTATTTGTCACCTAATCAAGTCTCAGAAAAATGTGTGAGCAACAATAATAAAATGCACACAGACTTGTGAATATGGCTTGACCCCAAATCCAGCGTACAATAAATTCCATTAATCCCAGATTAAGTATGTGACAGGTTGTTTTTGTAGCACAGCTTCTGAGAAGCAGCTACCAAGTGATTCAGAGCTTGGAAATTACTTAAAAGTGCATCTGTTTGGCCAATTCTTATGCATAATAAACACCACACAGTTGTAGGGTATCACAACCAATTGTAAGCTATTTACTAACAAAACAAGAGAAGACATTTGCAATAAAATTCTATTCACAGAAATAATCTGGTCTAATTTACTGCAGCACTGAATTGTTCTCATTGCCAGAGGAAGACCACTCCACATGCATCCATTGATTTGTCTCCTACACTTCAATTTTCAAGGTGTTAAGTCCTGCTGTATTGGTTTTCTGCTGCAAATCTGGTTTGCATCAAATGCCTAATGCAATCCAAACACAAGAAAACTTTCCCATTAGAAAGATTTTAAGTACATCTCTGTTTTTTTTTCCCAAAATAATAATACAAATGAAGTGTGACTGTATAAATCTGAAAGTTACACACCCTTTTCCCAGATTTCTTTGTGATGTGGTGGCTGCTTGTCTCTCCTATAAGGTTCCTTTTACAGCTTGGGAGAAGAGAGAGAGGGAGTGAGACAGAAAGATTACACATACATGGAAACCAAAATATTAACTAGGAAGCTGCGACTCACCTACTGATGCTACATTTATCTCCTTCCTTCCTATGGGAAGGATACTGAAAAAAAAAAAGTGCAACATAGATCCAATCCCATCTTAAATACTTTTGCCATGGTGGATGTCATTAAGTCCCAAAATACCAAAAATAATTGGTCTTTTTTTCTTGTTTTTAGTTACCCAGCTGTTTCCTGTTGAAGACACTGATTTTTTTGCTAGTCTCAATAAAAATAGTCAAATGAACCTTTCCACCAATGTGAAAAGTTTTTGATGAAGTGCACTTTTCCCTTTTATTTTTTTATATTTACTGTATACATGATCTAACACACACTTCATAAGAAATTGAAAGAAGGGCTGAAAAATCCCCCCCCTTTTTTTTTTACATGAAAGTTTTTGACACTCTTAATATCTTTTTCTGCTTGAGGTCCATATCTTAGGCAGAAACTCTTCTGACTTGGTGGTGTTTGATATTGTTATCTGACAATTTCATACCAGTGCTTGAACCTGGGTCTGGCTGTCTAAATTTAGGAATAATTTCTTACCCAATGCTTTTGCTTTACTTGTGACTAGTGCCCTCCTGTGCCACCCTAAATAAAGTCTTAGAATGAGATTCCTATCACACGACTGGAAATGCCTACAAATGTAGA
This sequence comes from Leptocoma aspasia, assembly GCA_013399835.1. Taxonomy (NCBI): domain Eukaryota; kingdom Metazoa; phylum Chordata; class Aves; order Passeriformes; family Nectariniidae; genus Leptocoma; species Leptocoma aspasia. The sequence goes on along the minus strand of VXAX01003471.1, from coordinate 81,204 downwards.
TATCTACATATGAGGCAGGCATTTAAATTTTCTTTGTACTCATTGGGATTGCCAACCAAATCAGAGCTCTTTGGCAAACAAAACCTCTATTCAGCCAAGACTGTTGGCTCATGGAGCTCCTCCCTAGGGAGCATTTGGTTATAAACTCAATAAACAGCTGTCAAGGAAGGAGCAAAGCTTCTGCAGTTTGTTGCTGTGCTGAATTTTCCAGACAGCTCTCTCTGGAGGCTGATGCAGAGCTCCATCCTGGCTGTAAACACATCTGTGATCAGTCTCACCCTTGCAGAAGCTTGTCATGAGATTTCATGTCACTTCAAGAGAGCTGGGTAAGGTGTGGGGAGAGCAGTTGGGTGGATGAAAAGGGTTGAGTCTCATGTGAGATTATTTCAGAGAGGTGCATCCTTCAGGAGGAAGCTGGAGTGTGGTAAGGGCACAAGCAGCACTGCTCTGACACATTTTCTGAGAGCTGTGTAAGTGACCTCAGTGCACTCCTGGAGCTGCACCCAGACTGCTGGGTGGTGCCATAAGGATCTCTGTAAGGATCAGTCCCCACAGGATCTGTCCTCTGGGACGTGCTCCTGCCTTATTGCAGCAGAATGGTGTCAGCATGGCCACTGACTAAAATGTAAGTCTTAAAGGAGTGTGAAAAGACATTCTGAGGGGTCGATAGGAGCCAATTACAGAAATACAGAGGGCTTACAGAAAACAAAGTTCTGTTTGACTTCTGTCCTAAACTGAAGCATTCTCAGGTCTTTATATTATGCTACAGCAGTTCACTGTATACTTAACTTTTCCATTTTCTGCTCAAGCAGCAACGGAGAAAGAAATGTTGCCTTATTCTGCTTTCTGTGAGAACTATCTCAAAGGTAAAGCACAGTACAACGGTTACTCTTTCTGAGGTGAACTGTGACTGACAAAAGATTTTAAGCTTTTAAGCTTTTGTGCATAACTTGAAAAGCAAGAGTAATTAATTTGAAGCTAAGGAAGCATTCACATGCTTAAAAACTTTGTTATACTGAAAACTGAGAACTCATCCAGAGAATCAGATGAGAATCCAGAATGGCTAAACAGCTGAGTTTCCTGTAAGTGGTTTCCATACTCAGTCAATCAGGGAGATTTCATGTCTTAAAGAAAGATTTAGATAGTCTATGCCTCTAACAACTTTTCAACTTTGCATTTAGTGAGTTCCTCTGAGGATAATGTAGAATTTAACATATGTGGCACAAAACCTATTATTTATCCATGGCATCTTGCTGGATGTTTTAATAGCCCTTGGGGACAGCAACAGAAGTTGCATCTCTTGCTTATGGCAAGTTCAGAACTTGGAAACTGTGCTCCACAGTGTTTAATGTGCAGCCAACCCAAAGCCTGTGGCTCTGGAGCATCAAATAGGCAATATGGCAATGGCTAAATGACTGCGAGGAACAGATTTCCCTTCACAAATTAACGTATGAACCATAATAAGTCTTGACTTACTTACTTGAAATAAAGAAAGCCTAAAAAAGCGGCTGGAAATCATACAGCTACAGAATCACAGAATGGTTTGGGTTGGAAGGGACCTTAAAGACCACCTTGTTTCAACCCCCTGCAATGAGCAGGGGCACCTTCCCCTAGACCAGGTTGTTTAGAACCCTGTCCAAGCTCACCTGGAACACTTCCAGGGATGGAGCAGCCACAGCTTCTCTGGGCAACCTACTCCAGCATTTCATGAGCATCTGGAAGAATTTATTCATGAGAGAGGTGGTCAGGCATTGTAATGGGTAACCCAGGAAGGTGTTGGAGTTACTGTCCCTGGAAGTGTCCAGGGAAAACCTGGATGTGGAAGCCAGTGGTCTGGTCTGGCCAGCAAGGCAGGGATCAGTTGGAAGTTAGACTTGATGACCCTGGAGGCCTTTTCCAGTCCTAAAATTCTGTGATTAACTTTGTTTTGTAAACAATAATTAGGATCTCAAAGAGAAATGCTGATAAAAACTTCTGATGCTGATATAAACCAAAATACCAGTTCAAACTCTGTATTGTATTCAATAATGAAGCAGTTCAATATCTCTGCAATGAAATTTATGTCAGTGGTGTCCAAAACGAGTTTAAAGACGCATAAAATTTGCTCCTGCCTCAAAATTCTAGTTTCTCTTACAAAATCTAGCGTAGTACTTTGCAGACTTTGTGTACTGGAATTGCTGCTTTCAGTGTGGACTGAAATGCCTGTTACTAGTTTTAAAGCCTTCTCCCAACAGTGCTCTACAGAGACACTCAATTTAACTGCAAAAAAAAAAAAAAAAAATAGCTCTTGATGTAGAAACAGAGCAGTCATGTCAGCATAATGTTGTTCCTGAGCTAATACTCCTGCTTCAATGAGGGCAGCCTTGCTCTGCTCCCAGAACATGAGCTGAGGTTGGTGCACAGACCTGAAATGTGCAGGTCTGGGGACTTGCATTAACTGAGAAATATTCTGTCTTCAACTCAGAGCTGCAGAGCCTGGTGTGGATAGAGAATCATTTATATACTGTTTGGAAAGAACCTCTAGAAACCTTCAGCCTTTGGATCAAAGTACGACTGAGGGCAACCATGAACCATGTAACTGGTAATTTCACCTAGCCAAGTATAAAAGTTTGAGGGTGGATGAAAAATCTCTTCCTGTGCTGCATGAAACGACCTGAATCTCACAAAGGCTTTAGCTCAAGATGGGAGTGTATCTTTGGCTCCTACTCCATCCACAGTAATTCTCAGGCCCTTTCCAGCAGGGAGTTCCCAGGCTTTGCAGAGCTCTGTGAATAATTTTGGAGCATTTCCCAGCTCACATGAAAAACTTCAGTTTCTCTTTGATGGACTTTGCAAGTTGTCTCCTGACTAACAGTGCTCCAGACTAACAAACTCAGTTGGTCTGAAACTCTACATTTTGGTATCTCAGCCTCTTCCCATAATTTAGCATAATCTGCAAATTTGCTGAAGGTTCACTCTGCCCCTGGACTGTGGCTGAGCAAATGAACAGTGTGGGCATCTGGTGTATTCAGGACTACTGCCACTTCTAAATTAATCTCATTTTCCTTAACGCCACCTAAACGATCTCATGGATTAGTTAAAAAATACTCATATTCAATTCATAACTCAGGGAAATAAATTATCTGTATCCCTCTGTATTTAAGGCAGATCTCATCAACCTACAACGAAGACAAGCAAAGCATCACCTAATGTGAAAGAAGTCCTGTCACTCAGTTTTGTCACAGAAATTTTTTGATTTATTGATATGATTAATTACTTATATAATTTTGGCAAACTTTTTGCTAGTGACTCTTCTCAAGAAAGATTTTTCTGTTGTACTGCCCATACTGTTGTACTGTATGAAAATAATATACCTTAAGAAATAGCTAGGATTATTTGCTGTAGTGTATAAAAGAGAACAGTGGAACAAATTACCTTTCATAGGTGTTATTGATCCCAGAAATCCAAACAATGAAAAGATTGCATAAAGCATCTATTGGACTAACTTTGCAATAGAATTTAGCAGCCTCAGCTGGTATGGGATTGATTAATTATTAAAAAAAAAAGTTAATCAGAGCACCAATTGATCTATTTTTTTTTCCTTCATTTGAGGCAGCATTAAGATCAGTGCAGAAATTTTGCATTTAATGCAACTTAAGTGCCAAACTTCTAGATATCTGCTGTGGGAGTCTTATCACTTCATATAAGATGGATGTAGATATTTGTACCTGAAGTGCTCACCAAAGTTTCTCTTTACAGCTGTTTTATGCCCTGAATAAGTGTTTGATGTGGGAGCCAACGTAGCCATTACTAGTGAGCTACACCAAGTGCAATAAAGTTAATTTATGAGGGTTTGTGTGTGCACTCAGCTTTAGTGTTTCCCCCTGATCTCTGACTCCAGAGAGAAACAAGCTCTGCATCACCACAGGCAGCAGCAACCCCTTCAGAAAGAGCAGGCACATCTGAATGTCTCTAAATTGGTCATGTCAGCCTGGTACCAAGGAAGCTGAGGATGATTATGACCTGCCATAACTCGGGCAGACAGACTAGGCAGGAAACCACCATCCAAGTTTAAAATTGACAGTGCTGAATTGCCAGCACCCCTGCTATTACCAAAAAAAAAAACCAGTGCACTTTTCACTCTCATACGGACAGCCCTCCTGAGCTGCATCATTTCTAAGAGCTCACACTTTGGTAATGCTTAACTCCCCATTGGGAACTCAATGGACCCTTCCAGCTTGCACCAGCTGAGTGCCAGTGGGATGTGACATCCTGGGCACTGAAACACAGCTTGCAAAGAACATGTTGTTCTCAGAAAAATTCAGCCCCTGAAGGTAGATATCTAAATGTGTTTTCAGACCCCTTAATCAGTGGTGTGATTCTCTCTGTGTGTGTTAGTCTCCATGGGGCATAGGTACAGCCAGAGATAAAATCAAGTGGTGAGGTCTCAGAGCACACAGAACTGACCAAGCAGGAACATCAAGAAGTGCTGGCTGACTGCCTTCTGCCTAATCTATCCTGTTATTAAAAAGACATAATAAAATTCATCCATTCACAGATGTTGTAAATCTTAAGCAGGTCTTACAATAACACAGTGAAGGTGCAGTTCATCACTGACAATCAGAAAAGTTTTTCTTATTAAAAAAATGCTTGCTATGATTTCCGGTCTGTAGAATGACTACTAACAAATATAATAATATTAAATTCAAATCTAAACTTCTTCAGATAAACTTAGCCTGTTGGTAAATTGGAAATATTAAAGCTTAGCACCATGGATATTTTTCAAAAATACTGTAAGACCAAGACAGCCAACATTAGATGCTGGCATTGCTCATATTGACACTACACTTCAGTAGCTGTGAGTAAAATAAAATAAACAGATAAATAAGGCCATACACCTAAATTTGAACAGCTTCACAGAAGTCAACACACATCTGTCTTTGTTACAAGCAAAGAAGCGAGGGCACTGGAAAGTGAAGAGCTAAATGGGCAAAAAATCCCTAGAAGTTCAGCATTTCTGAGAGCTTGGAGAGAACTGCAGGGAGAGTGAAGAGGACTGTGGGACAAATAAAATTTGCCATCATATTGATTAAAGGAGTAAGTTGTTTATTTTTGCCTTTGACTCCTGGAATGATAAATGTAGGACTCTGAAAAGTGGCAGAACAATACCATTTGCTTAAAGGCAGCATGGGCAATGGGTTAAATAGAAAGAGCTCTGCACTGACAGAAAGGAATGGCAATGAAAGTCCCATAGCATGACTAATCTCACACTACATAGCACAGAGAGAGGTAATGCACAGTTCCAATGCATATTTAGTAAGCAAGAAAGGCTGTTTTCATACAGAAAGCCCATTTTGGAATTCAGAAGATGGGAGCTAAGTTGCAGCTCTGCCACTGATGTGTTACTTGCTGTCTTCCTGATTTAACTCTCTCTGAGAGTGGGATAGCAACACCTTTTTATCCATCCTCATAATTTCTCTGATGACACTTATGACCTTTCACACAAGTCAGGGCCTGACTTTAAGAATTTTTAAAATGTGGATCTAATTCCAATCTCTATAGGAGCCTGGAGGAAATAAATAGCTATGAGACAGATTGGGAAGTACAGGGAAATATTGGTGGTTTATTCTTCTGCAAGGAAGGCAGGACTTCTTATACATCAGGAACTCCACCAAGGTTTCTCAGAAGTATCAGGACAAAGGAAAATCTCAAAGGAGGTTTTGACCAGGGACAATGGAAAGAAAAGGTGGTTTCTTCCCAGCATTTTCCCCATGGAAAAATCATGAACCTACATAACTGCAAACTGAATAGGCTGGAAATGGATGTTTGTGCAGTGGGCAGGACGAAAGTGGGAATCAATTTCTGAATAGCTAATCACCCAGAGAGCAGTAGAATGGTGATAATGAAAGGATTTGAGATAAAAGGCTTATCAGATGCACCAGATACACATGGGGACATGTACAGACTAGTGCGCAAAAGCCAAAACAAAAAGGTGAGCTGAACAAAACCTGACTCAAGTTGTCAAGGTCAGAGAAAATACATAGTGGAGATGCAACAGCTTGGGAGGCTGGAAAAGGTTTTTTCCTATCTCTTATTTCTATTTAGATTGTAAAACCTGTCATGCTCTTTCTGGCTTTGAAAGGCTTTTTACTTTTAAGTAAAAAGCTGAGATTTTTAGCCACAAGACTTGGATTTGAGCTTTTTACTTGCCATATGTATTTTTTTTTTCTTTATTGCAAGGCATAAAAGCACTGTCTGTCTGGATGGCATGTTGTCCATCCCAAAAATAAGCATGAAAACAAAAGGTTTGCATCTGGAGTGCCAGCTGCAATACAGGAATGGAAACACAGACTCTGGATATCCACATCTTTGAGCTCACTGGGTTTTTTTTCCTCTTTCTCTACAACAGACTCTTAAAAGATTGTGTGTGTGAGGCACGAGGTCACAGGGGTCCTTTCCTGTCCCATCCATCTCTTCCCATTCCACTTTCTCCAGCCATGAACCTCAGCATCTGCAGGCTGAGGATGTGTAGGTTGTCACAGCTGTGTATTTACGACTGTGACACTGAGATAGTGATGATGTGGAAATATATTACCAAATATGTCCATACTGAGTTAGCTTTCCACATCTGTGGAGCAACAAGCCCTTTCAAAAGCTGGCAAAAAAAGAGAAATTAGTGCAAAAAAATTAGAAATTAGATAGCAGCTGCATTTGAAACTAAGGCAAAGTCTACAAATAACATAAGCATCCTAGGTTGTGGCACTGTGAAGGTCAGAGGGAAGATAATTTATTTTAATTTTTAATGTAAGATGTTTGCTGTATTATAAAGATTGTGAAACAGCATGTGCACCAGTCTATGTTAAAATATATACATGGACATAACTGTATTCTGATACTTTCATTTCATTATCTCTGTCATCTATCATTTTATCTGGCTGAAGATGGGAGGTTTTGCTTCCTCAGTTGTATCAGCTCTGGATACTAATACAGTGAGAGCTTAAACTGCAGTTAAGTAAAAGATATTAATCTACAATCCTTGACCCTCCCAGCGCCTGTGCCAAGCTACACCCTTTCATATAGAATTATGGAACACCTATTTTCAGTGTAAATTGTCTTTTTTTTTTTTTCTGCAAAAGGCTTTAAGGACAAAATGAATATAAAGCAGAAATAATGTAAAAAAAAAACTGGAGGGACAAAGCAGGAGATTAAAGCAGGAGTGAGTTAAAGCACAAGCAGAGAGAAGTACAAGAGCAGGAGCAGAGCTGAAGATTTGTAGGACAGAAAAGGTGACTGCAATAATGAGCCCCTCAGCAGGCAAAAACCTGCCCTGGATTTTGAGTTACTCAGAGCAGCTCCAGGAATCTGAGACCCCAAGCTGGGCTGCTTTGTATGCTCCCTGCTACACCAGTACCAGGACTGAGCTTCCAGCTCCCAACTGCTTCACAGCAGTGCTGGGGATTCAGTTCTGGGAGAAGAACCAAAATATTTGGCTGCGTTTGTGTGTGCAATGCACAGTGAGTTCCTTTCTCATCTCTGTGAAAAACTGTGAGATAGGAAAAAAAAAATAATCAAGGCAATAAAATCAACCACCAAACTGTCTCACTGCATGTGCTGGTTTTGGCTGGGGTAGAGGGAATGGAGTGTGGGGCTGTGTTTTGGGTTTGTGCTGAGCACAGGGTTGGTGATACAGAGATATTTTTGTTATTGCTGAGCAGGATCACACAGAGCCAAGGCCTTTTCTGCTTTTCCTGCAGCCAGGCTGGGGAGGGCTGGGGGGACACACAGCCAGGACAGGGGACCCCAGCTGACCAAAGGGATGCTCCAGACTTTATGGCATCATGTTCAGGATACAAAGCGGGGGGAAGAAGAGGAAGAGGGGAAATTAAACTTCTGTGATCTTTTTTCTTGTTGGGGAGAAAGAAGGGGAAAGGTTTCCTGCAGAAATAGGCTACAACGAGGTGTTACATATCAAGTTATGCAATTGGCTGCTCCAGTAAATCTGACCATGATATAGTAATAAAAATTATAAAATGTGTACATGTTACTGGCTAGAGAGAAAACCTTTTTATCTAGTGCTGGAAAATGAATTAATGGAAACTAACTTGGGTTAGTAGACTCAAAGGATTCAAAGTGGAAAGCAAAAATACCATTTGTTCTTTGATTTCTGGATTCCACTCTTATATTTTCAAAATTTCTGCTGCAGCTAAGGGACAGGTCTCTTCTTTGAATAAAGGCTGAGATTCGTATTTAGTATATTTGTTGGTTTCTGTTGTTTTTTTCAATAGCTGGAATTATTCAGAAAACAACTGAGGTGGCAAAAGGCGCCATTTCCTGCCTGTGTGTCCAGTGTTTTCCAGCCACAGAGATTTGCACATTCCCTGTGTATTTTTCAGCACAGAAAAGTTCCCCTTGCAGCAAGTTTAAGACTATGAATAATATATTTTTCTTATTGACCTGTTGCTGATTCCTAGCTAATGCTCCACAGCTCCATAGAGCACAGGCAGTTTGGGACAAAAAACCAGAAGATCAAGACTTTCCAAGTGTAATTCTTCCCTGAACAATTTGTCTTTCCAATCCACACTCTGATTTTCATTTCATATACATACGTTTCCACATTTGTCTCTATAGTTTTTCAGTTCTAAGTTTAGCAAAGACCATTGCTGGAGGATTCAAGTAAAGTGTTCCAATGATTAATTATTTTCACTCCAAAGAAACGTGCCCTGTGGTGTTTGAACAAACAGTTGCTACAACACTTGTTGTGCCTATTTTGGCCAGAGAAAGTGCCTCGTTATTGAAGTATTGTTTCCTTCTATGCACACAACCTTTTGCAAATCTTGTGAGTGATGCTCTGTGTGAGCATCAGCAGAGTGGAAGAGAATCATATTTCTCATGGCAGGAATGGGATGAAGGGAACTTCCTATCTTTGGTTGTTTTGGTTTTTTTTTTTTGGAGTTATTTTTCCCTTTCTGATACCAGCAGCTGCAGAGCTGAGGGATGTTCATGTAAAGAAGGATGTCAGTGTGGCAGCTTGTAAAGAAGAGTGCAGGGTGTTTGAAGAAGCTGTTGAAAGAGAACCAGTGGCATGAGAGAAACATGCAAAGCCCCTTACAGCAATAAAATCATCATAGATTGAAGAGGAACAACGGGAGCAGGTCACAGCCAAGCCAGGGAGCTGCCAGGTTTGTCTCTGAGCAGAGGGAAGGTGCAGCCATGGCTGACATCCATCAGAACAACCAAACTGAATGCCCTGCTCTGTTCTCAGGCCCTCCTTCCCCTGCAGTTCAGGGAGGTGTTCACTTGGCAGTGCACTGGATCACGCAGAGGATTCATCCTTCCCTTCAGGAAAATAACCTGGCATTTTTCTCTTCAGGATGTAAGTCATTCTTTGTCTCCTCTTGGGGCAGAACTTTCCCAGCTGTATGAGCTGAATCGATTTTAGGCAGAGCATAATGAGTTTTTTGTGTTGGCAGCAGGGCTTGGAGTTGGTTTCTGATGCACAGGTGAACTTGTCTGTGCAACTTCCTCATGAGAGGAGAGAATAATATAATTTTTCAAACAATAAAAGGATGGGCACCTGAGAAACTGGAAAATCAAATCATTCAATCTGTTTTCCCTTGCCCGATATTTTATTCATGCTAGTGTAGATCCAGACTTTTACTAGAATACATTAGTTAGAAAGCCAATCTAGAAAAGCACTGTGTATAATTACTTATTTTTTTATCATTTTCTCTTTTTTTACCTGGTTAGCTTCTTGCTGGTTTAGCAACTTCCAGAGAGACATCTGGTCCTGGTCCAAATCACAGAGATGAAGAGCCCAGAGACAACAGTGAGATAAGATTCAGTAGCACTGGGAAGGAAGCAGTTTATCCATGACTGGGAAAGGAGTAATTTTTCCATGACTCTTTAATTTAAGATTTCAAAGTATTTTTTTAAAGTGATTTGGGTTGGAAGGATGGTATAAGTTAACTCTGGATAGAGGACCAAAAACCCATCATAAATTAACAAACTGTGATGTGCTGAAGTAAGTAGTTATCCCTGTCCAGATTTCTACTT
>VXAX01003471.1:29866-65649 GCA_013399835.1 Leptocoma aspasia | reverse complement strand
CACTCCTAAATAATTTAATATTTAATTTTTCTTATTTTTTATTTTATTTGCCTATATTTCAACAGACAGTGATATTGATTTCAAAATAAGACCTTCTAACTATAATGAAGATACTTTTTTTTTTTTTTAACTTGAAGATTAATTCCCAAGGGAAGAGTGTTCACGGTCACACTAAATCTTATTTTGGCATCCTGGAGGCTCCAGTTAATATGACTTTAGTCACTGATTTCTTTTCCAGAAATACCCCAAGAGTCATTTCAAGAGGCATTTGTGTCAAGCTGGGAGCCAGCAAAGCACTTAACTTGGTGTATTTAACAAAATGCATTGAAATCACTGTGCCAGCCTGCAAGCTTGAACACAAGAATGTGCTCAACTGCTCTGATGAATTAACAGCAGATCAGAAGTTTTGTCTCCACTGAAGTCAGGAGAGGTCTTCAAATTTGTCACTTCTTCCCTCTTTTTCTGTTGTGGAAGTGAAACTTTATAACTGGAAGGTTTTGGACTGTGATCCAAGGGCAGCTCCCAGGCCTGTTTTTCCTTATTTAGTCCTTTTGCTGTATTTTTGTTAAGGTTTAATAAACCTTTTAAAATCTTAAAGTCAGCAGTTGTTTCTCACAACCCATCACTGGAAGGATGTGGAACATGAGATATTTTGATCACTCAGTTTTAGCTGTTAAATAACAGTGACAGATTTTTGCCAGCAGTCCTTCCTTTGGCTGCCTGAGATAGTGATTTCTAGCCCAGCAGTTGCTTTGATGGGGTCACCAGCTGCTCTTTTTGTCAGCAGGTCAAAAATAGGTGAGGTGTGACACCTTGAAGTCAGCCCCTACCAGCAGAGCTTTCAGTCTCTAGGCTGGGCTCTGTGCAGGAGGTGAGCACAGAGTCATTCTGCATCCCTGGGCTACTGCTGGGATTTTTGGAGTAGTGCCTCAACACTTGGCACAGTCCGTGGAGTTTCCTGCATGTCATGTCACCCTTTGTCCCTCAGTGCCTCCAGGGCGAGTGGTTTGTAGCTTTTAAGCAGAACAGAGCAGCCAGGCCCTGTCTGCTTTCCCAGAGCACAGCAGCGTGGTGTTCACTCCCTCTTTTATAAAATCATGGAATCATTGAGTGGTGTGGGCTGGGGACACCAAGGAGATCACATAGTTCCAATCCCACTGCCACAAGACACCTTCCAGCATCCCAGGGTGCTCCAAGCCACATCCAACCCATCCTTGGACACTTCCAGGGGTCCAGGGACAGCCACAGCTTCTCTGGGCACCCTGTGCCAGGGTCTCACCACCCTCACAGAATTTCTTCCCAATACCAATCTAAACCTGCTTTCACACTGATTTAATTGATCCACTGCCTTATCTCAGTGATATTTATTTAATTGATCCACTGCCTTATCTCTGCATAAGGCTTGAGCAATACTAACGATGTCAAGATCATTAAAGGCCTGGTTCTCTATGAAATTAATTATCCAGAGTAGGATTTCCCCTGATCCCAGCCACCCAGGAGTGAAGCACTTTTACCTGAGTATCTAGTGCCAGAAGAGAGGAAAAGGGTAAAGCACCTCCTGTGATACTTCTTTTTGGTGCCTAGCAAAAGAGTTTAGCTAAAACACATAAATCTAGAGAGAGCAGTGACAAAATGAATCAGCTGCAAGACCAAGGCATAAAGAATGTTCAGATATTCAGCTTCCACCCACAATTATGCAACCAGGTGTATAATTATTTGGGCTTACAGGCACTTTTTGAGGTAATTTTCAGGGCAACTAATAAAACTAAAGGTAGAGATGACTACAGAGAAAAATGTGAGGGGGTTTTGCCATTTTGTCATAAAATTCCATACATCGCACAGTATTTTTTATTCCATTACTCTTTTTTACGATGGAATATTGAATGCGACTGCTCTAGAGAAATTTTTGCCTTACAATAGATTGAAATTGAAAAACATTAAAGTTTATGGCAATAATTCCTCAAATTATAATTGTCTTTCTTCCATACCAGAGAGTTTTTTTCGTGTGAAGCTATCAAATGTTTAACAGCAGACCTTTACATAAAACCAATTTTATTAAACAAAATATAAAAAATACAGCTGCTTATTGGTATCAGTATCATTGGTATCATTGGTATCAGTCCCTTGGAAGCTGGCTGGTAGTGCAATTACTGCTTATTTCTAAATCAGAAGAATAGAATAACTTTAGGAAATATATTATTTGATATTTTTCAATATCATAGAAACGTAAATGTAAACAAATTATTCCTGGAAAAAAAGGACAGTATGTAAAGAACAAAATAATGGTTCCTAGTTTATGGCTGCAATATTCTCATCTGCTACATTTGTTCACCCACTCCAGCAAGAGGCTGAGCACTGCGAGAGTGACAGGGAGCTCTGGGAGACCTTTTGGGAGGCTGTCTCAGGGAAAAATGCTCTGCTCCAACCCATCTCTTTGCTTTCGAGTGACAGCAGACCTACATCTCAAAGAAGGAAGCCTCAACATCTCTTGGCAGCAGCCCATCTGCTCTGTAAAGCTGCAGGTCAGAGCTTTGCTGTCAGTTTTTCAGCTGTGTGATGGGAAATTCTCAGCAGTGATGCAGAAGTCATCTTGCAGAGCCAGTGATCAGCCATTAAATTTTCCTCCTGCTTTTGAAAAAATCCTGAAGACTTTTTCATTTTTCGTGTTTTAGACAAAACACGCTGGAAAGAGGAATTCGTTGTCAAGTTGCAGCTTCCAAGGGGAAAAAAAAAGAAAAAAAAAGGAATGGTGACAATGTTGCTAAGAATTAAGTTAGTCTGACGGCAAATCACTTAAAAGAGGAATTCTTCAGTAGAAACTTGGGGCTAAATCCTAGGTTATCAGCATCTGGCAGGAAGCAGATACTTCTTACTGCATGTACTGTAGGAGAAATGCTGAAAACTACATAACTGCGTCTTTATTTTTTCTGTTTATTCACTGACCATCTCGTCAGACATTTCTTTTCGAATTACGAGGTTTTGCTTTTTCTTCTAAGCCCAGAGCAGAGTTTTCCCTACTCACATATCAGGAAGTGGTTTTCTAAGAAGCTTGGAAATGTCTGCCTGGGCTGGACTTTGGGTTTGAGAGGTGCTTTTCCATGGAAGGGCAAGATGAGTGAGTGGAAGGTTGCACAGCTCCAAGGTTTGTGAGGCACAGCATGCATCATGTGTGTGTCTGGAGAAAAGTGCCAGTGCTAGCCACTGGACCCATTCCCAGGCTGCTCCACAGCTCCTGTCTCATCAGGAATGACCTGGTTTGTTTCCCTTCGTTTATTCACATTGTCAGGGATGGCACGTGGGCACGGCAAACTGCTGGACATGGCAAAGAAATTTCTGGATGTGCCATACAGAATTATCTCAGGGTGACACAGGATGCTGGCAGGGGCTGCAGAAGGGGCTGTGAGGGGTGATGGAGTTCAGAGGTGGTGAGAGGGGAACTTGTGTCAGTAATGGGCAAAGCCCATAGATAATGGGAGAGTATTTGGAACCTTTCTAAGAACAAATCCTTATAGGAAAATAGAGGTAACCATGTTGCAGATAACTAATAGGATTTGTACTGTGTACTGATAATTTTGTTCCTCTTCTTGGTCTTATTATTCCAGTGCTTCCTGTTGTTCTATATGGTTGCACTTCAATACTTATAAGCTGTATTGATTGCTTATATTTTTCCCTGCCATACATCAGAACCCACCACTGCTAGAACATTAATTTGCACTGTCAAGACAAATGCACATGTGGAAAAACGAGATTTTAATGAAACCAACACCTCAGGCTGTATGTACCTATACTCAGTGATGTAAAAACGCATTGTCCAAGTTACTCTCAATTCTAGTTCTTCTTGCCTGAAAAATTATATATATATATATATATATTTGTGTTATAGAGGAATAATAACAAGAATTCTTCCTAATGCCTTTCATAACTCGATGTAATGTGTGCATACATTATTAAAGAAATGAATGAAATGGAAAACTAAAAGTACTGTGGGCAAAACTAACTAAACTCATCCTATTTTAAATTCATTTCAAATATCAAAGCTTCTAGCCTTTCTGTTGCTTTTGATAAACAGGCTCAAAAATAGTGAGGTGGTCAGGAAAAAAATGGCAAAATGAAAGCCTTAAATCTTAAAGAGGTGGTTAAGAGACGAAAACCTGGGTTGATGAGGTTATGAAATACTCTGAGTGCTCCTGATTTTCTGAGACTTATGCTCTCTATTTAGTGCAAATATTTTAAATGAATCAACCCTATTTTCAGGATTTTGGGAAAAATTAAGGGCTTTATTCCCCACTGAGATGTTTGTGTCAGTGCCTGATTTTAGCAGATCACCGAAAAACCACAGAGGAACGGCCCAAATCTCAGAGCTCAGGGATGTGAAGGATCTGCCTGCCAGGCTGCAATCCAGCTCCAAACTGAGAGCTGCTGAGCTGAGCTGCTGCCCTGGAGGTCCCCACCCTGCCCTGGAGGTCCCCACCCTGGCCTGGAGCAGAGAGAGCAGGAGGCAAACACAGCCAGAACCTTCTCTCCACCAGGAGCATGTTGGTGTGAGGAACTCCTTCCAGCTCAGAAGTGGCTTCTGCTCCTCCTGCCTGAGCTTAGTCTGTCTCAGCCCACCAGCACAAAAATTACTTTCTAAAGCCATTATTGTCACACTACATCAAATTCTTGCTCTCACACATTATTTTTTTAGCCAGCTGGAGAGAGAGTGTAATCTTTCTAGCCAAAGACCTAAAGGAGTGAGGACAAAAGATGAATCTTTTTGCTGAAGAACTCCCTTTTTGCCAGACCTACAGAGAATTTTCATTTCTATTCCTGCCCTCAATCAGGAGGTCAACATACCCCTGACCCTGTGCATGCTGAGCTGTTCTCCTGCAGATTTAAATAAAACACCCCAAAGGAAATTCTGAAGTGGAACCACAGAGCACAGGTGATTCTTCCTTTTTAAAGTTAGTATTTAGGTAAGTACTGCAGAGTTTAATTGTAAGAGGGTTGAGGTATTATTGTGAGGTATTGACATGAAATAGCATCTATAGATTTGGGTTAACTTCAGTGACACCCCAAGTAAGGATTAAATATGCTAAAAATAGTTAAGAATAACTCATTTTATAGAGGAATAATAAGAGGAGAATAAACTGTGATGCAGTACTGAACTTGAATTTGGAATATGGTTCATTTTAAAAAAGAATCTGTGCAAGGGTGATAGAGCTGCTGTAGAACAGAACCTGCCATTTCAGAAATGCAATTAAGTCATCTTACTCTGTCCTCTTGGGTGTAAAATTTCTATTTAAGCAAAACACATCTAGCCAGCACGTACAATGAAAAAAAAAAAGTCCAAAAGGAGTAATCTGAATAAGGAACACTGGATGTCTGCTGAATATTTTGAAAGATGGATTTTGTCCATAGTGTGAAAGTTAACACAAAATGATCTCCTGTTCTCAGAGAGTTCCATTAGCTTTCACTGCTAAGCCTGACCCTATGTGATAACACATTAATGCTGGCTTTGGATTCAGTCCTTCCAATAAGGAATTCTGGTTTTATCCACAGCCATCAAAATAAAAATCCAGCAGTGGAGGCCGGAGCCCACGAAACTGTTTAGCCAAAATATACTCTATTGATTTCATTAAAATATATGCTAATGACCACCCATTATTAACAATCATATTGAAAGGAAGGTTTCAGCTCTAAACATTTAGTACTATGTAAAAACAGAAGAGATTATCTTTCCGCAGGGACAAACTAGCAATAATGAAGGTATCATAGAATTATCTGATGAAGTTGTAAGCTGTACCTTTTTGAAAATGCCTTGTTTATCTTCTGTTAAAGTGCTATAGTTAAGAAAGGTTTTTCCCTCCAGGAACCCAATGTTAAAATTTGCATAATGATCCTTTTTTTTTCAGCAGTTGTAATTATTAATCTTTTATACTCTGTCATGATGAACATGAAAAAAGCCCTGTGAACCTGTCAGTAACACAGTGCTGAACTGTGCCCATCACAGAGAATAGTGTTTGGTGTTACATCTGGCTCTCTGGACCTTGTAGGACCCAAAAGTGCTTCCAAACAGCTGAACCAATCATCATGTTATAAAGCATGAAAAAAAGTAATTCCTTTCAGAAAGAAGTCTAATGACACTCAGTGCTGCAATTTCTGTCCAGCATGGATTTCTTTCTGGTACACAGTAGCAATGTTTTTGTGAGGACAATGTTTGAAAGTAAAACCAGTGTCCAAGGATTATTTACCAAATTGCAGCAGTACCAATTAAGTAATTGGAACAGGAAACCATAGTTTGCTAGAAAAATAGTCTGTGAGAGACAGAAAAAAAATCCAGAACAAGCAAGCAGTGGACAAAAAGTTTATTATAAACAAGAGCAAATGGACTGTGGAAAAAAAACCAGTGCTTTAATTTCCATCTTGGAGTCAGGGACAGGAACGTGAACTAACCTGAAATCTTCAAAATTCCAGATGAGAACCATGATCAAAGCCTCACTTTCTAGCCACAGCTGGCTAAGGTATCCCATCTGCTTGCAAGGTGCTAATTAATTGCTATTCACAGAGATTTTTTGTCTATAGTTAACAGCCTCCTACAGACTTACTCCTGCTAGTAATGTACACTTTCTCCCTCCCAAAACAATCCAACTGTGAATCTCCAGACTGATTCAACATGACTCAGTTCTGTTCTAATATGGGCACAACCAAAAGCCAACATGAATATATTACACCCATTGCCCACAGCTAGTATAAGTTTTTCCTCTTAATTAAAGAGCTGTGGAAGTCTTACAACTCTCTTACTCCTGTGTTTGAATCAGAAACTCTTCATCAAGTGCTACTAAAAAATAAATTTGTCTGCAGCTGAAAGAGCTGAACCATGAAAATTCAGGACCAAAAATGACATGGGATCTGCAGTAATTAATAAGCACCTAATCCAGAAATGACTGGGAAGTTCTGGCAGAAAGCCTTACTAACCTTTCATGCCCTGCTATGTGCAGAAACAGTGAAAGCTCTCAAGGTACCTGCAGCTCTTGAGCTGTGAGCTGTCCACCAAAAAAGGCAGTACAAGTACGAGGCAGGCTGCAGTGTGCAGCTGTTGTTAAACCAGGCGAGTGAGGGGAGGTTTGTGAAAGACAGAAAATAATAATAATCTGCATTTGCAAGGAAAAAGGAATTTACACACCAACCCTGCCCTTTGTATTCCCTGGTGCTCAGCTCCCCATGAGGTTATGTTGGCCAGGTTGCAATTCCGTAACTCCTAGCTCAAGACTTTTAAACGCTATGTGGAAAACATGAATGCCTAAGAGAGCGTCCTGGGTTTTGTTGTGAGGGCCAGGCACTCAAGAGTTTGATGCTCCAATTCACAGCTTTTAGGGACCGAAGTCTTAACTCTGGATTCAAGCCTAAGTAATTTATTGCACAGAAAGTTTAATATTAAACTAGTTATTTATCTATTGTACCTACTATAAGTAGTACTTTTTATTCAAGTGTAAATCATTACCTTCACTCATTACCTTCACTTTTTTAGAAAAGCAGAGAAAATATTTTTTACTCAGGCTTTAAGCATAAATGCAAATTCAAATACATCACATTTCTTCCCAGCCTTAGGATTTTTTTGCTGCATAATGAACCACTACTCCAAATGCAACATTTCATTTAGAAAACACCTTAGCCATATTTTCTTATTCAGAATTATACCATTTTTCATTTAAAATATAAACCAAAACAAGGAGACACTTGACCGAAGTCCTGTAGGAATGCCAAGAAAACACATTTTAAATGAATGTTTGAGGAGTTTGGGTTTCTTCTGATTGTTGATTTCTGTGCACCAATTTCACCATGAGGATGATACAATTATTTATATTAAATTTGCTGATTTGAAAACAGCAGAATTATCTGATCATTGCTCTTAGTTTCAACACGTCTTAAAAGAAACCAAAACAATGTTCAGTTGCAAGAATACCATGAATAAATCTTTTAAGTAGTTTAAGACGCATTTAATTAGTGAAGCATACATAAAATTGAGCCTCTCTAACAAGGAAAATGGAATAAGAACTTAAATCTCATTACCACCTTGTTATCTAGAGTGATGAGAACTCTGGCATGTTTTGCAGCTGAGTTAAAACCAGCTTTATTCAGAACAGGTGAAATCCTGATTCCATTAAACCAGATGTCCACAACACGATTCAGGATTTTACCCCTTTAGGTTTCTCAATATCCAGAGGCTTTTACAAATTATTATGTAAAACCTCGTATCTGCTGCAAGCTGTACTAATTTGCAGATATGGGAAGCAATCTCATTTCCCACCATTACGACTGCAACCTGCAATTGTTGCCTGGAGAGTTTGGCTGGAACCTGTGTTGGATTCTTCCACATGTGGATAAAGGTAAAAGCTGTTGCGTCAGTCATACCCTGTTTTAGGAAATAAAATTCAACAACAATAGCAGCAGTTAGATGCATAATGAATATAATGTCATCATAAAAGTGTAGAATAGAGAAGATATTCCCTTGGCTGTGGCCTGGGTAAAGCCTCTTGCCTAAATTGGGGCTGACATATGAAATTCAGTCCTAGGAGCCTTCCTTTCCAGAAGTCATTCAATATCAGGCTGGGCAGTTTGCTTACGTAGAAGAAATCTGATGGTTCATGTAACTATCTTAAAGTAAACATTTTTCCATTAAAAAATTCATATATCCAACACACAAGTCCAACAACAGCTTATAATTGATATTTTCACAGCACACTGCCCCAAACATGATGCATCCAGGGAGGACAACTTGTGAAGGGAAACCAGCTTGTGTAGGAGACTGGGAACTTGAGAAACTTGATTCTAAGACTGCAATTTACCATTTTAGAAAGTCAAGTACAACTTGGCGTTTTCACTTGTTAGGTTTCAATAGAATCTCATTTCATTCTCTAGATCCATGGACCATGTCACTTTATTCTCTTTTCCTAACCCTTCTCTCCCTTCTTCTCCCATTAAATATACACATATATTTTGTCTCTAGAGGAAGGAATCGTGTCTTCTACATACACAAAATAGAATTTATAGTTTCTGTCTTTTAAAATAAACATGTTTGGTTACAAACAAAGCCTATTCACTACTATTTAAAATCTTAGACACATGAATCCCTCCAAATCTCTCCAAAAATACATGAGGGTAAAGGCCACATCAAAAAAGTCGGATGTAATAGTTCCTTTTTCCCTATATCCATTACTGTGGATTTCAATAATGGATTTTTTGGTAGTATATCTTGTACCAAGCTCTATGAAATTCCTACAGCACAAAGGTCCATTCTAATAAAAATGAGAAAACAGGCAGGATAAAAAGTGTGATTCGAAACTGATTCCCAGCTGATTTATGTACATATTTTCCCTCCCAGTGAAAGATGGAGAATGAATGCTTTTCAGAAAGGCACTCTCACAGTGGACAGGCTTAGAGGACAACTGAGAGTTTGTCTCCAAGTCACAGGAGGTGTGGTGGTTTCTCCACCACAGAAATGGGGCTTTCCTGCTTGCTCTCAGGAAAAGGAGTAATTGAGATATCAGAGGCAGTCACTGGGACTGGCTTCTTGTTGTAGCAATGACTGGAGGATCCTGAGAGAAAATTGCAAGCAAGCTCCTAAGTGTTGGCTATAGATCATAAAACACTTATAAGCAGATCCATAAAACAGGATAGCTAACTGGAGAAAACAAGAAATTTAAATGTTCCATGTCAATTAAAAAAAAAACAACAACAACAAAAAACCTGAAAAGATAGTTTCAAGAAGAAGATAATAGAAATATATTCACATTATAAGTCATGGTAAAGGGAAGATAGAGAGACATTACCAAAATATAATTTTCAGCCTAGTTGCAGCTCTTCTTGTTTAAGAGTTCATGATCTGAAAACCACAAGTTCAAAAGGTGTCCCAAAGAATTAAGAATGGGTGGACCTCGTTTCTACATGACATGGAAGACATCTAAAGGAAAGGAAGAGCTTTATCAGTCAGGGGCATCCTGGCTCTCATCTCTTCTATTGTTGTAGTCTTGGATATAAGTACAAGAACCTTTTAGGAAAAAAGAAGGTTTCCTGCCCTCCTCACCTCTTCTTTCTTCAAACAGTTGTGTAGATCTTAAAATACGAATAAAAACCCATGGGGCCAATTTTTCAAAATGAAGAGGCTGACTTCCACCTTTGACTTTGCCCAGTCAGGGTTCAAGGAGATTCCTCTGAAGAGCAGAGAGCCCTGAGCTCACCTGTGGA
This sequence comes from Leptocoma aspasia, assembly GCA_013399835.1. Taxonomy (NCBI): domain Eukaryota; kingdom Metazoa; phylum Chordata; class Aves; order Passeriformes; family Nectariniidae; genus Leptocoma; species Leptocoma aspasia. The sequence goes on along the minus strand of VXAX01003471.1, from coordinate 55,422 downwards.
TCAGGAGCATCGCGGTGGCCAGAGGTCTCCGGGAGCCTCTTCCAAGAGGTGCTTTGTTCTGGGGCTCACAGAAAGCCAAACACCTGCCTGGTTAAATGCTTCAGAACGCTCAGCCCCGACTCAGGAGCCACGTCTTGCACTGGCTGATCCTAGCAATAATCTTTCCCTCCTCTGGAATTTTGATTTGTGAGCAAATCTCATTAGTGCCACTGATTCACAACAAGTGCTTGGGAGTAGGATGTTTCTTCTAGGTGAATCTTTCTGCACGTCATTTATGGTGAGATTAAGCCCATATTCCACCATATCCCAATGGTGCCCAATTTACTGATGTGGTACCCCAAACCCTGGACCTTTTGTACACTTAAAATTGGCCCCTTGAGCCAGACCTCTGCCATATTGCCATTGCACAAAACACACCAGCCAAATCAAATTCTCGTTATTCAGTTAAACGGTGGTTTTAGCCACACACTGATTTTGTGATACTGCAAATTTCTTGCAAGTGTGAGAACTTGATAAGTTTGATAGGAATCGAGGTTAGTCTTAGGCTCCCATCTGCTCAAAAAGAGACTGCTTTTCCTGCACTCCTGCATTAAGATTGAGAATTTGTAACTCAATTTCCTAAATGGGAACAGGAAACAGAACTATAAAATTTTACTAGATTTTTAAAGAGTCTGTTAATTAAACTTTTGGCTTGAGTGGAAGACCAATATTCTTAAAATGCTTGGATGCAAACATCTTTTCCAGTACTGTTTTACTTTCTACAGGTGTGTGATAACTTGCAAACGATGGTAATATTTAAGACGTTATTAAACTCAGAATTCCTTCCTCAATGTCCTAACCCTCTGCCACAGAAAAATGAGTAATTTTTTATCTGGGAATCATGAGTTACTTACTGCTTGAATATTAATCATTCATAATTAGACTTTTTGCATTGATTGAGGGTAATCACAACCCCTGCTTCCCAAATAACATATGCACAAACATTCAAGTCCAAGCCATCCAAATCTGTCTGCTTTTGAAGCATATGTCAGTTTTTTCCCTATCTTGCTTTATAATTTTTATTATTATTAAGAAATATTATATACAAATTATACCAAATATGAAGTATTATATGTTTTATAGGTATAACTAGATATGCATAAGTATTTTATATGTATTATGGAAATGGTTGCCAAAATAATAAATGCTGCATTCTTAATGACTGAAAGTTTCCTATTCCCCTCTCAGCATAGTTCAACCTTAATGTTTATAGAAGATCTGAAAGACTTGAAGACAACTTCTGCTGTCTCAGGAATCAACAGAGAGTTGTACATTATTTACCACCAGCTGTTCTGGATAAATGTTTATTTATCCTTTAATACCACATAAATCCTAATATCTTACTCTAAATTCTGTTAAGGGTGGAGACAGTTAACAGCTTGTGACTGATCAGGAATAGAAATGAGTGACAGGAATTTTGACACTTGCACTTGCACTTGCACTATGTTTTCTGTGAAAATGGTACTTGGCCATCTTGGCTGATAAAAAAAATGGAATCCTACAGCTTCCTGGAATTCTTTAAAAATACAGGTTTTCACTAAATATGAAAATACAACAGCAAATCCTTAATAGTTCTCTGATTACTTATTTATGCCCAGGCTTCTCTATGACAAAGTAGAACTGTCCCCCATTCCAGTGTATTCTGGTGAAATTTAATTTAAATCAGCAGAGGTATTATTGGGGTATGCATAAAACAGCTGAATTTCAGTTATGGAGGTAGGTTTGGGCTGTGAAAAAGCAAATCCCTGTTTAAAAATCCCTTTAACATGTGTTTTCTCAGAGTATTAATAAATTTAGGTTGAGAGCTGGCATAGACCACTGAAAGTCATTCAGCATAAACAGAATTTGAAAGGCTCCAAAACCTGATTTTGCAGTCCTGATCACATCAGTATTTCAACAAACTTCTCAGAGGTTGCAAAAAAAGTCATTATGAGACACAACTATTGGGTAGGCAAAATATCTGAGTAGAACTACGCAGAAATTAATTTCATTAGAATTAGGATGGGCAAATTTTGCTGGCATTTGCACTCCTGAGTGAATATAATATAATACTTCTAATTCTCGGGGGACACGGAAATGATGACATCTGCATTGTCTGTGAGTGTAATACAACAAAGCTCATAAATTGATTATGTGCCACTGGAGTCATTAGAGACCTTACTTCAGCTGAGGCAGAGCTACTGCCTGTCCTAGTTCCTCATTTTTTAACTTTTTCTTCTAAAACTGTCCTTTTTTGTTAGGCTTTTTTTCTTTTCTCATTTTCTCAAAGAGTTGATTCTTCCCATTCCAATGCCAGTCACCAGGTCAGATATTGTTCACATTGTTCTTTTTTTTTTTTTTTTTTCATCCAACAGCTATTAAAAAAGAAAGAGTTTTCCTATTACTCACAACCTACTTTTTTTAGCTGATCCAATTCAGTTTCACTTAACGTAGAGAAGTGAAAAGTGAGAACCTCACTCCTGTATTAAAAGTAGAATATTTTATGGTGGAGCAAATTTAGTGGAGATGTGTAAATTTGTGGAGCTTCAGTGATGCAGGGAGCTTGATCCATCATACCATCAAAGAGCTTGGCAGAACACATCATATTAGCAGGAAAACGTACAGTGGTGAGGGTTTGCCCTCATTCAGAGTCTGCCGTCTGGGAGCTCAAGGTTAACCAACAATTTATGGTCTGTTAGTTCCAGGGACAGGTTTGAGATTCAGGATCAGTTTTGAAACGCACCACAAATATCCCTAGCAAAAAAAATGTAGAGGAAAGTGGAGGGAGAGTACACAAATGTGAGAATTTACTGCCTTTTTATCATCCGGTGAGAAAAGTCTCCTGAACAACACAGATGATTCAGTATAAACCCATTTAAAAAATGAACACAGGAAAATTAATCAGCCCAAGTCCCTCCTCTGCCCCTGAAGCCTGTGGCATAAACCCACTTACAATCAGAGTGATTTAGATCTTTCTTCAAATACATGGTAATAGTAACCATGTTACTATTAGAACATGTTACCATTTCTGTAGAAATGTTACTATTATGATTACTAGTATGATTACTATTACCATGTTACTATTAGAAATGTTACCATTTCTTCTTCATCACCTAATATCTTCTGTCACTTGAATTTTCAAATTGAAAATTGGCAGGACTAACTGCTCAGGCATTTTCTCAAATGAGCTGTTGGGTTTTTCTGGGGATCACTGTTTGCTGATGCTTCCCTGTTATCCCAGAAAGTGCTCACTGGTGTCTCCCGTAACCCAGATTAGGGACTGTGCTAGAAACTGGTGAATTAGATAATCACAGATAATCACAATGCTTGAGCCCAAGCCCTCGCACTGTTTTATGAGCAAGTATGGACACAGTCTATGCAATCCAGGGTAAGTCCCCAGAGATTTAATGCACAGAGAGGTTTAACTGCCTCAGTCACACCCAGATCCTTCCAAACCCCCTACACACCTTGCCAAGAAATTTGCAATGCATGTGGACTTCCACTGTGATATTATTATTATTCATAATAATATGAAGGTGCTCCGAGGTGCCTCAGCCTCGGAGCTCTGTTGAGTTGCCTTCTGGCAATTTTTTGAAAATATTTATTTGAAAATATCTATCTTTTGATGAGCTTCAACAGAGGGGGTGTGAGACCTAACGTCTTGCTCCTACTTGATCTGGAGCAAAACCCTGAAGGTTATCTGTGTTTTATGGCTGTTGACCCGAGACAGTGGCAGCAGGAAGATTTGTCAAAGGGTGGCCAAACGGCAAAGCAGGGGCTGATCCAGATCTGCTGGGCCCAACACTTCTGCCTACACCACCTACTCTGCTCTCAAATGGTGCACCTCAGCCCTCAAGGGACAGATGGGGAGGCGGTGGGTGACAGACAGGAGCGTTGTTCTACCCAAAAACCTTTCCCAGCATCGGACACACGAAACGTAGGAATGCACAGAATGGTATTTTAGAAACCTGATCCTAGCACCCACAAGAACCTCACAAACAGGAGAAAGGAGATGGAACAATACAAATGAAGATTTGTTAAAACTGCTGCCTTTCTTGACTGCTAAATTAAACATACATTTTTGGGTGCTTTTCTTTGGAAAGTTGATGCCTTTGCGTATCTTGAGCTGCCAGACTGAACGTCTGACTGAGACTTTTTGTTTAATTCCAAGGAACTGATTAAATGGGATGAGTTAAATATTTTGTTGGCTTGACATCTTTACTATTGTTCTAATTAAACACTGGAATAATCTTGTATTGTGGGTTTTGATGAGATAACTCATCACTTGATCACTCAAAATGGATGGCTTTGTTGTCAAATTAACTACTGAGTGTGCCTTGGGGGATGCAGTTATTTTTTTTTCCTTTTCTCTTTTTGAAAATATTGCATTTGAACCAAAGTACTTGAAATTAAACTTTTATATGAGTGAGTAAAAAGCCGGGTGCTCGGATTTCAAAAGGAACTCTTATGTTGGGGGATTTATACTTAAATTTTCAGTTGCTAAATGTGATTAAAGACTCTCATTTTCATCCAACAGCCTGAAATTAAGGTGGAAATCACAGGAAGTGTTGGAATATAGATCCTCTCTCACCACCCCCATCTGCTGAGAATCTCTTCCATGATCAGAATCATACTCACAACCTGCTTTAGCCACATATCTTCACCTCTGTGTTCCTGTTGTATTTGTCCCACGTGCCCTGCACTACCTAATAGCCTACAATATCTGCTATAAAAGTGCAGGGGTGGAGAGAAAGAAAGAGAGAAAGGCTGATAATCCTCTGGTATTCCATGGCAACACAGCCATGTGCAACGACAACAAATATAAGCCATCCGTCAGAAGTCCTTGACATGTAGTCCTCGGAGGAGGACAAAAGGCTAGATAATTTCTTAAGGTGTATTTTAGTTATAATTACCATTGTTTCCTGAAAATCAAACTTCAAATAGCTAGATGAATATACAATTCTGACATCAAATCCTCCTAGCCTTGTATTCAAGGTAGTTTTACAACATGGCTTCAATTTGTTTTCGAGCACAATTTCATTACAGGATTATTCAGAGATTTGCTTATACTTATACAGAGATCATGATGCCAAGGATTTTTTTTTTACATCTTTTTCATAAGTGATAGTATTTCATAGTTAGTAAAATTAATTACATTTCTTACTGCAGTTTCCTAATAAATTGTCTGTACTTTAGTTTTTCTTCTTTAACCTCCTCAACCTCCTGAACAAAAACCAGAAATTAACCAATGTTTTAAAACTGTCATAGTGGAGTGGAATGTGGTGTTTTCTTCTTGAAGTACTATTGGACAGGTTATTTGACATGAAGAAATGTCATTATTCAGATCATTGCATGAAAACTGTAAATGTTAATCAGCGTATTAGGAAGAGTGCAGAGAATTGTATTGATTAAAGTGTTTCAAAATACTCAATTCTTCTTTTTTCTTTGAATATTTTGAGTTTTAGATTGCACCTACAAAGGATTTTTTTTGTTTGCTTTTAAAATGCATTATTTTCAAAGACAAACACCCTATTTAATTTCATTTTATTCATTGATTTATGATGGTGAGACAGATCTCTTCTGCAACAAGAGCGTTCAGGATCACCAAGATTGTTTCTGATGAGCTGTGGTGAGTCTTTGAAGAATGTTTACCTGCAGCTGACACAGAAATCCTTGAAGCTGTACTTAATTGCCAGCTTCATAAATCAAATAATTAGCATTTTAATACAGATTAAGGCCGTTTGCTTCCAAATGTGAGCTTTGGGTTCATCATTGTGAGCATACATTGATCAAGAGGTACCCATGCAGTCAGTGAGGACACCACAACACACTGCAGCTGAGCTGATATTTGAGTGCAATGGAGACTTCATATCTCACTGACAATATGAAATTCTGGGTTGAAGCTGATCTGTAGTAAATTCTAAGCTTGTCATATTAAATCTTCCTGTTTATAAAATAGCACAGACACGAATAAAATGTTTTAATCAATTATTTTTTAACTGGAATAAATTGAAAGTTGATTAAAATCTTGAAGCCATCATTAAATCCATTTCTAAAAATGGTAAAAATTAAAGGGAAGAGAGAAGAATAATCTGGTAGTTTGAGTGTCCAAAAAGTGAAGGGAAAGCAAATAACTATTTTATACCTTTCAAAAGCAGAAGAAAAGTACATTTTCAATTATAAAGAAAAATAGATTTTACTTATAATTGGTTTTTTACTCATTAGAGTAAATGAGATTATGAATTTATCCCCTGTTTTTTGTTTTGTGTTCAATAATTTGTTCCCCATCTTCTTCCCCAGCTGCAGGTAAACAGCCTCTTAAATGCACTTATCTATTTGTGATCCTTCAAGAGAAAAGAATAAAAAGTAATAAGACAAAGGAACGCAAGTGCTTGCTTCTGCTTTCTGAGCAGCCCTTTTTTGGAAGTTTGGGTGGTGGATAGACCAGGAGTTGCCTCTAGAAATGCAGAAGCCTCTCTGATCCTGAGGTGCCAGCCATGCCTGGCTGGTGGAAAAAATATATATATAATGCTCTAAACAAAATTTGGGTGGTCACTGTACTAAACAGCCTCAAAACACTGTCTAGAAGGTATGGAGTGGGGAAGGTTTAAGTAGAGCTGGGAGCAGCTGAGGAACTGGAAAAATGCATTTTCTGTGGCACTGTGTGAGAGTAGACACAGACAGCAGAGATGGTGAGTGTGTGTGTGTGTGTGTGTGTGTGTGTGTATATATATATATATTTCCCCTCATCTAGCTTACCACTATTTCTTCTTCATCCCCTAATATCTTCTCTCACTTGAATTTTCAAATTGAAAATTGGCAGGACTAACTGCTCAGGCATTTTCTCAAAACTGTCTTTGTGCCCATACAAAAAGCTGTCTGCACTGATCTTATAATTCATTCATGATTATCACTTTCATGATTGAGATCTCTCACAATTATTCTTTCTTAGGTCAAGTTTATTTCACAGCCTGATATCCTTCTGACACTATTTTTTATAGATTGATAAGTAACTGAAAGATGAATCACTATTTCCAGCCCACTTGACCCCTTTTTATGAGTTGTCTGTCTTGGTTTCCTGTCTCAGGCACTGTTACAAAGAAAGGATTCCCTTCTTGATTATTCTTTCCTCTTCTGCATTTGAAACAATTTTGTTTCAGATGCAGGCTCCTGGATGATGACACTTTAAATACACATCTTTTTCACCAGGTTTTACCGTCTTCATTACTCATATCAGTATCTTGCAAAATATATTTTTTTAAAAAAGTAAACTTTTTAAAATTATTTATTACAGAAAGTGTGTCAGGATGGAATTTCAAGAAGTCATTGAGCTCACTACACTCCGGCACAGAGATAGGGTTAATTAATCATAAAAGTTCACGATGAACATTTGTCTAAGCTGTCATTAGGAACATGGAGTTACAGGCTGCAGAAGTTCCCATGATGTTCTAATCTGTGGCTTTTCTGCAGAGCAAAAGCTTTTCCTGCTGTGTAACCCAGACTGCTTTTGGTGCTGCTCAAACTCCGCTCTCACTTCTTTACACAGAAGAACAAGTTCACTGTCACAGCACAAATGCAGAGTTTTGCTATCACTCACCTAAATTGCAGTGTTATAATCTGTGAGTTGAATCCTACTGCTTTTCTCTTGCTTTTCTAGATGAGTCATGATTTGCATCCCAGTGAGAGAAAAATGATACAAATTACATAACCAGCAAGAAATCAGAAGGGGAAAAAGATGGATGAAAGGAGAATCAAATCTACAGATTTATGGACTTAATAGTGCAATTTACATAATGTCTTCACCTCTGTGTTTTATTATTGCTTTGTTTATCTTTTTGTTCTCAGGTTAATATCATATTCATTTGTCCCATAGATAAATTCTAGATTATTAAAATATGAATTAGATGAGAGGACATGTTGTCTGATTAAAATAATATCCGTTTACTACATGCTGATATACACTGAGGCTAAAATCCAAATATTCAAGCATTATCAAAGTACAGCATGCTTTAACAGCATAGCCTAAAATTACTAATTGTATTACAGGAATTAAGGATGGGTTTTTTTCACTAAATGAGAGCAGCAAATAATGAAGTAAATGATTTAGCAAGCAGAGGTTCTCCCAGGCTGTATCTTAATGTATCACTGGAGAGCCTCATGAACTTCTCTTCAGAAAGACAGCCTATTAAAAATGGCATATACAGGAAAAAACAGAACTTTTGAAAGATAATTGAGGCTGATTAATGTCTGAAATATTTATTTTAAAAGTTGCTTAAAGAACAGATAAGAGAGATAACAGCTATTGCTACTGCAGCAAAATTTGTGTTGGATTGTGATTAGAATGCAATGCACTATATTTTTATTAACATGCGAAAATTAGCGCATCATTCACTTCCTCAGTGTAAAAAATAAAAATGTATAAACAAATAAATAAAAATCAATAGTGATATGATGAAAACATTTTATTCCTCAGCCAGTACCAGAAGAAGAAGGGTGGGATAACTCCATGATGTCTCAGGCTCACCAGCAGTGTTCCAAAGATCTTATTCAGGCCATGGACAAGAGGATCTCACCCCTTCATCTCCCACAGGAAGGTCTTGTTTCGTCCCTAGCTGGACACACAAACCTAAAAATCAGGATTTGCAAACCCAGGCAATTTTGATCTATGTTGATGTCCTGTGTTCCTTAAATTAAGAATTCTTGGGGCCAGGAAAGTGATGCACTGAATGCTTGTTTAGTAAACAGAGACAGTACAGATATGGCCTGAGCCTTCTTTATGGAATTCAATGTAGACAGTCCCATTAGGTCTAAATAATATGGATTTAGAATTTAATGAATAATATGCATATTATTTCTGTTTTGAAGTGAACATAGGGAATCACGAATAATAAAATAAATGCACTTTTCAACAACCTTTTTATTGTTATGGATTCCTGACTCAATTAAGATTTTAATTATGACTTAATATTGCAAGTTCTCATTTGTAATGAAGTTAAAAACTAGATTGCTACTGTTGAAAAAATCTTAGCTATAATGTCATTAATTCAAAATTATACATTGGAAAGCAATCTGTTACCATTTTATTAAGCTATCAGGCATCTAGGTGTGTTAAAGTGTTTTGCTGGCATTTCAAACATCATTTGAATATCAGTAAGAAAGTAGCTAACCTGTGCTAATTGACACTTTGGAAGTGGGTTGGTTAGTAACCTGTAGCTGCTTTCAAATATCTCAGTTAAAGCCTAATCATCTTTTTCAAGTAGATTGCACTTAAATTATTTTAATGGACATAATTAAAACTTAATTGTTTATGTTATTTTTTCATCATAATTGGCAGATTAATTAGCTATAGATCTTCATATTACTGTTTAATAAGTGTTCTTGTTATCAGTTGACATTTAAGAATGTGGCAATCACTGTTCTTCCTTGTTTTAGTATCTCAGCTGAGAAACAGTTCTTTGGAAAAGAAGGAATGAATATAATTGTCCCAGTTTTGTGGAGCACTGGAATTGCTATTCTGGATCAGAGCTATGAACTGTCATCTTCCCTGATGTGTGCAAGAGCCAGATGCTGCAGAAGATTTAATAAATCCTCCTGTCCCCATTCAGCAGATGTGCAATATCTCCCATTGGAGGTCTCATTGTAATCCCAAAGGATTTGGATTAAATCATTAAGTACAGGGTTCATTTTATTTTCTTTTATAAATCTCTGGTAGTTTTAACTAGGATCTGCCTGAATATTTCTTCTCCATATAAACCCACAGTTTCCATTAGAACTTCTCTAATTCTGACTATTTCTTTAGTGAAGACCACTAATTGATGCCAGAGTCCATTATAAAAAAGGTAAAAACCAAGTGTTTGCAAAAGGTCCAACAAAAATCATCCCTGAAATTACAAATAGTGGTCTCAACTCCAGATTTCTTTGTATGAGGAAAAGAAACACTAGGGAGAAAGGAAGTAAATAAAATTTTACAGAAGTTCAGATCTGCAAATTTTTCTTGGAAGAAAATTACCATCCCTCAGTATTCCTGAAAAAAACCAAAGAGACTGGAAAAAAATAAGAATCACATAAGAAATACCAAGGCTTTGTGCTAAAGAAGTCACACCTTCTCCCGAGGAATCAGCAGAAAATGGCTAAAATTGGCATGATTTGTGACATTATTCAGTAAGAGCATGGCAGGGCCATCTCTTTGGGCAGCCCTGTCCCAGGGACATCACAGATTTCACAGTGCTGGGCTACCTGTCTGCATGGCCAGCATGAATTCACTGGGGAGCTGGCCCCCAGTCCTCCTGGCAATATGGGGAGCCAGCTCACCTGTGGGACTGGGAGTCCTGAATAATTCCCATGTAAAAACTTCCTCCAAGTTTCTTTCCAGAAAGGCTGGTGAGAAGCTTCTTGCTTCTCACCAGCAGTTCACCAAAATTCACATTAATCTGGTCATTCTTTTATGAAATGCAAACAAGGTTTAATTGCAAATTCTCAATCAATTTTATTCTCAGGAAATGTTAAATTCAGTGTATGATTCCTGGGAAAGGGCCATAGCTACCTCAGGTTGCACTGAATAATCATACATGAGTTTCCACTGGATTCCCAACTTTTATGTGCTTTCTCCTATTTTTCCAAGAAACTTCCCTGAAAAAATTGCTCACACTGTGGCATGAGGCTGTCTGCAATGTGGGCATGTGACAATGAAAGATAAATTCATAGGCAATATGTCATTTTTACTACCTATAGAATATGCACAATGGCAGAAGAGAGTCAGACTCTCAGCCTTGAGCTGGAAGCCTTTGGCACAAGATCCAAAATCTAAAAGCACAAGTGACCAATATAAGACTGGGGGAGAGCAATGTACCTCAATGGAAGAACCAAAAGAAAAAAAAATCTGGAAAAAAAAAACCCATGAAATGTCCAGAGATTTGGAAAATATCTTGGATAGAACTAGTGAGAAACACTAAATATGGGTGTGAATACAAATTCATTCACTCTCTGCTTCCTTAGTCTAGATTCCATCCTCTGTTACGGATTTAAACATATATATATTTTAAGAGAACTGAGAGGGGATTAAAGAGATTAAATCTTCTATCTTTTTCATTCCAGGAAAAGGTTCCTAATTGCTGCCCTTCTACTGGTAACGGATAAAGCATATAGAAAAATCTTAGCCTAATGGTTAGAAATCTGGTCTAGGAAAAGGGATTTCATCTTTCATTTCCTGACCTCTTTGTAAACTTTATACAGGACTCAAAAAAGAAATGAACCCCTCAGAGCAGGCAACATCACACCCAGCTCTTGCCTAACCTTCCTGACCACCTGCCTGTGGAGGAAGGTCCTACAAGTGTAAATATCCTTTCTACCCCTGTGACTTCTGAATGGTTGGGGGTGCTTGGGAAAAGATCATAAAAACCAGAGAAACACTGATGGACAGAAAAGAAGAGTTTTAATCCTGGTGCTTTCCTTCTGACCCTGTGAGAACTTTCCTTCCTATCCAGTGACCCAGGGCTAACAAAACGTACAGTTCTGTTGGAATAACCAAAGGTAATTTTTTTTTTGCAAACATGAATATTCATGCAATCATAGATATATAATCTTCAAAGCCATCTTCAGTCTATCCATCCCTCCCAGTTCAAGGCATAGTGAATGCTATATCTCCAGATTCCCAGGTAAAGAATTTAGAGCAGCAGCAAAGAGGGAGAAGAAAAATGGGCTGTATTGAAACTGTACTGGGATACATTACATAGTGATTCATGAACCTGCTCTAGCTAATGCTGTTATCACAAATCTACTGTTATTTACTGTGCTTGGGTATGCAAAGAAATGCTCTATTCCATTTTACATATGTAAATTAAACATATAAAACTGCACATCTTTCCTTATTAGGCTGTGAAATGTTACAATTCAAATGTGACAAATAAGGTATTCATAGGTACCAGTGGCCATCCATTGTATACTATTCCCTGCAGACCACAAATACCTTTATATCCTAATGAATTCCCAGACTCTCTGGCAGAATCAGCCAAATAGATTTTAAATATTTTAAAGCATTTCCGAATAAGATAGTGGGTAGTCCACTCAAGATCCTATTATATTCCCCAGCAAATAAAAGACTTTTCCTATTTTTTTTTTTCCTCTGGATTCAGCTTGATTGCTGTCTGGATACTTGAAGAAAAATTTGATTAATTTTAACAGGTAAAAAATTATTTGAGTTAAAAGCCACCTTGGCGCCTTCCTCATTCCATCTTGCACTAACACAGAGCTGAGACTGCCAGTTGTAAGGAAGTTTTGATGTATTTTGCCAGTCAGTAATGTGGAATTTGAGAATTCACAGCTGAATCCCCAAACGTACCACAGATTTCACTTGTGACATAAAGAGGTCCCATAATTTCTTTGTATCTCATATTAACCTCTGGGAAAAAAAAAATCTATGTTCATTTCACAGTACATTTTGATGTCTAAAATATATTACAAATGAGAAAGAAAAAAAGGGCACTGACATGCAATCTCTGGAAATGTCCCAGGGACCTGGGTAATGAAAATTTCAGGGCAAGGAAAGAAATGGGGAGCTGATGTCACGGATTTGTTCCTCAATTCATGTTGCTGAGAAGGGTTGACAGAAGAGGCACCACACTTACCCAAAGCTTTGTGAAAGGAGCAAGGCTATAAACACGAATGTTTGGGTCCATTCTCGGCTTGGCAGTGCCTGTTCTAAAGCTAGACAGGATGAAACACAGGTTATATCCAATGTTTTTGCTTTTGTAAAATTTGAAGACCCTTTAGTTGATACACTTTCACTGTGTTAGGAATGCACTCGGTCTTCATTCTAATCATTGGTGCAATCTTGTTAGCAACATAATTGTAATTACCTACATTCAATAATGCAGAATATAAATAGGAATGGGAAAATGAGCAATCTTGTAATCAAAGAACACAGGAACTTAATTTGGATTTATACTTTTAAAATAATTAAAGATTGAGATAGAATGCATTTTTTTGTTAGTAAATTTTGAGGAGAGGGGAATTTGTAAAGGAGAACATAGAATGAGCTTGAGTAGTGTCTGTGAAGAGATTAAAACAGACATTAGGTGAGATCAGATGGGATCTCAAACACCCTTCCATCAGGGATAGTGAAATCTGGAAAAAAAACAAGTTTCTAAAATTCCATAGATTTAAGTCTGGGAATTGCTGTCATCTGTGAAGAAAAATCTTGAACCACTGATACATTCTTTTGTATGCTTGTGGAATCGTAAAATGTTTTATAAGAAAATCCAAAAACCTATGTCAAGCAGAAGAAGGAAAATCTATTTAGACTGAGTTTTGTGCTGCATTATTCTTACTTGTAAAGGCAGAACCTGTGAATGGACTTGATCACTAAACACAAGCCTAGGTGCACATGCAAGACTTGTGATAGATGGGTAAATTGTATTTTTAACAACTATTACTTCTGGAAAGGATATGGCTTGCAAGGAAAATAATCAAAATCAAATCCAGTTTCACCAAATCAAAAAAATCCAGTTTCACCTTCCAGAAATCCCAATACAGTGGTATGATGTGTCATTTAAAAGTAGACAATACAAAGACTGGGAATGAGGAATGAAAAATGTTTGTGTTTATTCAGAATTCTTTGAAAAGTAATAATAATTTATCCAGAAGATTTTTATATTACCTGAACTCACAAAGGCAGCTGAACTGTCTTCTGAAAGGACATTCCTTTGCATGCCTGTGTCAGGTACAAGGAACCATGAACACTTAAACCTGCTCTTGGCTGCTCTTGAGACACATTCTAATTAGAGCAAGGCATGTCACCTCCCAGGGCTGTGACCTCTAGAGAGCATGGATTTTTATAGAGCTAAAAGTTTGTCAGCCCCAAAATTAATAGATTCCTGGGTTTCCTCAGGCAGATGATTAAGAATTTTTTCTTGACAAGAGTTTTCAGGTAAGAAGTACATTCTAAAATGATGGAAAACTTTTGTCTGATCTTCCATCTGTAATGCTGTTGCTTTGTAGGGAGCCAGCTGTGCATGTCATGAATGCAATGCCATAGTTTTGATAGATTGGTATTTTCTTGTTTTATTGAAAGGTAAGAGGTAGGCACTGGGAAGTACTTATGCCTTAGAAGTAGAGAATGTTGAATTTTACTTTATTTTAGGGCATTTCCACACCTATGACTAGGCCATTGAGAAGCACAAACAGCCACAAAGTAACTATATTCCAATACCCACAAGTCTCCATTAAGCATTATTTGTACCTACAGGGAACCAAAACAGATTTTCTTTAAGGCAGAAAAAGCCCTTCTGAGTATAATTAACCTCATCAAATTGAATTTTTATCAATTTACTTCCACAGGATCTGCCCTGTGTGTATTTACTGGCTTCGGTTCCTATATGCAACTTGTTTTGTTTTAAAGTAATATTGTTCACTTCAACTTTGTTACAAATTACAGCCCTTCAGGGGGATTAGTCAGGAGTCCTATGCAACAAACCTATAAAGAAGTGGAGGGAATATCAGCCAGTGATTAATCATATATAGGTCTCAAAAAGAGATTTCTTCCCCTTTTATCCATATCTCATGTGCAGTCTCTGGCCTCCTGAGACAAAGCTGAGTTTATCTGCAGACTGGCAATAACAACATACACTGCGGAGGTGAAGAGGAGATAAGACAAGACTTTTTATGAAACTGCTGCTGGCAAAACAAATGCTCCAAAGGGCTGGAATTGGCAGTTAACTCTAAGCTGTTCTCTTCAGAACTAAAAAAATAGCCTTTACGTCTTCCACCAAAGCAAAACATTGAGCCACTGCATTTAGAAAAGAGAGCATTCTTTCAAAATTGGCAAGGGAGAAATGTTTTCGGTTGTTGTGTTGTTCTTTCACACCAGCTGTGAGGTTTGGGCCTGCAGTTTACTTGGCAAATTTCAGAGCACCTTTAAGGTTTTATTTGTGTTCCTCTAAGCCTTGAGATTCAAAGTGACCCAGTGTGTGTAGGCCAGGTTGGATGGGGCCCTAGAGCAACTTGATCTGGTGGGTGGTGTTGGAACCTGATGATCCTCAAGGTCCCTTCCAACCCAGATCATTCTGTGATTCCATGATACACTTCCAGTTCAGCACAGCCTCTTAAAACTAATCAGATAATTCTGTACAATCCCAAATACTCCAAGTGATGCTCTAGGGAACCAAGTGACTCATTTCAAAGCCCCAAAGCCTCACACTACACCCCAGTGTTGACAGCACGCCATACCAGATCTGCCACTCAAACTCCCCCTCTGCAGGACTCGGGAATTCAGCCAAGGTCTTTTCAGGCAGTGATGCTTCAGGGCTGAAGAACGTACACACCAATAACACATGTTAAAGAAGATCTAATCTAAATCTGCCCTCTTCCAGTTTAGAGCCATTCTCCCTTCTCCTGTCACTACATTTCCCCGTAAAATCCCTCTCCAGCTCTTTGTAGACACTCTAGGTACTGGAAAATGCAGCAACACCCCCTTGAAGCCTCGTTTTCTCAAAGTTTGACAACCCCAGCTCTCTCAGCCTCTCTTCATATATCCACAACATGGGCTGGTGCCTGTCCCATCTCTTGCTTATTCAATAACATGGGCCAATTAAAATACTTAGTTCTGTTAATAAGGGCTGCATCCAAGCACATACATGAAAGTTTGGAGGAGGTCAAGAACATCAGGTTTACTCTGCTGAAGAATGTAGGCAGTGTTTCTTTGAGGGTTTGGGGTTTCTTTTTAGTACAGGGTCTTATTACCATGCCATCCTCGTTCCTATTCTGGCTTCCCTGTAGTGGAACTGAACAAAGTAATTAAAAATGTTCAGGATTCACTATTTCTCATTTAGAAATTGAGAATGTTCCATTCATTTCTTGCACAGGCATGTGCAGAGATTACTCGCTTGTTTTACAAGTGTTATGTAGCATACAATCCCTTTGTTCCAGAAGTTAAGACCTCAGCTGCAGACATTTTACTTTGGATTAAGAATTGGCATGCACTGCTTCCTTCAGAAACATAATTCTTCTGGCAAATTGCCCTTTTATACAGCAAGTCTTCCTTCTTGAACATGGATTTTTACTCTCTGCTTTTTTCTCTGTTAAAAAGCCCATTTTAAATTTTAATACACTTGGATATATACTTTCTACTTTATAACAAGACCTCTGCTTTATTCTTGCTTAATATATGGTCAAGGGAAAATGATTCTCCTTGATTTTAGTCATTATCAAACTGTACAGTATGTTTTTTTCATCTCCAAATGTATGATTGACATACATTTGGATAAACCCCCTGCTAGCATTTAGATAGTGCTCACTCATGTTTTAATCCCTCTGTGTATCTGAATAAAAAATAATGAAAAAAGAATATTTAATAAGACACAAAATATGTATGCCATTTCTGGGCTGTATTACTAAAGCACCCATGAAGTGAGGAGCAGAAATACATCAAGAAAGCAAATAAAGCAAGTGATGGTGGGGTAAGTGGTGATTCTCCTCTTTTCCTGTCAATAAATACCTTCCAGTTCAGAGTCCAAAGACAATTATAAGTATTCTGAGTTACCCAGAAACAGTTTGTAGAGAGTGGAGGGAGAAAGTAATCTAACCCAGACTCATCTAAAAGTTAGATGAACACATCTGAGCTACTTAGAACATGTTCCCTTTATAACCATTGGGGAAAAAAAAAATAAAGAATCCTCAGAGGGAAATTCACCCAGTCTGTGTAAAAGATCCCTGCCAGTGTGTGAATTCCTAGCAAGCACTCAGACATCTAACATTTAAACAATAACAATAGAGATGAGTCCTATCCTGGGTTAAAGCTTTATATCAAGTTCCCTACAGGCTTTTCCCCCCATAATTCTGCCTCCCAAGTATATTTACACAGCACAATGGACAAATTGCCCTCTTAGCCTATGTATGCTGCTTGACTTGTCAAAAAACGCTGTTTTCATTTTACACAAGGCTAGCGGATAAAATTTGACATTTTTGCATGGGGTGTGAAATTATTCATATAACTGTGGATTTTTCTGCTTTTCAATGCCATTTTTTAATTGAATCACCTTTACATATTTATTAGCTTACTCAGCTGGTTACAGGAATCAAAGAATAGAAATCATTGCAGAACTGGAGACTCATTTCTCAAAACACTTAGATGAAGTTCAGACCAATATAATTTTCTTACTGTCCAAACATCAAATTACTGTTCAAAGCAAGGAAAAATGGAAAGACAATCAAACCTAGGCCTTTATATGTGGACGTGAAATTTGTGTGAATATTTAAAAATTTTTCTTTCAATACAGAAATTACTCAGCTTTCATACATCACCCAAAAAAGTCTTTCTTAAATTATTTCTTTAATTATCTGTTCCCATTTCTTTTACCTCTACTGCAGGCTGTAACTCTATCTGCTGTATCTTTTGCACCACAGATGTTTATTTTCACGTGTGCTGAGAAAAGACCAGCCCAGTAAAGCATGCTCAGGGGCACAAATATATGTCTACATATATAATATATGCTCCTTCCCATGTGACTGTCTCCAACCAAAGGAGACAGCTGTTATACTAGGCAGGAAGCTGGGATTTAAAGGCAAAAGACTTAACAATAAAATAATTACTTAAAAACAAACCTACAGCAGCTGTAGTCACCAGCATAACCTGAAGTTCAGTGCTATTTCACTGTAGCATCACACTCCGGTGCTAGACTGTTCATGTAATGAGAAAAATCAACTTACACTGAGCATAACTTAATTATGGTTGCTGAAATTTGGTGTTAGAAATGTCCAGAAGCTTTTGCTTGTTACTTGTGCGTAAAGTTAATGGCATGTAAACCTCTTTTTAAATCTTATTTTGTTCTTCGTATTTAAAATTTCCTGTCTGTCAGAATTCAGAGAGCTGATGGAAGAGGATTTAAGCAAATAGTGCAGTATGAAAGAATGTTATAAATGCATGAAGCAGGCACAAGCTGAGTTAAAGACATAAATTGTGCTTAAGTGTGGGGTTCTTTTGGGTGGGTCCTCACATGGCTGGGAACCTACCCCCTGGGCACTTTGGAGGCAGTTCCCTTGTGAGTTCTTTGCCAGGGATGAAAAATGAACAGGACTCTCTGTTTCTTGATCTTCAGGCTGTTTATTTTTCTCTTAAGTTCAGTACGCTGTCTGCACACCAGACTGAGCGTACGAGAAACAAGGCACGAAATGGCACAAAATGGAGCAAAATGGAGAGCAAACACCTAAACCCAAGGACTTTTAAAGCTAATCAGTCCAAGTACTTTCTAAGACGCGTCTTGTTTTTACATTTTCTACCAATAACTTCTATAATCTACTCATGTAGCACCTATGCGCTAACCAATAACATCTTGCCACCAGTACTACAGAAAATGGACTGGAAGAAGAACAAGAAGGAGATGAGACAACACCCAAAATCCTCCATCTTGTCCCCTATTCACTCTCATATTAAAATCCTAGAACCCTAGATTTTTCACGTAGCGATAGACTACTATTACTGCTACATACTACTCCCTAGTTCACACCTGTATGCTCCAACTCATCCCAAAGCCTTGGCAATTTTTTCCCTGGAACAGAGGTTAAAAGCAGTGTTCTGCTGAGGGTCAGGGCTTTCCAAAACTGTCATAGAAACATTCCCTGTGCCCTGGATTCCAACACTTAAGGACATGAAGGACCGAAGACCACTGAAGTTACACCAGAAATCAAACTTGCCCAAACATGAGAGCTCATCTCTCCTTTCTTCCTGTATGAGAGCAATAAGCAGAATACAAAACATCTGTACTCATAAATAAAATTCCCATCTAAGCAAGATATCAAACATGGAGATGAGTTAGCCAAGTTCTAGCTGCCCTAGCTGTTATTACTGATGTTTGGATTTCTGGGTGTCCAGCACACAGAGGTGTGCTTTGCATGGTCACTGACCTGCCTCCCAAACCACGAGTGCCCTCGGAGACACTGGAACATCAGCTTGCTTTAACCATGGCTGCTCCTGCTTGGAAAAGCTGAATGGAAAACAGTCAATTCAAAGGAGCCTGTCAGCAGATGAACCAGAAAGAGCTGGACAGCCAGCCTTTAGCTCAAAATTGTGCTCAGAAAATTACTCCAATGCTTACAAATACATATTATTCAAATCCAAATCCAATGAGAATTGTTAGTGTCGAGAAAAGGGGATGCAATTGATATACATTCTACCCATTATATTTTTTGCCTTGTTTTAATATTTAACTGCAAAATTAAATATTAAACATATTAACTGCAATTTGAGATTTTAGTGCTGATATTTTTTGGCACATTGTTGAATTGGGAGACTATATTTATTTATAAGATGTTTATGAAGGCCATGACCTAGGATTTCTACTCAGAATGGCCTTTAGGACTCTGATTAGACCTCTGTGGAACTTGAGTAAGTGTATAAAGTTAACTTTTCCTGAATCAGGATTAAAATAAGCTGTTATTTTCTGGTTGAAAATAACAGAAAGCTTCTACTAACTGGCAGTAATAGCTTAAAGAGATGAAAAGGAGCTGTCAGTCTCAGAAAAACCTTGGTTTGAAAGGAGGTTAATCTTCCTAAATCCTAGATTGACGGAGATCTTGTACGGATCCCCAGAGCTGAATATCCATCCAAATAAATAGAAATGCCATTTCAAAATCTCTCAGAATTAGCCCCAAATTTTCTAAAGTATTAATCCAAAATCCTTCATGTGTTTATTTATTTATGTAGCCTGATTTCTGGAGAGGAACTATGCACATTTACATCCTGAAACCAGCCAGTAAGATACAAGCTTATTAAAAATAGATGGTTTAATAAAGCAATAATTGAACTGTGCTTTTGACACAATTAAAACATGCTACCTCTCTGCAAGCAGGACCAATTTCAAAGGTTGTCTAGCTCATACAGTGAAGTCTGCAGGAGCTGTGCTTTGTCCAGCCAGATCTTTCATCTTCAGTGCTTTCCCCTACAACAGTTTCACAGGGGAACATCAGACCCTGGTGGACGTCAATGTTTTAATCTCAGTGCCAGGTGTTTTTCAAGTAAGGTGTCAGAGGAGTTAAATTCTTCTGGACCCACTGATTTAATGTGTCCTTCTTGTCCTGGAAATGATTTTCAGGCACAGCAAAGAGGACAGTTATGCCAAAGTGTCTGTGCTAGCTCAGCGTGCACTGGGTGGCACGTGGAGATGGTGGAGCGTAGGCAACACAGGTAGCTTAACAGTTTAGGGGAGAAAAGGCAAAATGAGAGAAAAAATCAGAAGAAAATAGTTATATCAAGGAAATCAAACCATTTCAGTGTCAGCTGGGTTTTTTTTGTTTGAGTGTTTTTAAGCCTTCTGGATTGGCAAATTGTGAAGTTGGGATTGGATGCAGAGATTAGAAGGGAAACTAAACAAACCTAACAGGACTGCCAGGACTGTTAATGCCAAAACTCTTACTCCAAACAGCTCTGCATCATTTGGCAACAATCGATTCCATTTGTGAAATGGGACAGAGAAAAAAATGAACATAAAAGGACTGAGCCATTCAATAATTACCAGCTGAGATTCAATTTAGGGAACAGCTGAAAGAAGTGAGAGAAGGTCACACTTAGCGAGGCCAAAACTCAAGTTAGAGGCCAAAACTCAATGATCTTCTGAGCACCTCTGATGTGCTGTGTTAGAATGAAATTCCCTTTGCCTTTACTTGGAAGAGAAGCAAATCCATTCATTTCAGTGGTATCTGGGATTTCTTTCTTGGAACACCAGCTCCTGGTGCTGGTGGCGAGAAACTTCGATAGTGATAAAAGCAGTTTGGCTACAATTTATAAAACAGTTACACTATTTCCAAGGAGAATGGAAACCACAGATCTGAATCATCTAAATTAATAGGCACTTTGGAGCAAAGTTGAAGAAGAGGCTAGCCAAGACCTTTGCTGTTAGAAAACATGGAGTTTATGGTTGCATATAGCCAGCTGTGTGTGTCTTTAAGCCTTTATCAGGGAGTCTGAAGCCAAGGGTTGATTTGCTGCAAATTTAAATACCAAGAAAACAGATTTAAGATGAATGAAGTATTTTGTAGCATTCCTGCTTACATTAGCCAAAAGGGGAAAAAAAAAGGATTAAACTTCTCTAACTCACTACAGAAGTAACAGAACATTTATTCTTGGAAGGGCAGGGAGTTGGAATGAAGGGGAAAAACAGGAGAGCTGATGGGGAGCATTTGTTGTATGCAAAATTCACTGCAGTATAGGAAGCACTAAAGTGTGTGATTATAGTGTATTACATGCAAAACATGTGCCACATCTACTAAATCAGCGTTTCTCTGTGCCTGGCAAATACGATAACTAACCCCAGTGTTAAGATATTTCATCATTTGAACTTGTTCAAATAAACCATTCCTCCTTAGACTGCATAAGGAAACTACTTGGAGCACCTTGCCAAAGCAAAATCTTGGGTCAAACTTATATTTGTTGTTGCAGCTGAATCTGTTTTTTAATTCCCTTCTCTACCCCCCTGAGCTCAGTCTGGTGCCCTTTACTTTAAATTGGAATCTGGAATCTTTCCAAAAACTAATAGAAAGTTAGCTGAGACAACACTGTGAGCACTCCTTTGCTTATCTAAACAGTTTCCCAGCTTCCTCCAAGCAGAAGGACTTTTACTAGGAAGGGATTCAAGAGCTGGACACATTTAGACTAGTGAAAGGCAGTGAAGAGGGTATTAAATCACAGTTTACAAGTTCTTATGAGGGATTTAAGGCATTGCAAAGATTCACAAGGCATTACATTTTTCTGTTGCAAAATACACGAGGGATTTAATTTGTCAATTTACCTTCAGTCTGCTTGCAAAAGACAGGAATTACTACT
Source organism: Leptocoma aspasia (assembly GCA_013399835.1). Lineage (NCBI taxonomy): Eukaryota > Metazoa > Chordata > Aves > Passeriformes > Nectariniidae > Leptocoma > Leptocoma aspasia. The sequence goes on along the minus strand of VXAX01003471.1, from coordinate 33,596 downwards.
TCCTGAAATACAGGATTAATGTCTACCCAAGCAGTCGGAGAGGGCAGGCCAGGGAAAGTTGAAGTACTCATCACTATTATTTTAAAAGCTTTTCAGGGGTCCATGAAATAAGTATATGTTTGCATAGATAAAATAGATAGCAGCAGATAGTGAAACCAGAATACATTTTTTGCCAGGGGAGCTTTTTAGAGTTCAACATATCTAATCAAGCTATTGAAACAGAAAGAAAATAACTTACCCCAAACTGCTTTACTTTCTGTTCCAGGCCATTGACACCACAGGAGAAGCAGAATTTGGTGCATGGAGTTTAATGGATTTGGAAAGCATCTGTTATGTCTCTTTGACACTTAAAGACTGTTTTCACACACCTTAAACAAAGAAATAAGGAATAGCTGTGCAGAAAGCAATTCCTTTAAAGACATGGGGCAGCATTTCAGGAATTCTGTGATACTGTTGTCTAAATCAACAAGTGGTGAAAGAGCTGAAACCTGGAATTATGCTTGTGTGCCTAAGGTGTTACATAAAACACCTGCCCAAAACACCAAAGCAGTGCTCAGAGTGCTGTGTCCCTCCTGCCTTCCCACCTTCTCTCATCCTTTGCCACCTCTCTGCAGGATGGATTTATAGCAGCTGCCACAAGTGCTATAGCATATCTGAAGGAGTAAATGAAAATTCAATTTATTGAAATGAAGACTCTAAAGTGTTGCTCATTGGTATGTATGGGACAAAATGAGATGTCAAATCCCAGTGCTTAAGGGAGATACAGAGAAGAGAGCCACAAGAGCTCTCTACCACAAATGTGTCAGATTTTGAACCAATTAAGTTTCTGATCTTCTGAAAACCCTTTTGAATTCCACTGTCAAATCATATACGGGGTGAAAAAAAATATTATTTCTATCAGTTTCAGAGCTGCTTACTTGGCTTTTTTTCTGTTTTCAGAAGTGAATAATGCAAGAATTTTCTCCCGACCATTCCTCATTCTCTTTCTCCATGTAACTCATGATTTTGTTTGTCTCTGTCATAGTCTCTCTCACTTTTCTCATCTGAAAAGTCTCAAAATACTTGCTTAAATTTCCAAAATCGCTCAAAATACTTTATAGAGAAGATTTTTCATTACTTTGCTCTTACCTGTCTATTTTCTTTTTTGATTCTATCTCCTTTTCCAAGTCAGGAAAAAAAATTTCTAAACAGGCACAAAGTTAAATATTTCTCTTAATTTTTTTCCCTTAATGTGTTTTGTGTTTCGTTCTCTACCATTTTTAACAGCAGTGCTCTATTTGCTTTCATGAAGGCTCTTTATTACTGAGCAGGATTTCTGAAGAGACCAGAAAAAGTGACTCTCTGATCCTTTTCAGACTGGCAAAAGCTAGTTTAGCAGTTGCCTCTCTTTATGTACAGTGAGAATTTCTGTCCTGTGTTTACTCCTTTGCATTTAACAAGAACTGTCTTCCATCAGCAATTGTAGCTCTTTATCACCCAGCATCAGGAAAACCTGCTGCAATTTCTTGCATGTCTTTCAGTTTAAAATGTCCTGAATAATTTTCTGTCATCTGCAAATTTTGTCACTTCTCTACTTGTTCCCTTTTTTGGATCGCTTATGAATATTTCAAACACAAGGCTTGCACAGATTTCTTTAGTGACAACTGTGAAAACTGGGCTTTTTTTCTCTAATCTTGAAAGAGTTGTAATTCTATCTCTCTAATTCCTTAAGCTTTTTTTTTTTATGCCCTCAAGTAAGTAGTTGGGTTTTTTAAATTCCAGCTGCACTTTAGAAACCACAAGAGATTTTGAATTTTGTTTGATTGTTTGTTTGTTGGAGAGTTTGTGGTTGGTTGAGGGTTTTTGGCAACTGATGTATTAGACAAGACCTCGAGGGTGTGAGAAATAAGATTTTGTCTACAAAATCTTTTAAAACTCTTTTCCACTGTATCTTAGTTAAGCACATGACTTCTAACTCTGCTCTTTTAAATGTATGTTAGCAACATACCCAATTAGGAATTTAGACTATTAGTCTAATATAAAAATCAGACCTACATTTGCATGGTCTTTCTAATATTTTTGAGTGTTACTTTTCTCTGATGTATCTTTGTACCTTTTCTTATTTAGACACCTAATGAAAGATATGGTCTTTACCCCTAAGAGTTCTATTCCCTACAGGTTGACCCCTATGAAATGGTTTAATTGGTTGTACAGGAAAAAAAAACCCACATTTTTTTCTTCCTATTTCCCAGGGTTTCCTGACAAACTTTCTTTTTCTCTTTTTCTTCTTCCCTTACTGCTGTCACCCATTTGCTGTATGAAACTGCAATTACCTCCTCATTCCATGGCTCAGCATCCCTCCTCCACCTGTCACTCTCTCCCCTTGCTGGTCCACATTCTGGTGCTACGTCTGCAACCACTGGCTCTGAATAAGAAACCTGTGCAGATGTCTTCCTCCCCCAAAGAGATAAGCTAACAATGATAGTCTTATCATTAGGTGGCAAGAGCAGCAGCTGATGTGAAGTGCCCAAGGAATCAAAGCCAGAAGGCACAGCAGGAGCTGTTACTTCTCCAGCAGCTGCCCCCAGTGCTGCCAGAGAAGGCTTGGAGCCTTCCTGCTCAGAACCTTCTGCTTTCCCTCTGTTACAAAATAGAGCAAATTAAATACACATTGCATTTAGTTGGTGTCTTGGTTTGAAAAGACAGTTGTTTGTTAAGGAAGGCAGGAGACTCCCTTGAAATGGAGAATGTAAACCCCTTCCCTCTGAATTATTGTAATTTTGAAATTAAGGGGCTCTCGGGCAAAGTTATGGGAGTAGGAATAACCAGTTCTTTATTAGGGAAAATAAAAATAAAAATGCAGTAACAAGTAAAGTAATACAAAACCCCACTGCCGGAGTCAGAGCAGGAGCTGCCAGCCTGTGGGTCAGGGTGTTGGTGGCAGTGCCATTCCATGGTGGCTGCTCCTCCTGCAGTGACAGATGTGGCTCTGCTGGAGCAGGGATCCTGGACAAGGGTGGAGTTTTCCTCTGAAGCTCCAGGGCTGGTGGAGCTGGGCCTGCTCTTCCTCTGGGAATGCAGAGGAGAAGAAAGCTGCTCCTCTGGGAATGCAGTGGGAAAAGGCTCCTGTGGTGTTCCCAGCCTCAGATTGTATCCAGGTAGGAATGCTTGGCTCCTTCCCCCGGGCAGAGCCTCTCCCAGGGGGATGATGGAATTTTATCAGCCATGCAGGGACACTCAATGGCCCATTAACAGGAGATAATTAATAATTAATGGCCCATGAACAGAAGATATCTCCTGGAGGGAGGATGGGTCCTGGAAGAGATACAGAAACCTGCCCAATGAACAGCAGATAACTGCCCCACCTCTGACAGATGGGAACAGAACACACACCCCAGGCACAGCTTGCATTTGCAGCCTAAGACAGTTATTTCATACCCACAGTGAACTCTACTCCCTTCAACAACATAAAAAATGGAACAGGTCCAGCTTTGATTTTGCTTTTCATAGTTTTCTGTTTTTTTCTTTGTTATGCAAGATGTACATTTCCAAACTCTGCCATTTTCAGCTCTGGGGTCCAAGGATCTTTGGAAAAAATTGCTTGGAAAAGGACAATTGTTTATTTCTTTCCAAATAATCAGAGAATCATAGAACAATAGAATAGTTTGGGTTGGAAGGGACCTTAAAGATCATCTAATTCCAACCACCGTGTCATGGGAAGGGACATCTTTCACTAGACCAGGTTGCTCAA
>VXAX01003471.1:0-24694 GCA_013399835.1 Leptocoma aspasia | reverse complement strand
AGGAAAGGAGAGGAAAGGAGAGGAAAGGAGAAAAGAAAAAAAAAAGAAGAAAAAAAAAAAAAGAAAAAAGAAAAGGAGAAAAGGAAAGAAAAAAGCAGTTCTGACTTCAACACATGCCAGCTCAGGTGGCACATCAAAGTGGACATTTGGCAAGAGAAGGATGTTAGATGAAGCAAATCCCCTCAAAAGTTTTGCTAGAGCATCTGCCTGTGTGATAAACTTTCAGCAGGGAGAGGAGTATGACCCTCTGATCCCTTTTTATAAGGGCAGCACGGGGATGGCATTTCTCAGGAAAGCAATGTCAGCTCATGAGTCTGTTCCAGGACCATGTGCCCGTCAGCTGCTGGAACAGAGCAGCCCAGCTTTGATCTGCAAGAAGCTGGCTGGGAGCACTGGCTGCTCATCTCATTTTAATTTTGCAGAATTACAGCAGGTAGCTCCAATTTCACACCCTGCTTCCCTCACAACATCTCTTCTCAGTGAAGGTCACAGCCTGCTCTGGGTTCTCAGGCTGGGTTTCTCCTCCAGCCTTGCCATCAGCAGCAAAAGCAAGATGGAACAGATGCTTCTGTGAAAAGTCTGTCTGTCCTGTGCTCAGGTGTGTGACTGGGGTTTGCAAGATGCCCATGCTAGCTTTAAATTAGTTGGCTTAAATACCCAAAATATTGCAGGGAGTGGATTGTGCAGGTTACAAACCTCTCTTGCCATCCTCACAGGTGCTGCCTTGTGCTGAGCTCCTGTAGTTCCACAGCCATCACTGCCAACGTTTCTCCAGCAGGGCTTTCTAAACGGATTCCCATGGATGTACCCAAATCAGAGGCTCATTATTGGTGCAAAGTCCAGCTCTGTGTGGTGTATGCTCGTCACAAATCCCCTGAAAGGGCCCTGCCATAACCTTTCCCTAGTTTTTTTTCCTCTCCACCCCCCTGTGTGGTGGTAATGCCTTATCACCACTACAAGTAAGAAAGTCACATCTTGAGATATCACCTTGGGATGGGACAAACAACTTTTTGCACCTAAATGGGCTTTATTGATCAGGGATAAGAGTCAATAGCTTGAAAAGAGTTATCTACCATCATTTTAGGTTGTGTGGAGCATCCTGACTGCTGCTTCAGCTGCTGCTCGTCAATGGCAATGGGCCAAGGTGCACTTTTAACTACAATTACATTAAATATTAAAATTTAACCAAGACTAGCTACCACAACAGTTTTCTTAAAGGCAGTCACAGATAGAATTCCCTGCCTAACTTTCAAGGTCTCTAGCAGGAAGACAAGCCAATAAATTCTGAGGCAATAATTGAAAACAACCACCATAACAGCCAATTCAATTATATTTTCTCAAAGGATGAAAGATTCAATTCATTGGATCAGTGGGTGAATTTTTCCACGTACTTTTTGTGTTTTCAAGGGGCACATAGAGAGCAATATTTGCTGATAATATTTTACCAGCACACCAGAGTGGGGAGATGAGCAATCAGAGCTGCCCCAAACATTAATTTTCCACGGGTGGCAGAATGATCAGCTCAGTAAAGGAAACCTTTAGCACGAGCATGGATCCCTTCAGGGGGAAGGTGGGCACATTCTCAGTGTGATGAGAGAAGGACAAGTCAGTTTAGGACACAGCAGGGTCATGAACTGTAAGTGAGGGTTATTTAATCTAAAAGAGGGTAAAGTGAGGGTAATTACTATAATTGCTGTGAACACAAGAATGCTTTTCCCCATAAAAGCAATACTGGTAGATTCACTCTCTGTGCACTGATTTTGCAATCTCAAATAAGAAGTCTCCTAGAAAATCCTAGAGGGATGTAGAGTAAGGCTTGATCTTAGAGTGCACAGATGAGATGCACTCAAACATCTACAAGAGGAGATGGTTATCATCTCTGAATTATTCACAGCAACATCATCTGTGGGTAGAACAACACATCTTTCTATTTAAAAAAAGATCACAATGAGCAGGTGCTCCGAAGATATCTCTCTGAAGTGCTCCTTTCAAAAATATTTTAATAATATTAGGGTGGGGAGGCTGAAGCATGTGATCCATGAGGTGAAACTGAGGAAACTGGATTTGTTAAGCCTGAAGAAGGGAAATATTTGGGGGATCTGATAGAGGTTGAGTCAGTGGCAAGATATATGTCAGACCCATCAGCAGTGTCTGCTGGGTGGGTGGGAGACAACAGCACAAACTGAAATGAGAGATGTAGACTAGACACAAGGAATTTTTTTTTTTTTTCTGTTGTGTGAACAGTCATGTAGAGGTCCAGGTTGTCCAAGGAGCTTTTGCAACCTCCACCCTCAATCCTGACTAAGAGAGGAGCTAAGAAACTTGTCCTGACCTCAGGGCTGAGCTGCCTTTGTGCAGAATGTTGGATTAGACAGCTCTTGAGGTCCTCTCCATCATAAATTATTCCATAGGTCTATGATTCTTTGTCAAAAACAAAATTTGTGTTGTTGGTGGTGTCCCTCCTTCAGGCAGATTATTTACCAAATTTCCAGAACATGCTCCCAGATTTGAAAAATGGCTGGTGAAGCCAATATGAAAATAAAAAGCAGAGTGTGAGACATTACAGAGGAAGAACACGCTCAGAGTCAAGAGGAGACATTTTGGGATGATCAAAACCTTCACAGCAAACCTAACAGAATAATAGTGTTCTTTATTGATGAAAAAGAAATATAATATGACATCATTGATTTTTTTTCATTGTTGCACAGTAATAGATAATAAGATAATAATAAGTCTTGTACAACACAAAAAGAGTGAAAAGCATGAAAAAGGATCAACCCCCAAATTTCCTAAATAATACCATGGGTATAATTTATTACTATCTTTTTCATTTTTGCAATAAATTTTGGAAATATGTTGGAAACATTTCCTGATATTTTCTGGAAATAGATGACTTAGCATTTCAAACATATCTAAGAAGTGCATATGGGAGTGAGAAATTTTTCTCAGTTGAAGGATGTGTTCAGAAACCACGTCTGCCACAAATTGATGCATCACACTATGGGATGCAAGCTATTTATTACTAATTGCTTCTTTTCCAACAGAATTCATCACCCTATATATCAAATTTTTAAAAAAATTGTCACAGAACCCGCACTGACACTGTGATTAAAAATAGAATCACCAATGAAATGTTGAAGAAAATGTTGTTTTCTTTAAAGAAATCCTTAGATCCAGTGTATTTTCAGATCTTTCATTATAAGATAGTAGTCATAATTGTTTTCACCTAGTATATGTCCAGCTTTTGAGTACTTGGGGTTTTTTTTTGTACCCCCATTAACAAATATTTGTTGTAATTTACAAAACACATTTTAAATCTCTGGTACAATTGAATGCACCACACAAGAAAGTGTTCTTATACTTCAGTAAAAGTCAGTCAACTATTTTCAGTCTAATGGCATCAAAACTTTTATGTTTTATAAGAAAGCATTGAGGTCCTAACATCTGCTTAAATATTTATTTTTTCAAATAAAGTTTAATGATATTGTACACCTTTGTGAAAATTTATGGCATTTCCTCCTCCTCAGTTTACATTTCCCTACATTTACTTTATTATTGAAAACATTTTAGGTTTTTAATTTATTTGTTTTATCAGGAATAGTTCTGGATATCTATGGCTTTAGAAGATATCTCAAGATACCTGTCTTCAATTCAGTGTCCACATTCATTCAAAATTGATAAAAATACATCACTTCAAATATAAAATCATTCCAACACCTTCTGCTTTTGTAGTGGGCTTAGCAGCTTCTGTGCTAAGTGAAGAACAAAAGACAATCCTGCCTTGAAACTGAAAAATGAAAAATCCTACAACCATCTCAAATGCAGCTGACATTTCACAATAATTAACAGGCAATGAGTCTTCATGGAAAAGATAATTACCCTCCGAAAAAAAATTGAGGATATCTGCCAATAAGAACCAAAGGAGGGAGAATACATCCCAAAAGAGTCCTTGCAATATCCTCTCTTGGAAAAATTAAAAATCAGGTGGACTCAAGTGAAAAAAGATACCTGTGTCCCTTTTATCCTGATTGTGTAGAGGGGATTGCCTACACTTAGATGTTTCTCTTGGAAAACCTAGAACATCCGTAATGTGGCAACAGTGCATCCTGAAGCAGATTTTCTGTGCAGTTTTCATTTTTTAGGAACAGAAGCTATGGCATAAAGTTGAACATTACAAAAGCTCAGTTTCAGATTTAGCAGATTTTTTTTCTGCTCAAGCTTGTAATCAGTGTGATACAATTCCTTGTGCTCTTGGTAGCTTTGGGTCAGGCACTTGTTTTTTGGTTTATAGAAATTCTGAACTGGTTTAAGATTACTGAATGCAGTATTCCTCTTTAATTTTCACACTAAATTGATAAAGAGTCAGATATCTGATGGGATTTTGCAAAAATGAATTCATTAATCTAAGGAAAATACTAATTGCTTAGGCAAATTGCCTGTCAACAGGGTTCACTTTTTTGTTGGTTTGTCTGTTAGTTTTTCTTGGAGGACACACTGGAGTAGGGTTTAGCTGCTCTCTACAAATGCAGAGCAAGACTGAACAATTGTTGGGAAGAGGCATCAAGCAAAAATAGTTTACATAACTGACAGGGTGCTGAGGGTGTAATTAATCATGCTGTATTTTTTTTTTTTTATGGGGGGAAAAAAGCAGAAATTATTCTTTGAGATTGGCATAGAATTGTTAATAATGGCAAATGACCAATATCTTGATTTTATGTCTCAATGAGGCTTATGCATGCAAAAAATTGTACCCATATTAAGCAGTATTATAATAAAGAAAAAACATTAAAAAGAAAATCTAGAAATTAGCCATTAATTATATTTATATTATGGAAGTCAGTCCCAGGTTGCCCCTCATCTTTATTAACTTTGGGCCAGAAAGCTCAGTGCAGACATCCCATTAAATATCTACATCGGGAACAGAGCTCTAGGCACCTTCCTTAGGGAAAGGCAAGGGTAAGCATGTCCATATAAACACTTTCCTTGGGGTCTAAAACCAAAACTCTGACTTTCCATGAATCTCTGGTGACAATGTTAAAAACTGCTTGACCCGACCAATTCTTTGTTCTCTGCAGAGGTGATTGGTAAATCAATATTACCATAATGCTAAATTTATGAGCTTTTTCAGTCTTAGGAGCCCCATTTAAACACTTCTTCTATAAAAAATAAGTCACCTTTATATCTGCTGATTGCATAGTCCTCGATGTCACAAAACTGTGCACTCTGCATGCAATGTGAAGATGCAACATGCTTCTTAAGGGTTGCAAAGAAATTCTTCAGATGAGATCCCAAACAGGAACTGTGGTGGTCCTTCATGCTGCATTTTATTGCTGTCTCACAGGTTCTTAATGTAGGGATGGATTAAATGGAAACTAGGCACTTCTGAAAACATTTAAACAATTAGACTTCATCAGAAGCATTCCTTGGCGTCAGGAACCACTTTAAAAAGCGTTCTCTGCCTCTGCAGCCAACTGCTTTCCCCTTCAAAACAGGGTGGCTGCACTCAACCAGAGTGAACCCTGGAATTTCCTACATGCCAAGCTCCAGTGGGAATGATTCCTGAAAATTTTCAGTTTAAAGAGATTGACTCAGCCCCAGGGAAGATCTTGACATGTCACTCTAGCACGCAACACGAAACGCAGAGACACAGCTGAGTGAAGGCAAAGAAGAAGCAAACTTTATTTTGGTTTTCACCTTATATAGAGTTTAGGGAACGACCATCAACTGGAAGGTGAAGTTACATCCTCTCCAACAACACTGGTCAATGACAAAGTCCATCAAACCTTTCTCCTCCCAGGAGAAAGAATGAAAAACAAAAAGACAGTTAGAAAAACATGCGCATGTTTACAAAAGCAGTGTGAGAAACTCCATCACAAGAATGAAAACATCAGAAGGCTGAAAAATGAGAGTGACACTGACAACGTCAAGGAAGAGTGTCACCAGGCGTGTTTGGGTTTACCACAATGGATTTGGGATCACAATCAGCAGACAGGGACTGGAAAACTGGTCTCACACAGAGTTCCTGGGTGGCCCCATCTGCCTTTTCTGTCAAGGCTGAAAACTCTCCCAGGTGGGCTGGCTGAAACATCTATTCATGTATTCTATAAACATCTCTTCAGAGATTGTTGCTCTTGGTCTCTGATCTCACTGACTCTCATTGTGGCTGAATACAGCATCATTCACATAAAGCTACACATGAAACACTCAGTACAGTGAAGGTTTCATATTGCACTGAACTCTGTGAATATCCAGTGTATTTTCCATTTGTGTGATAGTTACATCCAGACACATCTCTTTTTATTTTAATTTTATTTTTGCCTTAAGACATTTGCTAAATTTTTACTTAAATGTAAGTATTTTTTAGATGACATAATATGGTTTTTTTTAAAATATATAGAAACAATTTTAAGGTTCAAACATGGGTTTTCTGTTATATACACGTATTATTCTTTTATCTACTGTCATTTCTTAGGGGACTGACACATTCAAATTCAGCACACAGTGGCTTGGCTTCTTAATCCTACCATAAAGGCTTCTTTTACATAAAAATGAGGAGTTAAATTCTGCTGTCAGATATGCTGATGGAAGCTTGTTGACATCAGTGGGATGGCACCAGAAGGGCCTGGCACTACTTTTGTTCCCTGAATTCAACAGCCCCTTGGAGGGTGCAGCTCTTTTCAAGATGAGGATGGTTTTCTCTGTCATATTCAATAATTCAGATGATTTGAACTTAACTGAACAGCATGTAGGGAATTTACTGTAGGTGCCTAGACTACTGGAAAAAAGCCTCTGGCACAAAGGTTTCTTTTGCTGTACATTTTATTAGCAGTCTCTAGGTTGGAGGGCAATTTTTTGTTGGTGCTTTTCTTTGTCAGCTACTCATGGCCCCAAAGGTGTATTTCCTTATTGGGTCACAGGGTTAATGACTTTTTGCTGCCTTTGTATTTCTATTTCATGACAATGAAAACTTCCAGTCAGGACAAAAAACTGGACAAAGAACTAAACAAGTGTCAGTATTTTGGCACTGGAATGTCCCTAGACAGTGTTTTTCCCATTTTTACAATAGCAGTACAAACAAAATTACTCCTAGTGAGTTTGTATATATATTTGCAAAGGGTTGTGCAGATTGGTGCAATCTTTTCTCAACTGTTTTCCTTCAATGTGTCTCTTGTTTGAGTTCATTTATGTCAACACCCAATAATTTTGCACAAGTACTGTAACATTCCTGCCTTTCTAGACTACTTAGGTGACTCTGTGACCTGATAAACAGAGATCCATCAGAAATGTAGAAGCTGGAGTGCTGTGTTGGTATAGAGCAGTAGGGAAAGCTTGGAGATCTGGAAATAATACTTAAAATTTATCTTCCAACTACTTCTTGAACTCCAAGGCCTGCAATCCAATTTCCAATCTGACAAAGGGCATACTGGGGGTTTTAGCACAGGGGCTGGGGACTGATTACTCAGTCAGCTTTTTATTACTCAACTGGTGACAGCCTGGAAGAGCCCCATTTGCCAACCAGACTCCTGCTGTGCTGGGAAACCTTTTCCTATGAATAACAAACCGAAGCTGATGGGTAAATTGGGACAAGTGAACTACTAACCCAATTGCATGTGGAATTGCTGCTTCCAGGATTAACAGGAGATATTCCACCTATCAAGTTTGCACATTTTAAGAGACTGCAATTCCTACTTTAAGAAGGTTCTTTTATGACTGAACCCTAAGAATTTGCCTGCCTGAGCTTCAAGTTGGTAATGCAAATGCCGTTCAAAACCTGACAGGTTTAGTTTAATGCCACCTTAATTTAGTATACAGATGTCTAAATACACATGAGCTGAGAAACTCTTTGTCCCAAAGTGTTTGGATGCTGAATGCTTTCATAAATTTAAAAAAAATATATGAAAAATTCATGGAAGAAAAACCTATCAGAGGATGTCTTTGCAACACAGACTGCTGGAAATTGGAGTGTTTGGGGAAAGTATCTCTGGACAATTGCTTTGTTCTTACACTTGTCTTCAGGTGTCTGCTACTGGCCATTTTATGAAAATGTATAAAATGGACCAATGCCATATCAGAGAATCACAGAACCATTTTGGTTGGGAAAGAACTCCAAAACCATCCAGCCTTTGACCAAACACCATCCTGTCAGCTAAACCATGGCACTGAATGCCACGTCCAGTCTTTGCTTAAACACCTCAAGGGGTTGGTGACTCCACCACCTCCCTGGGCAGCCCATTCCAATGTTTAGCAACCCTTTCCATGAAGAAATTCTTCCTGGTGTCCAACCTGAACACCCCCTGATAGAGGAATATAGAAGGTGCCATAGTCTCATCCAAAAATGAGTTCTGAACTGGACCCACTGAACAACTCTCCAAGGTCTGAGCAGCATTGCTCCCTTTAGGCAGCAATATTTGATCAAATTGATTTAATATTTGATCAAACAAGCTCCCAAGGGGAAAGTGGAGGTCCTTGCACGATGTCCATCCACCTACTTCTTATCGATGATGATGTAATCTGTGCAAGGTTCAGGATTATACCAGCTCTGGGCACTCCAGTTAGTTATGATATATTAAACCATCACACATACACCTATTCAGAAATTAAACAAGCAGAATAAGCTTGTGTACACTGTGCACAACTCCTGCACTTCTCTAATCTTTTTATCTTAAATCCACAGAAGAGACTTCTTGTGTTCCATTTTAAAGAAACTGCCACCATATCTATTACTGTTATGGATGACTTCTCTTTAAAAACAAATTGAATCCAAGAGTTCAAGGTAGAAAATTGTATTTTGGCTGAATGGGAGAGTCTTGTTCTTTAGAGGCAGAACATTAAGACAGCAATGGCTTGGGGATGTATCTGTAAAAGACATATTGATTTTTCATAAATGTAATGTACCAGTCACTTTGTAATAGCAAAGACACATGCAGCACAGTGCAGGCCTTCTGCTCTTTCTAAATGCATTCATATATATGTACTGACATATATATGTTTATAAACCAATAAGAGTACCTTGCACAAAGCAAAAAGGGCGTGAGAAATATATATACACATAGACACATATATTAAAAAATATACTTATATATGAAAGGTCTTCTTGCCATTTCTTTTCTCTCCCTGTCCTTTAGAACTACTTTCAAACACCATGTTCTTTTCTTTCTGAGAGGGAGATGCTTTCAGGAGTGTTGATATATCAGACATTTCAGAAGGTTGTACAAGAAAAGAAGAGTGAGGACAGTGTTGCAAAAAATCTCAATAACTCTTTATAACTTTTTCTGTGCCATGGCTTTAACTTACACAATTGAGGGTCACTGAACAAACAGATAATCTGCCTGTAAACCAATCACCCCCTGAACATCAAAACCCAGTTTATTTATTTATTTCATTAGCAAGTCTATGTCCATGAATCCATAAAAATGGGATTCAGGGATCAAAATAAATTTTTATGGCCTGTCCAGAGCACAGACTAGGGAAGTTTAGAAGGAATTTAAATCATAGAATGCCTTACATCACATTATAACTAATAATGATATTTTAATGCAGATCCTGGTGCTACTGAGTGGACAGAAAGCAATTATATTAGTCTTGAAAATCAAAAGCGTTTGATGCAGGGAAAGATATTGCTGGCTTGGGCTTGTTTTCAACTTTAGATGTTATTGCTTGGGGAAAGAAAATGGAGAGAGGGGAGTGAGTTGCACACACTGGAGGAGCCACTAGACAGCAGTGAGGGATCAATAACTTAAAACTGCTTCTACAAATGTCTTGGGTTGAGTGAAATGAATCTTTCCAGACCTTGGAAGATAAAGTGTCCTGATCTCTTTTAGTAGCTGGATACCACACCTAATGGATATTTTCAATGAAAAAAAACAGGTAACTAAAAACTTTTATTTGGTCCTGTGGTTCAAATGGCTTTTAGGAATAAATATAACAAACACTAGGAAGAAATGTGTCATGTTCAGCTGCCATCTCACGTGGTGGTCATCAGCCTTCATGACCTAATAAAAGTGAAAAGGAGAAGGGAGGAAAGAGAGAGAGCTTTTCTCTGATTTTACTCCATTTTATAATAATCCAAAGGAATGTACTTTGATTATTTCACACAGCAAGCAATCATTATGTCCCGTATGATGTCACCTTGATTCAGCACAGCTGATAATGACAATATGTCTGTAATAAATAAGGTAAAGGTGGCATATTATTCTCTAAGATATTAGTATTCATTTTGCAAACTGCATTCTAAATGGAAAAGACTGTGTCATTTAAGATTAAGTACCTTTTTGTTTGTTATCATAACAGATGTTTCTAAAACCTATTAAAAAGAATCACAGTGCTGTTTTTGTCTAATAGCAAAAAAAAGAAGAAAAAAATCAGTACCTTATCACTACAATTTACCCTTAAAAACTTTCATTAAACTACTTTAAATCCACTTTTATTTTCTCTCAACTGCTCATTTTAATTTTTTTTTTCAGAACTTCCATCCACAGGTTATCTGGATTATCAATGCCATGGGTAATAGGTTTCCTTGACTGCTCTTCCAATGTGAGAATATTTTTTCCTGTGGGTTCCTGTGTTAAAAGAGCTGTTCTCCCAGAACACCTCTTCTGAGATGTGTCCCTCTTCTCACTGCTGAGCTGTAGAGAAGCCACAAAAAGAGCAATGTTAATGGTTTTACATGTGAGGGGAAATGTTAAAAATGTCAAGGAAGCTTGAAGCTGGTAACTTCCAGTCACTTGTTCATTTATGAGTGTGCACTAATATCCAGATCTGCAAAGATATTGAGAACTCACACATGCCTTTGAATGCCTTGCTCTATCATTTTGGCATTACTGAGATCCTGCCAAGCCCATGATAACCAGAATCCTCACTGGCCTCCTGCCAAAAACCTTCCTGTTGGTGATGGCACCCTGCTCTCCCAGCAATGACCCTGGCCCTACTGCAAAGTGAAGAATGTGGAGGCTCTGTCTTGAATTCCTTGGGCAAAATAATCTGAATTCAGCTCTGTTTTATGTAGCACCCTGCACTGCACAGCCCATGGACACAGATACCTTATCAAAACAAGTGAGAAGGGTTGTACAAGGAGTTGTGCCTCACATGTACATTAAGTTACTTGGCCACGTGGTTCTCCTGTCCCTCACAGTTGTGCCTACCAGACTTTTTGTAAGTACAATTCTTTATGCTTATTTGTCTAAATTAAAGAATGGATTTGCCAACCTCTTATCAATATTTTTTTAAATAATTTTTTTGTTATCCTCCATGTCCTGCTCAATCTTCTTGAGGTTTATGGTATGTTATTTGGCAAATAAGGAATGTATAAATGTTGGCTAAGGGTTCTAGGGCTGTGATGTGGAAGAAAGATTCCCTGAAAAACAAGTTCTGCTTTGATGGCTCTAAAAGCATTTGAGGTTGTAGCTCTTGGAAGAAAAGCTTGAACTGTTTGATGTCAAAACACAGGTAAGTGGTTTGGGAAATTCAGAAGAATAAAAAGCATTGAAATCCCACATTCTGCTTTCTGTAAATTATTAGAGAAAATTTTTTAGATGCAGGCATCAATTGGAACAGAAATTTGGCTACCAAACATTAATTTTTTCACATAATCCTTCTAGAACATTAGTATTAAAAAAAAAAAAAGGCAAAGAAATAGAAATAAATGTTAGTGCCCTAGTATAGAGAAGTAGGCTATATGAAAAAGACTTAATCCTTCAAATTGCTGAGCAGTCTGGCTAAATTCCACTTAAATTTCCATTAAATCCTTGAACCCTGAATTAAAAGATTTAGCACATATGAGCCAGAATATGTAGGATACTTTGGGCATAAAAGGATCAAATAACAAGAAATAGCAGGAAAAGACAAATCCTGAAACAGAAAATCATGCTTTCACTGTAGTCTTATGAACTGCATTCACAAATAACTTAAGACTCATTTAAAGCCTCATTAAAGCTTAGTCCAACTCTCAGAGCTTTCTAGAGCTTTTCTGAACCATGTCCCACAGCCTGAAGATCTAGCAGGAGCAAGGATGTAATGTATTTTCCATCTGGAAAAAGGGAATTACTTCACTTTGGCTAAAGATTCTCTTTAGACCACCACTCATTTAGAAATCTGCTTTTGAGGCCAAAACAGTGTATGTCTGTGTGCCTATTTATTAAGATTTTAAAGGATTAAGTGAAAAAAAAAAACAAAAACAAGCATATTTATATTCCACTTGGGAAAAGAGGGAAGAAAAAAATGAAAAATACTTATTTTTAATGCTACTTATTAGAGGAATTTCAAGCTTTTCACCTGAACCCCAAATGAAGACTCCGCCAGACTTTAGAACTTTGAAATGCCAGATGAGAAAAATGACAAACCCTCCACAATTTGGGGCTGTGGAATTCCTTTCTAAACACATTTCCTGACAGCTGTCTGTCACCTGGATGTGTCACACCCTGCCTGCTGCTCAGATTGATGCCAAATTATCTGTAATTGCAGGGTGTTTAACCTGGAATCTGCAAACACCTCTGAGCTTTACAGAAGGCAACTTTCAGGTCTAGCAAATCCTTTACCTTCCAGGAAGACTTTCACACCAGAGGAGGATCACTGGACTGCAGATGAACAGAATTCATACCCATTTAGCCAGGGCACTGTTGCTGTGCCAAATCTTCCCTCGCTCTGAGCTGGAGTAAGAAAATGTGGAAAACGTGGAAAAGGACATCCCATTGCTTTGTCCTAACAGGACACCAGGACCCTCTCCTCCCTTTTGGTGACATGGGGGTGTCAGTTGTGTGTTTAAATTTCTCATCCAAAGCACAGGACAAAATCTGGATGCATTGTGAGTCTTCATAAACATGCTGAGTGAAAAGCTGCAGAAACAAGCCAGGAGGAAAATGTAGAGGACAGCAAAGGCTTGCTGCCTAACTGAATGGACTAAACAAGGACATTCCCCATGGAACACATCGACATTTCTTCTATTCCAGAAGAAATTGTCACAGAATGGTTTTCTTTTCTGACATTCTCCCCTTGGTAGAATAGTTATATGGCTTTGTCACAGTGCAAAGAGAGAAATTCTTCGTGATGAACTGACATTAAAGGTGCAGCTGAAACTACTGCAGTGCCAGGGACTTCCAGGAATAGCAGATCTGCAGACCTGTGGGTGCTCACATTTTGCAAAGTTTCCTCAGAAGGCACAGTGTTTTCATCCTGCAGCTGAATTTATCTTCTTAAATTATTGTTTGCTTTTCTTTGGTTTTACCCTGTTCTCATTTGTGTTCAAAGGAATGAGTAATACTTAAACAAAAACAGCCAGGATTTGCCAGATTTAATTCTAAATCTATCTAGGATAAATATGTGAATTTCAAGGAAAACTGAAACATGACCTTTCATGTTGCTGGGGGTTTTCTTAAGGATTAAGGCAATAAAAGTCATCAAAGTGTTGTGAGGTAGACCTTCACATCTATTTGCCCAGGGGAGAGTAGAATACACATACCTGGGATTGCTCTGATATCTGGGATAAATTCTTCACAGGGAAATATTAAAGGATGAAAAACAAATGTTATTTTAACTGTCAGATTGATCTTCTCAATAGCTGTAATTAATCACAGTTACTGCTATAAAGTCACTGAGAGCTCTCTCTTAAGGAGGTTATATGGTAATGAAACAAAGTTATTCTCTCATGTTCCTTTCAGAAATCGTCAGCAAACACAAATGTGTATGAGCTGTCATCCAGATGAGCTTTTCAGGACTTAATAACCCATTTAAAACTATCAGTGCTGGCAAAGCAAAATCATAAAAGACCTTTGAACCTTGCAAGGACGAGTTCTCTTTGAGCAATTTAGCCTTTGCATATGGATGGCTCAGAGCCATATGCACAAAATGACATTTCACCACCGGATGTCATCTTAGATACGAGGAGAATGAAAGAATTCATCTCTCATATGAGTCTGTACTGTTTGTTTTGATTGCTGCAAGAAATCTAACGTGATACTATGAAAAACTGTAGGCAGAGGGCAGTATGACACATCAATAAAGGAGATTTTCATGAGTGGATTGCTGGTAGAAAACCACTGGTATGAAAAAGTTTTTAGTTCTTGGGTGTGGCAAAGCAATTTCAAGTAATTACTCTTACAGTCCTGAAATATTGAAGTGTTTCAACCTTTACCTGGCCTGAAGTTTGGTTGAGAAACTTTTTACTGTGTCTTGCAAAATGAACAATTACCAGAATCACTAGAGCTGGTCATTTCTGCGATTTAAGTAATAATGCCCAGATTCAGCACATTTTAGGTTATTGCCCCACACAAATTAAGGTTATTACCCAAAATACTCATCTGTCAACCTAAATGGATTTGCATCTTGCTCATGGTGACTCCCAGAATGATCCCAAGGAATCTTTAGGAGTAGGGATGAAGGCAATCTTCATACTGCTTCATTTTAGGAAAATAAAGGGATTATAGGGATTCAGGAAATACTGGAGTTAATTTTTCTCTTCCCTTTATGTCTTTGGTGGGTAACTGAGCACTGGCTGACATATATAATATGTCAATATATAATAACAAATTACAACTATATTTCTTCAGGCATTGTCACATGTGCATTTCTGAATCCTTATTTGTACGGAAACACACAGCCTTGATGTTGTAAAGTTGATCTCTTCCTCCCAAGAACTATTAAATTTATCAAATATACTTTTCACCTTGATTTATCTCCCATTTATGGGAAGTTAACTGCTGGGAAAAGGAGCAGATGTCACATTAAATAACAGACTGGACATAACACCAGAAGATACCTTCCTCAGCCCTGTAAGTGCAGCATGGTCATTGCTGATTGCTGCAATCATAAGGGAAGAGTTTTCCAAGTTATCAGTTGTTCCTGAAGATTACAATCTCTCCATGTTTCTGAAGTCTTATTTAAAGGGTAGACTAATGGGAATATTCCTTTTTCTTCCTTAGAGAAAATATGTATTAATCTGTGAGCAACAGGGCATTATATTTTATTAATTTAATGCTTGCTTTCAAAAGTAACAGCAACCTAGGAATTTGCCAGATCCTGTTTTCTTCCTTTGAAAGTCCTTCCCATCAAACTACACATGCATAAAAATCATAGGTTGCTTCTTGCTGACAGTGCAATGCTACCTTTTCATTTTAAAAGACAAAGGTCAGATCTACATGTTTGTTGCACTCAGGCAGAATTTCTCTGCTGTATTCTGCTTTCTAAATTCCTGCTGTCAAGAGAAGAGGACAGGTTTCACTTTTTTCTGTGTTTGTGTGTGCTGGAAACCACTGCTTTATATATCTAGCATGACTTGTTGTGAAGGGAGACAAGGTATAGAACTATTTTTCTCCACAGATCTGACAAGGCCAGCATTTCATAGGTTTACAAGCACAAAAGTTTTTTCTAAAAAAAAAAGCAACCTATAAAAGTAATATATAATAGAAAGAGTGAAGGAAACAATATTGCAAAGCTGGAAGTACATCAAAATTGTAGTAAAAAATGCTTTTGACAGACTACAAAAAGTGCTGTTGGCAGGTTACAGAGTGATTTGTGTCATAAAATTAAAGTTGATCAATGGCAGGTAGAGGATCTGTAGATGATAGCATGAAATAATTTTTTCCAAACAAAATTAGCCTCACACTTGCAGAATATAAAGCCCTGTACTGGCCAGCCAAGTTAATACCTATATCCTCCTCTCCCCATTTGAACCCTGGGATAAAATGTGCTACTTGTCATGAAATACAAGAGCGCCTGCACTTGTTATCCAGGTTGGAACTGGATGTACTTCCAGTCTGTCTCCATCTTCTTCCATCCACCTGCACCCTGCAATTGCAAAGTGGGAGTCTC
The DNA here is from genome assembly GCA_013399835.1 of Leptocoma aspasia. Lineage (NCBI taxonomy): Eukaryota > Metazoa > Chordata > Aves > Passeriformes > Nectariniidae > Leptocoma > Leptocoma aspasia. Next base: position 8,893 of record VXAX01003471.1, on the reverse strand, counting down.
CATGAAATCCATAAAAGACAATTCAGCATGTGGCTGTGTGGTTGTGCCTGGAGAACGAGGAATGATCAGGACTTTTGCATGGAGAGGATAGGGACAATCGTGTTCCTGCTTCAGTATCTACAACACTCAGCCTGTTTTTTGGGAAGGAGGGAAGAGCTGGAATCACCAGGAGTCCAATTTTAGGCATTTTGAGCAGCATGTAGGGCTAATGAGGGAGCAGTGGAGAGCAAGCAGCACTTCTCTGAAGGAAAGAGATTATGGTTTACACTACTCCTGCCCCTCATAATCTGTATGAAATCTTTGTTTAGTGTTAAATAATGAGGGTTCACAATGCTTATTAGGATTCTTTTTCCTTCTTTTTTTTTTTTTTTTTTCTATTTAATGCAGTTTCAGCTGAGTGAGTCCCTTTCTCAGATCAGTCAGCTCATGGGTCTGTCTCAAAGCCTGAAATCACAGCCAGTGGTAGTCTACCAGCAACCCAGGTAGGATTGCATTGGAATTATGGCTGGGATTCAGTGGACAGTCACATGAAGTTGGTGCCTCTCCAGTTACCTCACATCTTCAACCACAGCTGAATCCAGTATCCAGAGATAAAAACACTTTGTGGTCTGTGACTATCGGCTGAAATTCTTGTGGAGTTGGAGGTAAATCTCTGGGTGTCTTGTTTCTTGATTTTTTAAAAAAACTATTTTCTGATATTTGACCTGCCATGCAAGTTTTAAATATTGCGATTCAAAGGTTTGATTCTCTGGGTAATTACTTACTTTTAGGAAAAGTGTAATATTCTGTTCTAGAAGCACTTTGCATTTACTTTCCACTGAAGTGAATACAAATTGGAAGCCTCTGCATTTGCTGTTTGCAAGCTGTTGATTATAGATTAGAGATAGGAAGAATCTGTTGCCTAAATAATGCAGCTCAGAGCACATCTATTCACATATGAAAACAAAAAGGACATAAAGTTTGTAAGATCCACCATTGTTGCTTTTCTTCCTTATGCCATTTGCTAAGAAAACATTTGCAGTCAGAAAATATGAATAGATGAGGGGACAAGCCTATCATCCTATGTTTAATTGTCCATGGTATAATACAATAAATCTGTATTCCAAGTAAAGCTTTGGAATGAGATCACTGAATGCATTTCAGAGTTCTGAAATTATTATTGATCCAAGGATGTTTTTTCTGAATTGTACATATGCAAAGAACACTTCACACTGGAAAGGGCCCGAGTGTGATATAATAACCTGCAGAATGCCATCAATAACAGCCTTTGAGGCCACCCTCCCTTAATTGAAAAGATGTGTCACATTTACAGTCAGATTATTTATTATGCAGACATTACTTCCCTTTTTTAGCTGGATGAAGGGGACCTTCCCTTCCTGTTAGACATCTGGTGATAAATGCTGCTGTGATGTCATTCTTTCTATCTCGATGTCACTTTGTATGCATTTGGCTTCACACAGAAGTATTAGAGCAGGCCTTTAAATCCAAAGTCATCAGTTGGGATGGGTCTTTCCTAGACCAACCACCAATGTGGACTGTCTTAATTTCTTGTTGAGTTCCTCTCCCAACCACATACCTGTTTGTGGCACTTAGCTCATGGTAGATGTGAATGGTATATATGACTTACAGCCAGAGATCCAAGACCTGGAGAATCACCATTATCCCTGGAGTTATTCCAAGTGCATGCTGCTTTCCCACATCTTACAAGGTCTATCCATTCTCATTCCCCTGGGCCTCTCCCTCTGGTCCCTGGGATTCTTTCTCTCTTGTTTAAGAAGCACTCCTTGGTCCTTGGAGTGCATTTTACNGAGAAAAATAAACAACAACCTGAAGACCAAGAGACACAGTGAGTCCTGCGTGTTTTTCATCCCTGGCAAAGAACTCATGAGAGGGAACCTCCTTCAAGGGCCCAGGGGGTAGGTTCCCAGCAGTGTGTGGGGTTTGACAACAACCACCAGAAGAAAGAAAGAACCCACAACATTTTACCAGTGCCCACTATGTGTTACATCAATGCCCTCAACTCAGCTCACACAGGCAATCAGACAACGATCCAATGGCAATAACCTTTCATCACTGCTGACCCAAACTACATCACAAATGGTTATTTTGTGATGCTTCAGGACTGATTACTGGCATCCTGAAATATGCAGCCTTCTTGAAATTGTTGTGTGCCTCGCTGTGAAGGTAATTTCTTTTTCACTGTGGTTATGTATGCCACAATTCTTGTAAAGAAAAGGTTACCTCCGAAACCGGACAGAAATTGTCTTAGAATGATGTGCATTGAAGAAGGAAATTTTCCATTTAAATAGTTGACAACAGCTAAAACATTTGAGAAAATGTCACTGTAATCACATTATAAAATAACCCCCAACTATTTAATTGAGCTGTGTGTGTGGTGGGTGAATGCTTTCTGCCAAATTGATCAAAGTACTTTGGTTTGACTTAATAGCACGTTTATGTCACAAACTGATCTGTGAGTTTTTCTTTTCACAAAACTCTACCATCTCCCACATTTCTAGTTTGGTATGGGAAGAACCGTGTAATCTTCCCAAAGAAATGAATTTTCAAGGTGAAAACCTGAAACTGTGGCACTGCAGAAAAAAACCAAAAACTCAAGCAACATTAGTTTTTCCCAAAAGGAAATTAATTAGAGACCATCTTGTTTAATCCCACTGCAGATATGATTACCACAGCATCTTGTTTGGTTTCCCCACATTGATATGGTCTTCTCAACTGCCCAAGGATTCCCTGTCCTATAACAATGTGTTTTTAGTAAATGTTTGAGTAGACTTTTTACTTATGCCTTTTCTTAGCCAGAACACCTTCCTCTACCTTCCACTGATCCTTCCTTTCTGTATCTTTTACATTTCTCTATTTTTGTTATCTATAATTTTACAGTGTAGAGCCAAGTGGCATATCTGTTGTTTTAAGGATTTAATAAATAACTATTTTGTGTTGAACATAAGAACAAGTGCTGCTCTGACAAAAGTGTACACTGTGTAATGCTGTGATTTATTCTGTAATATGATGAAAAAGGGAAAGCAAAATCCAGATTGTACATAAATAAACCAACCATTAACTTGTAATTAATGTAACTATTATCGTTTGGCAATAAATTGAATATAAGAAATGTACATAAAAATGTGTAGCAATTAATGTGAGATCATTTGGGCGGGATCAGTATTTCAGAAGTAAACTCCAGTACAAGTGGGCAATGCAGAACTGCCACCAGCACACTACAAAAATCCCATTTGAGCTTTATTGGTTTCAGATGTATTTGAAATGACAGGAATTGGCTGCCTCCTGGGCTAACGAGCAGAACAACAAATTACACGCCAGCTCATTTTAAACAAGGGAAAGGGCATCTTTACCTTAAAGAGGGAGATTAAAAGTTTCCAAGTGCACTACAGACAACTGCCTGCTGCCTGAAAGCAGAGCGGGTGTGTACAGTTAAATGTTTTATTTGCAGGTTGCTGTGCCAGCGAGGGCAGAGCTGGCTCTGGGTGGGCTGTGCAGAGCAGCTCCCAGCTCAGGGTCATTCCTGTGGATGCAAAACCAGAGCATGATGGAAGCAATCACCATTTCCTGAGCCTTTGCTTTTCCAAACCAGCCACTGTTTGTATTTCAATCATGAGCATGCTTTGCTGGAATTTTTGCTTTCTTGCCAAGGGATTTTAGATAAATGCTAAATTTGATGTAAATCACTGCAGTTTGCCAAACACTGAAGGAAGTTATCGCTCATAGTACTGGAAAATAAATTATGGAAAGTTTTTTAGTTTCTGTGATCTATGGAGCTGAGGGCTTTCTCTGATGTGATAAAAGACTTTTTTGGAACAGATCTTATTCCAGAGGAATCATTTAATACCTGGTGAATGGGTTGGACTTCCTACACAGGACTGGTAGATATTCCACTGTATGTAGCACCTGCCACCAAGGAAAACCAAGATGTTTCATGCCAGCAATATCAGAAAAGAGTCAGGAAAGCAGGAAAAAAAACTTGACTTGGAGAGTTTACTTTTCCCTAAGTCTCATTTTTCCTGAAGCAGTCTCTCGTCAGTAACGTAATAGAAATAATAATAGTGTATTATTCTGTATACATATATATAGTGGGACAGAAAAGAAAGGTGTTTATGTTGCTGCAGGATTTTAATTTTATGTTTTCATTCTTCAAATCTTCCTTTATTTTCTCACTGGGAAAGTATTTACATTATTTCTTAATTGTTAATATCGTGCTCTTGAAAACAACTCCTTTTCCATTTCTTTCCAATGTTTTTACTTACAAAACCAAACCTGTCATATTGGAAAAAAAAAAAAAAAAACACAGTGAAAAAGCTTGTGCTTAAATATTTTCATCTATGTTATGAGAAAAAGAAAGATGAGGGAATCATGATTCTTTTTTCTTTTCTTTTCTTTTCTTTTCTTTTCTTTTCTTTTCTTTTCTTTTCTTTTCTTTTCTTTTCTTTTCTTTTCTTTTCTTTTCTTTTCTTTTCTTTTCTTTTCTTTTCTTTTCTTTTTTCTCTTTGCTTTGCTTTGCTTTTCCTTTCTTTTCTTTTTCCTCTCTTCTGCCAAAGCACAAAGTTGCTGAATTTTTTCTACTCTCTTACTCAGAAGCTTATTCTACCTATCACTCAGTGGTCCACAAAAATATTGTTAAGGTGAATTGCCCTTGCCAGTCAAACTGCATTTGGGCAGGAGGTAAAAAGGGAAGGAACTAAGACAGAAAAACACCTGCAAGAGAAAACTGGCATCATGGACCCATCTCTTCTTCCGGGTGGTGCCCAGGATTTAGCTGACTTCTAGGAAAAGCATCATCATTGGATTCCCATGGCCTGGTAAGCACATTGTACCTCTCAAGAACAGTACAAAGAGACCTGATGGCAAAGTATGTATTGATGGATCACAGGGAAAATTACAGGAGGAAAAGCCACAAAGGCCGGCACTCCATCAATTTCTGCATTTTAGTGAATCATTCCCCCGAGACATCTAAGAAGAATATTTGTGATTTTATCCTGTTAATATTCAGCACATTGTCATAAACATTTGTGACTATTTCTAATGCCTCAATTGCACTATGAATATTTTCTTTGGTAACTAAAGCAGATAAATACGTTTTAGGTTATGTGCCTCCAATTGCTATGATATTTATGGAAACTGTACATAGAGAAATCGGAACATGTCCTCCTAGCAGTTTATTTTCATAACATTTAGAGCAATCTTAGTAATTTTTTATGTTATCTTTTCATGCCTGATTCTAAGTTTTCCTGAATACATTAATCTTGTTCTGATATGAATCACTTGTAACAAGAACCAAGTACCTAAATTTCAGTACAGAGGAGGCAAAGCCAAAGGGAGCACACACATATGCTCTTTCAAATAAAGCTATTGATTGATGTTTTTGTGTGCAGAAGCTTCAGTGACAGCTTCTGTCAGAGGAAAAACCATGCTCACACCATGTGTACAAAACGTATTTGTTAATGACTTTTAACTCTTCTTATGTCTATGTGTTATCTACAGGTAACAAAATGTGTTTGTAGTTAAAATATCTAATCAAAGAACAAATGCTGCCACATGATTTTCAGGGACTATGTTTGACACTGGATTAATTCTAAACAACTGAACCACTTTTACTCAATCCATCCTTTGAAGAGCTGATCATCATTTCAAAGCCTACACCGTGTTGATTCAGAAGGGCTGTTGATGAGCATGTTTTGAATAAGCATTATAAAATGTTCACAAGGGATTAATTCCACAGGAAAGCAATGATCAATCAGACATCAATTCCCCTACCCCACATTTTTCCTACAGATAGTGACAAATAATCCCACTAGAGATTACTAACAGAGCCAGTGAATATGAACCTTAAATTCTGGGTATTGATAAAATTATTTATAACAGATTCGTCAGCCATTAGGTTACACAGGGGAAGGTAATAGTACTCAATAATCCTCAATTTCATACTTTTGCCAGTGGTAGTGAAAATGTGCTGGAGTGTAGTACAATCATCAGGGAAAATTCAGTGGAAGAGGCAGATTTTGCTTTTCCAGTTCTTTCTGCTCCCATATATGGTCCTGCTCCAAAAGCATGGACACCACAACAGGTCAGTTTAGTCCTGCATCACCGAGGGTTTGCATTCATCCCACCAATCCTATCCATGAAACCTTCCCATTTAGAATCCTGTCAAAAGAACTGGATTTAACACATTATTGTGGATACAGAGAAAATGCCCCATTCCTGAGGTGTCCAAGGCCAGGTTGGGCGGGGCTTGGAGCAGCCTGGGATAGTGGAAGGTGTCCCTGCCCATGGCAGGGGGTGCAATGAGATGAGCTTAAGGTGTCTTCCAACCCAAACCATTCTGTGGTTCCTTAGATTGGAGTTAACAGGAGTGATGTAGCAGAAACTGTTTTGCTTTTCAATTTTACAAATCCCTCTCATGGCCCTTTGTACTAAGCAGACCAGGCTGAAGGTTTTACAACTCTCCATATCTAGTTCCTTTACAGAAAATAAATATTTCATCAGAAATGCTACTGATGTAAAATGGAAAGGTACACCGTGCAATCAGCTCATAGATGAAGACCTTAAATACAATGTGTGTACATAGTACATAGTGAACAGAAATCACAAAGCCAGGGTTGAACTTCACCATCTCTGTGGTGAAAACAAGCCAGCTTTAAGAGAGGATGTTGTGACTATTTCTAAGTCCACAGACACAGTGAACCACTCTGTCACCTGGGAACAAAAATTCCCTGCTGAAATCACAATAAACGTATCAGTGACTGTCACTCTATTGAGCAACACCAAACGCAGAGACAAACGCAGCCACACCTGAGAGAAGGCAAAGAAGAGAGAAACTTTATTTTGGTTTTCACATTATAGAGTTTTGGAACCGACTATTGATTGGAAGGTGAAGTTACATCCTCTCCAACCACACTGGTCAGTGACAAAGTCTTTCAAACTTTTCTCCCCCCAGGAGAAAGAATGAAAAACAAAAAGACAGTTAGAAAAATATGTGCATGTTTACAAAAAACAGCGTGAGAAACTCCATCACAAGAATGAAAACATCAGAAGGCTGAAAAGTGAGAGTGACAAGTGACCACGAAGTAGCTCTCAGGAACACCAAGAGCTGTCTTTTTGTGGATGTCAGCTGTTCCATGTGATCATGGGACATGGTGAAGTGAATATTTTTTTACCTTGAGTTCCTCTGAAGATCCATTTTTAATGAAAAAGAAGCAGTAACATATGTAAATGACACAAAACAACGCTGCCTAATCTTGTCTGAGAGGGACTGAGCGTTCTTCAGACAGCAGTGGCTGCTATGATTTGCTTCAAACATCTGCCCAAAATGGAGCAGCCTTTCAGGATGGGATGAGATGAATAATGTCTCCCTCCTGCATGTGCTAGGCAGAAGCTAAGTTGTTTAATTAACTCAGACAGACACTCTCTGTGCTTTGGGCTGAGATGATGTGGCTGCTCAAAACACTTGTTTATTTTTAGACTGCTGCTTTATTCTAATGCTTATTATTTAAAGAAACTACATTAAATCAAAACTTAGTTTTCTACTTCATTTATTAAAAAAAAATCCATTTTCACCTGGTCCTTTTACCTCCTCCCAAGACCTTCTCAGGGAAGGGTGTAGATCATAGACAGTATAAAACTTTTGGGACAAGAATTCACTTCATCTAAAAGCAATTTTTTTTCAGGAGTAAATTTAACAGCCATGAAGCTGCATCTCAGAGAGCTGGGGTTTTGAGAACAATACTTCCAATCAGCTTAATTATATGCTACCAAAATACAGACTTCTTATTAAGGCATCTTGCAACCTTTTCTGGGTAATGATACTTTGGAGTAACCTTTCAAACATATTGACTGCATTATAAAGAAGAAGAAAAAAACCCCAGCACCAAGGAAAGAATGAAAAAAAAAGTTAAAAATGGAAATTAATTCCTTTAAAGCAGAACTAATTCTGTACATTTGTTCAGAGTTAAATGCTTATACCCAAATACTCATTTTGACAAAGTAGCCTTAATTACTAGGTTAATTTTTGGGTAATTTTATATAAAAATACAGAACTCCTGGCTGTCTCAGATTCAAAATTTCTATTAAAAAGAAAAGGTTTTTCAACAAATCTTCTCTGTATCACTGCTTTAATTCAGCAAAGTTATCTTTGAAATTAAAATGTTCCTTTTTATCCTTCTAATAGTTTTATTAAAATGGAAAGAGAAGTCCATTTTAATATGTCATAGTGTAAGCAGAGAAAAAATGGCAAGACAAATAATTCTCTTATGTGTATCTGTTTCCTTTAGGCTCTCTGCATGAAATAAAGAAAAGCTGAAAAACTGTAAAACAAAATAGTGACTTATAAAACCAATGTGCTACCTCACCAGGTCATACATCACCTTTTTAATCAGAAAAAGATCTTTGCAGTCCATCTTTCTCCCTACATCCCAGAATACCAGCTTATTTAAGACTACATTCATCCTTTTCTCCTGAGAACTTTTAACATGAAGAAAAGCAGCATTTTTTGTGAATTTTATTCTACCTTTTTTTTTTTGTCATTTCCCTAGCCCCTGTTGACTCAAAGCTGGCTCAGGATTTCTCAAAGGTGTGTGTAAAAATCAGTTTTGACCCATCTGCAGGCAGGCAGGGTTTGGCACAGAGGGCAGCTGCTTCCAGGGGTGCATCCATGCAGCCCTGTCCTACTGCTCCCATTCCCTCCCCAGCAGCAGCAGCTGGTCCCAGCTTGGCTCTCCAAATTCTGGTGTGGATAATATGGGCAACAGGAACGTGGCTCTTTTATCCTTCCCCACCCCAAGCAATCCCTTTGCCCTCTGCAGCTGCCAGCTTTGCCCATGCCTACAGCCAGTTTTGATTTGCCTAAATATTGCCGTGGTCCATG
>VXAX01003470.1:131786-162020 GCA_013399835.1 Leptocoma aspasia | reverse complement strand
CACTCCCATTTCCAGCCGCATTTCCACCCTGCGGGCAGCAGGCAGGGACACCGGGACATCCCGGCACAGCTGCAGGTGCCCGGGGCAGGGTGAGCCGGGCCAAGGACAGCACTGTGCCTCTGACCCGAGAGAGGCTCCAGGCAGGTGACAGCCGGGGTTTTAGCTCCCTCCTGGTCAGGTTAGTCCGGCAATGAGCCGGGGGTACCCTCAGGGTCCCGGGGCAGTGCCGTGCTCGGTGCCAGGGGACACCACTGCCGAGCACCTACAGTGACCGACACCTTCCCAGCGCTCAGCCCCCTGCCCCGCACTGCAGGGGACAGCGGCTGCTCCCCGGTGACAGCCGGCACCAGGGGACACGGACATGCAGCAGGACACACGGAGCTTGAACCCAGCAGGACTGCTGCTGCTGTGCTCCACTAGAGCTGCTCTAAAGGGTAGCTGCTTTGCCCTGTGAGACATCCCTGTGATCTCCAGACGTGGCTGAGTGGCAAAGGAAGAACGTGTACACCTCTTTCAGGACATGGCTCCAGCTGTTCTCCTGTGGGTCACCCTGAGGTGTTCTGCCACCACCACGTGGGGTTTGCACAATCCTGTACACTCGGTATCTTCCCTGATACCTTGATGACATTCAGGCAGCACCTGAACTTTACCCCAACTCTTCTGTACCTGAATATTCAAAGTAACACAAATCAAACTTACACGAGATTGGTATAGGATGAACAAATGATCTAATTCCTCAGAGCCTCATTATACAAAGTTGGGTAAAGGGAAAATCCCTAAGAATGGAATGGGAAGATTAAGGACTACACACAGATGCTGAAGAGTTTTTTCATGTTCTTATAGGAAGGATGAGTAACTGGAAGATACAGTTAGAGGTGATTTCTCCAGCTCAGTTACTTTATCAGTAAAAATGTGACACTCAACCTGCTTTCTGCATCTCCAGATAAGGAGATCATTTACTGAGGTTCCAGCTCAGCCTTGNCTTTTTTTTTTCATGTTCTTATAGGAAGGATGAGTAACTGGAAGATACAGTTAGAGGTGATTTCTCCAGCTCAGTTACTTTATCAGTAAAAATGTGACACTCAACCTGCTTTCTGCATCCCCAGATAAGGAGATCATTTACTGAGGTTCCAGCTCAGCCTTGGGAACCAAGAGGAAAGGCTGAGCTCCTGTGTATTAGGGGTGACACTATGACACACCTATTGTGACACATTTACTTGGATTGCAGGTTCTGTAACGGGTCTCATGATGTTTTCCCTTGCCTTGTTTCTGAAGCAGAGCCAGGCTGGCTGTGCCTGTGGCTGTGGGATGGGGTGGCACTGCTGGGAACCTGCTCACTCAGGTGTGCTTTGAACTGCAGCACCTGAAGTGGAGCACTGACCTATGCTTTCATCAGTGAACCACCTTCTGTCTCCCTAACCCTGCCCACAGATCAATACTTCAGGGATCTCTGGAGTTAAAACATTTTATCTCAGTTGTGCTTGTGAATTGGCCTGAGTGGGGGTTTGCAGGGCTGGGAGAGCAAAGTTTGGCTGGAGGAGTGTTTCCTTTTGTTCCATTGTGGCATTCCTACTGATCCCCCACAGCAAGAGGAAAACAAAACCAATTTGTGAAGTCAATTCCTAAAAATCCTCTCAGCCAAGTCAGAGATGCCTGTATTGTGCAAGGTCTGGAGGCAGCTGGGGGAGTTTAGCCATATAAAAAAGTGTTTGTTTTAAATGCACCCCCCTTTGTTTCAGGAGAACAATGTCCTGAGGGATCTCTCTTCCCTCCCCATCGCCAAGGGCTCTGACCAGGGGCAGCAGCTCCTCATGGCAGGTCCGTGCCCAGGGATGGATGCACAGCCAAATCCAAGTGTCCCTGAGCCCTCTCCTGTCTTCCTAAGCACAACTGCCAGGAGCTCTTCCCTCCCCTTGGGAACCCAGAACAGAGGGTGTTTTGTGGCAAAATCAAGTATGAACAATAAGCCTGGGTAGTAGAAGAGACTTCTTTAAAATCCGCATCTCCTGTGTACTTTTTGTTTGTTCCACAGCACATCATAGTTTTATACTGCATGGAAAGGACTCAGCAGAAGCAGTAACACAGACAAAGGCCTTCATAAGTAAGAAGAAACCCTTTTTTAAAAATACCTCTGCCCTCTGGAGAGCTGGAGTACCTGCCACTGGAATTCAGTCAGCATTTTTCTTGTCTAATCTCCACGTGATGAACTCACATAGCCCTTAATGACTCAGTGTGTTTATTATTTTTAACAGAGAATATTACAGTCTCTCACCTACTTTTAGGACACTGCGTTACATTTTTTACATTTCATTACAGAAACAAGCAATCATTTCTAATAAAACATGGTAAATGGTATGTGCTAAACTTCTATATGTACCTAGTCCTAAAAGAATGCTAAAGCACTGACAAGGGCTTGAAGAGATTTAAAAGGATGATAAAAGATTCAAAGACTATGCATCTTTGATCTCAAATGATATTCTAAGCTATGTTATTAAATTAAGTCTAGCTTAAAGGTCACATACATGAAATGCTCTAATTGGATCAAGGTTAATGTATAGATGGAAAGCATCTCCTAGAATTTCTCATTTAAACTGGGCATTCTGTGCTAAGTAATTAAAGTATTAAAGTTCACCCAGGCTCTGAGGCAATAGATAATTCCTCCTCATTTGCAGAAATCACCACCCAGTGAAGCTCTCTGAGTTCTTTGTAGAGCACGGGTGGTTCACGGGCACTTCCAGGGGTCTGTGGAGTTGTTCTTGTCAAGTATTTCCCAGTTTTCAGCCCTGTTTGCTGTAAAAAGACAATCCCTGAGAGCTTTCAGGAATTTTTGGGAGCACTTAAGACCTCCCTATTTGTACTTGGTCCAAGTCCTTCTCTCTTGTGTGTTTCTCACGTGGGAATTTATTTACACTAAAATTTGCTGTTTCAGGAGAAGTAGCACACAGAGAACTGTCTCCTCCTGTGCAGATGGGAGCAGCTGGAGCTGAAACCAGCACAGGAGACTCAGTAATGCTGCTGAGCATAAATCCTGCAAGCAGAAATAAAGAGCCACAGGCAGAACATGGGGGAGAGGAGCTGCACACCCCTCATTCCAGGAGCCAGCTTATTTAACTCCTCACTAAGGGCATGGTCCAGTGCAACTCAATATTACACTGCCTCCAGAAAGGGGAAATGATAAAAAGCAGGACAGTGACACTTGAAACTTAAGGAGAAAATGATGTCTCAAAGCCCTTTCCCCCTGCTGTCACAACAGGATGAAGGCTGCAGAAGGTTAGGTCAGCATGATCAGACACTGGAGTGAGTTTTCCCAAAAGGGCAGTCTTGGAAAAAAGGGACTCAGGTGAATTTCCATGTGGAAATCACTTCAGACATAAATGCTCGTGCTGGACAGTGTCATCCAGCTCCCTGCATTCATTCCCACAGCCCTTATGGGTACCTGCAGGAGGCCCTAAAGGCCAGGTGACAGAATTGTAATCCCTCTCTCCCACAGACATTTGCTGCACCAGCCAGAAGGTAAGATTTAGTTCTCTTTTGGACCCCTCCAAAGCCAGACTCTACCTGTCTTTCATCTGAGTTTCAAGCCCTGGTGTGTGAAGAATAAAAGTAATGTAAGCCACATGGCCAATATTCCCTGAAATCCCTTCACACTGTTCAGAGTGTCTCAGAAGTTACAGGGACTGTGCAGTTTGGCTCAGACAGAACAGACCTCTATCTGTGGTGCATGCACACCACAGGAGTTTTTATGACAGATTATCACTCATTCTTTCTCACAGAATTCCGTGGGAGTCTGACTGAATCAGACATGAACAAGGGCTGAATCAAAACCTCAGGGCCCGGTTCACTGGACACTTAAGATGCAGAAGTAGCATCCCATCTAGAGCGAAAAAAAATCAGTTTTCAGTGGAAGCTCACAGGACTGACTAACTGGAGTAGGTTTTCTCACCTTCCTGATGTTTCTAGAACTGTGTCTTTCAAGCCTGCCTGTAACACAGCTCATCTGGGAAACTGTCCTCAGGTTCTGGTCATCTTTCATCGAACAGAATTTACTCTGTTTGCCCCTTCTCTGTAACTGTATGGACACACCAGAAGGGGATATTACAAGTTCAAATATGCAACCTCTGTGTACAGCAACATTAATGAAGATCTGTGATTCTGTATCTTTATCATCCCTGGCTAGCAGAACTTACAGGCATTAATTCATTCCTGGCTCTAAGGAAGAGAAAGCTCTGTAATCCTTTAATTATAATTTAATAATCCATCATTTCTTTAGCACTGCCCCACCGCTGTTGCCAACTAACACTCCTAAGTGGGAATATTGCCATTTGGAACATCTGGATGTGTATTTCTGTACAGGGCAGGGAAGACAAGAATTGTGAGGGATCTCTTTTCTTCTCCCCCCATGACCATCTTGGCTCATGAACTCCTAGTGGAGTTTATTCTCCACTAGGAATGAGAGCAGTGCCAGTCAGCCTTCCTCATTTTGAGCTGTCCATTGACAAAGACTGGAAAATTGCTGATGACAATTGAGTGTTATTTGCTGTCCTCTCAGATTCTGACCAGCTTCAAATGGAGCAGACACGAGGCTCCATGACCGGAGCCAGCCTGCCTGACACTGCAGACAGATCCTGTCTCTGAGCTGCTTTCTGCTGCAATCCAGCTCAGCACACCGAGTCTCCCCAGCTGGAAACACCCAGGAGCCTGCTCTGCACTGTGCCCATCTGCCCCCTCCTGTGCAGACAGCCCTTGCAAAGGAAACCCTCTTGTTCCCCTGGACAAGGCTGGAGCCAGGAGCAGTGCAGGGCTCCCTCAGCATCCACCCACACCAGGAGCAGCTCTGCATAAGGGTCAGCCTTAGGAGGCCACTCAAGCTGACGTGTGGCACTGCCTTGGATTAAATATGCCATGCTGCTGCAAAGTAATTCTCCTTCAGACAGATTCCTTCAGGAATGTGTACACATGTGGGAGCTGGAGCAGGAGAATGTGCATGGTTTGAAAACAGGATGCCCTGACTTTACTTTGAGTTTTGGCTGGTGACAGCGTGCCAGGCATGGCTGTCCCTGGGCAGAGCAGGCAGAGCTGCCACTCTGACACTGCCAGTGTGGTCCCTGGCATGGGGACAGCACCCCTGGGTGCTCACAAACCCCACGTGTCACAACACAGGCTGCTCAAGGTTTCACCCACACATTAAACATTAAACAAGGCAATTTCAGCTAATTTTGATCGTAACCTGTTTGAGGAAGTGTTGAGTACAAGCTAATAAGGACTTAAGGGCTCTAAGCAGAGATTCCACCCAGACTCACAGTTCCAGCTGAGGCATGTGGACTGAACTGGGAGGGAAACACTCACCAAAGCACAGCTCAAGTCTCCAGGGCTGGGAAACCAACAGTTCTTTAGCATCGCCTTCTCTCCACTGTTTTCCAGAAGGAGAGAGAAGGAAAAGAAAAGTAGAAGTTTGGGAATACTTAGTTTGCAGTGAGCCTTGCTTAGGCAAGTGCTTCTCCACCAACTCTTCTTTTAAATATTTCTGCTAATGGGATGCAGATACTTACACCTGTGAATTACAGAGGTAATTTGTACCCACTTAGAGCTCCGTTCGGGGAGGTATAAAAATACCCCAATAACAGGAATCCAGTCCATTCCTTATAACCATTATTAGAAATGAAACTAGAAATTATTTTAGCTTCACTAATAACAGGAAAATCAGGCAGAAATGTGCCTTTGAACATTCCATGACAATCTCATCTGCCACTAAGTGTATGAACATTGTTCCTGCAAAAGTTCTCCTTGCTTTCTCATCCTCCTGCCCCCTTCAGCCACCCCCTTCCCAAGAATGGAACGATGCTGGAAAAAAGCAAAGTGTCCCAAGATTGTTCCAAGCCATCTCAATACTCAAGTTCACTGAAGTGTTTCGAGTATGTGCTCAGTGGCAGAGGCTGCACCCCTGCAATCCTGATCCCCCAGGGATGTCAGGTACTTTCTGCATGTTCCCCTCCACAGTGACCTGGCTGCACACTGGCCCACAGACATGGACTGTCAGGGATCCAGGGATAAAGCATTCAAAGGAAAGGGACTAAACAATAGACTCCAGCACAAAAAGGCATTTGTGTCCATCCCACCTGGGGACATTCTGTGTGTAAATCCTTTCTGATACAAATGCTGCATAAACAGACATCATTTAAACCCTGTAAGTGAGCAAGCTCAAACTTTTCATAAAGAACTGCCAAGAGAACAAAAGATTTTTTTTTTCTTCCCCCAGGGATTCTTCCACCACTGGAACAACACTAAGATATTTTGGGAATGCTGCTCCCCCTGTAAAATTGACTCTAGAGTCTCCATGACAGGTAATTGTGGCAGGTAACAGAGCAGATGACCTGAGATTGTCCAAACAGATTAAAGTGAGCAGGAAAATGAACGGGTTTGAAGGCAAGCCATTTGGATCACCCCCTCTGCAGTTACAGCTGTCATACTCCACATGACAGCTACAACTTCAATTTCTTTCAGCTTGATTTGATCCTTGTGTGACAGTCCCTCAAATTCAGGAGTCAATCCCACAGCTGTATCATAACTTTCCCTAAAATTCACAGAAATCACACTGCTTCTAATTATTTTAAAAGAAATGGCCTGAAATTAAAAGTCTCTCCAACCTTTGATAATTATTTTCAGTGAGAGTGCAGCACTTCCCTAAGCAAATGTGCAGCTGAAAACCGTGTCAGTGCAAGAACAAGGCCTGTACAGAACCCACCACCATTGGCTCAGGGAACCCTCCCAATGCAAGACTGGAGCAAAGTCTGAGCTGCAGGAGGGTGCAGGCAGCAGTTCATCCCAGTCCTGGGCTGCTTGGCAGGGCAGTTCTGGTGCCCTGAGCCCCTGTGCTGGCTGCTGAGCCCACCAGGCCTGGCAGGGCTGGAATACCAGTGAGGAGCACCCACGAGTGTCACTTCTGACGGTGAAACTCTTGCTGGTGAGCACTCACAAGGAACACGCTTCACCTTCCCTGCTTTGGGAATATCTCTGATTCCGAAGTGCACTGTTGTTTACAGGATTGGTTTAATGGTTCCATCCCAGTCTCCCTCCAGAAAATGGGCAAGAAATGCAGAGAGGCCAAGCAACTTCCAGCCCAATCCTGCTGGCACCAGCACCTCTGCCAGCTCAGAGACACCCACGTGTCCCGAAGTCCAGCACAGGTACCTGGATCAAGTACAGGTTCACAGGACAAGGAAAACCAAGAAAACTTCTCCCTTAGCACTCCTTACCAAGAGCCTCCACCCCAAGGATCCATGGGCTTAGTGTGGGGCAGCTCTTCTGGGAGAAGACCTGAGCTGGCTCCTCGTGGGACGCCTGAACCTCCCCACACACAACTATTCCAGGCATCCTGAGTCATTCCCTCTGTTCACCATGCCCAGGTCTTTCCTTCTGCCAGGCAAAGGCTGCTGGGATTTCCAGAGGGTGCCCTGGTAGAGCCCCCATCCCTGGCAGAGCCCCCATCCCTGGCAGAGCCCCCATCCCTGGCAGAGCCCCCATCCCTGGCAGAGCCCCCATCCCTGGCAGAGCCCCCATCCCTGGCAGAGCCCCCATCCCTGGCAGAGCCCCCATCCCTGGCAGAGCCCCCATCCCTGGCAGAGCCCCCATCCCTGGCAGAGCCCCCATCCCTGGCAGAGCCCCCATCCCTGGCAGAGCCCCCATCCCTGGCAGAGCCCCCATCCCTGGCAGAGCCCCCATCCCTGGCAGAGCCCCCATCCCTGGCAGAGCCCCCATCCCTGGCAGAGCCCCCATCCCTGGCAGAGCCCCCATCCCTGGCAGAGCCCCCATCCCTGGCAGAGCCCCCATCCCTGGCAGAGCCCCCATCCCTGGCAGAGCCCCCATCCCTGGCAGAGCCCCCATCCCTGGCAGAGCCCCCATCCCTGGCAGAGCCCCCATCCCTGGCAGAGCCCCCATCCCTGGCAGAGCCCCCATCCCTGGCAGAGCCCCCATCCCTGGCAGAGCCCCCATCCCTGGCAGAGCCCCCATCCCTGGCAGAGCCCCCATCCCTGGTAGAGCCCCTGTCCCTGGCAGAGCCCTTGTCCCTGGTAGCTCGGCCATGCGGGGATGCACTGAGCCCCTAGAGAACACCCTGACACCTGGGAGAGCTCCTGGCACAAGGATCAGGCTTCTGTTTCATCTGGGGCACAGTTTGTGAATCAATCCTTCCTACGTACCTTGTGCAGGCTGGGGCTGTCACTCAGGACACAATAGCAGTGCCTTGATTTAATCACAGCCTTTCCATCAGCTGCTGCTCTGGGGGCTCCCACAAACCCCCCTTTTCCTGGTGCTCCAGCCTCACCCCTCCTAGGATTTCTTCCTTCACTTGTTTATATCTGACGTTCCAAAATTAATCACAAATCAAGCAAATCCATTCATGTTACTGAACCCTGCCAAGTTTAAAATAAAGTCACTAAAGGAATCAAACTTAATTTTATCCCAATGCAAACAAGTCTAAATTAAGAATTTTGATTATTGAAAAGCATATGGGACAGTGAGGCATTACATGACCACTGCTAGAATACCTAATTTATAGAAAGGAAAATACTATTTCATCAAAATCCATTCTTCATAGTAATGAATATATGAGATAACTAAGGCCCATTAAACCAAGTTATTCTCTTTAAATGTCCCATTGCAGTGACAGAAACTAGTGTAAATACAGTCTCTTACTGCAGGATAAAAAAAATACTGAATTTTAATTTTTTCTTTGTTCAGGGGTACATGAAATGCATCAACTTCATCAGCCACATTTCTATATGGTGGAAGTTGGAAGTATTATGCAAATCAGGATTAATTCTCTTGGCAATAGCAGAGGACCCCCATTTCACTGCCAGGGTGCCACTGCCTGGTCAGAGGTGTGCTGAGACAGCCCGAGTCACAGAGGGCATTATGCAACAGGGAAATTAAACATTCAGAGCTTCCTTTCCCAGCTTGGCTGTGGCTCCTCATTTGCTCAGCAGCAATGATCTCCCAGGATTCTCCTAGAGAAGGAAATGGGTTAAACTGATGAGGTATTTTTAATGTGTGTTGACAAAGGTCCAGAGTGAATGTGCAGTTACATTAGTTAAATTGGGACTGCTCTGCTCAGCCCCAGTAGGAATGTCTTCCTCTTTTATTATTTAAAGCTTCTGGGTTTTTTTAACATTTCCTTATGTAGAAAGAAGCAATATATCAGATGCAAATTCACTGGGAAAATATTCCTGCATTTTCTGTAAAATCATTTTGAGGAAACCATGGAAATTTGGTTCATTTTCACACTATCTTTACACTTAATTTGTACACAGTCTTTTTCCTTTTCTTTCCCTAATTCCACTGTAGGTGCAAAGAAAGAGGAAATGAAAAGTACATTTTTGTAGTCAGCTTGAACAGAATATCCCTGCACAGCGAGGATAAGGATCAGTGACACCATTCCAACCGCTGTGGTTTCAGTCCCACAGTGACAAGCAGAGGAGAACAGCCCAGAAAAACTCAAACTGAGATCCTCCTCAGTGGTAAATTGTCTGTTGTCACCCAAGAGGACAACATCACCTGGATTTTGTAGCTGATACAGGAAGATATTATCTTTATTAAGTGCTTTATTAAAGCACTGCCCTCTCAGGTCTCTGAGTTGCCAACCTGAGTCACTCTGGATGCCACCAGGCTGCTTCCCCAGGCAAGGGGAGTCTGCACAAACCCAAACTCTCTGTACAGCACATCCGCCTGTGCTGTCATTCCTGGAATCCTTCCACAGGGAATCTCCTTCCTTTCCTTTTCCTTTGCGGGCAGAATTCAGCACTGACTGACTTGATCAGACTGTGATTGCTTTTGTGCATGTGAGCAATCTGTGCTCACTCCCACTCAGACCTGCTTGGCACGTTGGCTAAGCTGCACGTGGTGCCCCGTTTCCCCTCAATCCTAAAATATTCAGGTGTCATTTCTGGTGAACAACAGCACTGTGGGGACTTTTTAGGAAGACCCCAATCCATATGGCAACTGGGCTTAAAATTATGTATAGGTACAAGTTCCCTGGTGAAAGAATGCACCAGTCTTGTATTACAAACAGCCTGAACATAAACAGATTTTACTGTTATTGCTTTAGATAAAATCTTTCACCCCTTCCAAGGTTTTATATCATTTCACACTTACAGGAAAAGGTCCCAAAAGCTTTTCAAATGGGATTCAGCCACAGCTGCTCTATCATAAATCTAGAGAATTAAAACATGCAGTGAGACAGTTTGGCTAAACAACATCTTAATTTCCTTCACGTGAAGCAGCTTGTATAAACAGGAACAGCAGCAGGGATGGGAGCTTGCTCAGGGCGTGGAAATGGAGAGAAAGGGAGAGCAAAGCACGAGGAAAAGCAGCACTGGAGGAGGCTGAAGGAGAACATGGGGGAGCCAAGGAGAATTAACAAAGTCTTTGGAGTCACAGGGCATGGGAGGGAAGGAGAGAGGGAGGGAAGGGGAACATTCACCTCAGCCATATGTGGTGAGATCACCAGTTCCTGATTATGAAAAGCATCCCACTGGCAGTGGGAAGACAGAGCAGCATAACCTGGCATCAGCTGTGGGACTTGGAGAAGAATTTAGATTTTGCAATCTGAAAACAAATTTAGAAATCACCTTGCAGTCTTCCCAAATCAATCCCTCCATGATTTAAACAATTCTCTCCCTAAATCCTGATGGAATTCCTCCATTTCTGACTCCATGCAAGCATGCTGCCAGCCCAAGGTGGGCACTGGGTGTGACTGCTCCATGTATTGCAGATTTTAGCAGCCACACCAATGAGCTTTCCATGAACAGCAAATTCAGGATTAATACCAACCCCAAATGTAACATGTACACACCCAGCATGCAAACTGTTCCTCACTCTTGTACAACCAGCTAAGCTGGCAACTGGCCATTCTTATACAAATACTGAATACCAGAAGAAAGAAAAAGAATCAAGAATGCTACAGGTCTTACTTCTCACTCAATTAATCAGAATCATATAACAAAGATACTGTGGTTCATTACAGGGAAAAAAACGTTATTCCAGATGGAGAACATGTTTTCTCCTGATACCAGCAACCAGATGGCAGCTAAAGGATGAACTGTGGAAGAAAACTGGGAAGAGTTTTCCCTCCTGCAGCTAACATGGACACTAGGTTTGCACTGCCAAGGTGCTTAATCCTACCACTGTCCCACAGAGCACAGCCCCGGGGCTGGGAGGGAGCAGCCCTACTCTCAGCTGGACCCTGTTCCTAACAGCAACAGCTCTTGGTGAGCCAGCAGTGAGACTGGAGCTATTCCACAGCCACCCAGCCTGAGGGGCCTTGGGACACAGGGCTCTCCAGCTGCACTGACTCTTCCAAGGGACAGTTTCTTGGAGTTTTGAGAGAGTCAGTTTTATTTTAGCATCTGCATGAAGTTCTTCCCTGTCAGATCAAATACAGTGATTGTATCAGCCTGTGCAGGTACAATTCCAGGATTGTTCCTGCTCTCAGTTTTAGATCTGGCATTTATATCCCAGCACTGCCATAACTGGTGCACGTGGCTGGAAGCTGAGAAGTCCATTGTGTGTTTCCCTTCTCCACAACGTCTCAAAGGCTTGGGAACAGAATGTCTCCCTCCTGCTGAAACACGCTCCACATATCAGCACCACTTTATGGGCCTCTACCTTCCTCTGTCAGTTCATAAAAGTGCCTGCCAAGTTCCACTGGCACAGCCCCGGGGATGGCCCTGCTTTCCCCGAGGCAGAGCCCAGCCACGCTCACCCGCTGCAGGGCACAGCAGTGAGTCTTGGCACTAAACTGGGAATCCACAGCCCACACAGGAGCCACCCCTGTCTGCCAGCACCAACAAACACTGGCAACAGCTGGGGGGATGAAAGACTGCCAGAGGCCATGGTGAGTATGGCCACAGCACCACCTCTCTGTGCACGTGCCATCAGGAACAATGGGATATGCAGGTTTGCACTAACCCCTTCCTTCTCCAAACTCCTGCTACTCCACAGCCAAGTCCCACCAGAGTCATTTCCAAGCTGGTCAAGGGCAGCAGGAAAAGCCAGAGGTGGAGACTTTGAGTCTGAGCTTTATTCAGCTGCAGGGTGAGCAGAAAGGAGTGTGAGCCTGCTGAACGCTGCAGTGTGGTGTGGCACTGTGCACTGGGGGGCAGGAACTGCAATAGCAACACCAACAGCAGTGGATGGAAGGACAGACCCTGGGGGGTTCTGGAATTGCAGTTTGAGTGGTGACACTCAAACTGAGAGCTGAGAGCACAGAGAAATGGCCTAACTTTGATCCCAGAGTTACTGTGCAGGCCACCAGGGTTAATGTGACCCCGGGCAGGATGATCTGTCTCTGCCTTTTCTCCCAGGTAAGGCACTCATGTGCCTGCAGCTCCGGTTCCTTCTTTCTCACAGAGCTCTTTTGGACCTCTCTCACCCGGCTGAGGTGTCACCACTCAAACTGCAATTCCAGAACCCCCCAGGGTCTGTCCTTCCATCCACTGCTCTGTCCACTGCCGCACTCAGTCCAAACCAGGGTGTCCAGCCTTACACTCCCATCTCCACGTGCGGATAATGAACCAGCCTTGAGCAGGGGATGGGAGCAGCTTCCCAGGCTGTGCTCCAGACACGAGCTGGGCTGGACTCTGCTGCTCTTTTCAGACGAGCCAAGAGCCCACAAACACCTCTGCTGGTTCTGAGACCGAGTGCCCTCCCAGAGCGGAGTGGGAATCCCTGGGGGCTCTCAGTGCTCTGGGGATGTCTGGGTGCATTCTCAGGGACCCTGGCCTCAGGAACAGCATCCCTGCTTTGACTCCTCTCATCTGCCCTCGCTGCACTTTTCTCTCCTGATTGTTCTTAGGAGGGGTGCAAGCTGACCTGGTGAGATTTTTGGCAGCCTGAGCTCAGCCTGGCTGTCAGGGCACTGTGGATTTGTGGAACCAAGTCTCTATTGCACCTTTGGGCTTTGCTACAGTCCCAGAGCAGAAACACAGTCTCATTGCTGACTTTTCCCACTGTCTCTGCTACTGCCCCACAGCAAACACGAGCTGCAGAGCCAATTCCTAAGAAAGGCTGCTTTAAGATAAAACAAAATGAAAGACTCCCTCCTTTTAAAGCAGAAGCACAAGGCCCCAAGCAAAAACACGCACACAATTAAGTTGATTTGTGCATGGAAATGTGGTGAGCACATGAAAATGCAGCATATTTCTGTGCTGCCTTGGGCTTCTGACTTTATGGAAATTCACTCCAATATAATAAACCCTATTTGTCCTTTGGAAAACAAACCCCCATTATTAACTAAAGTGCCCAAACTGAATAAATATGATTGTCCCATGCTAGCTGCATTGCCTATTTAAAAAAATACCCCAAACCGTTCATATCCATTTTATTAATATAACTGTCTTTTCAGCAGAAAAAAGGGAAAAGACAATGGCAGAGTCTCTTATGTTGACATACATATTAATCAGCAAGTCACCAAGCAAAGTTCATAATCCAGACAGGCTTCTGCTTTCCAGACCAAACTGAGCACTAAATAATGGCCCATATTTAGTGAGAAAATCTCACTCCTGGGTTGAATTAAATCCAAAATGCCTATTATGAGGTTGGTTTTTAAAAGGAACAAAGTACACTTTCTGATGGAACAAGATATTTCAAAATGAGAATCTGGGAAAATCTCTTTCCTCAGAGGTCAGTGCCTGTAACTTCACACACTTGTGCCTCAGGGTGGTATTTTTTGGGCACGTTGGTTCTACCAGACCAACAATTGCTGTTTCAAAAAAAAGTAATTAAACATTCAAAACTGAAAGAGTGGAGGGACTAAGACAGACAAAATCCTGTAACCCACAGGATTTTTGAAGCATTGGATCATGGTTCATCCTCCCACTCCTTCTGAGTCCAAAGGAGTTTTATCACTGACCTTGGCAGGTTATGCCAACACTAAACACGCAGAACTATAAATCCTGGAAGGTTCACCCACAGAACCTCTCAGTCCTCTGCTCACTTTAGTTAGGAAGGATTTATCAAAACACACACTTCTGTAGAAATGTTGCATCTGGTGCTGATTCTATTTTATACCTCATCCACCTGACCGTTTTTTTTCCATTTCCATACATAATCAGGTGTAAGAAAACACCTGTTTTACCAATTCAGGCAGTGGCATGACAGAATGTGACCCCCATCACATATTTGCTGAGAGACTTGTAGCACTGATGTGTGCGTGTCTTTGTGTAAGGAGACTGCAGAGATCAAACCCTTTTCCTGCTAGGATGGTATTTACTGAGACCAAACCACAAAGAACAGATGGATTCCAAGATCATCAGAATTAACTCCTGACAAATAGTGAGATTCAAGTTGAACACTGTTAAACACAAATTAGAGCAGAGCGAAATAGTAATATTGAATTAGCAGCAAGATTCTTGGGGTTATTTAATACACTCAGTGGAAGTGGTAAGTTATGATACAATATTTAATTAAAATATATTTCTGTCAGCTGGACACATTAAAAAGTTGTCAATGTTTTGTTTGAAAGGGATAAAGTGTGTGTTTGGTGGTAGTTCAAGGAAATGAACAGTTGCACGTTAGAGTTGTGAACACCTCCACCCAAGATGAAACTTTGCCACCAGCACCTATCCCAGACCCATCAGGACAGGTGTTGATCCATCCAGGCCCTTCAGGACAGGTGTTCAGAGGTCCTGCCCCACCGGGGGTTTGCTGGCCACTGCAGCATAGAACAAGACATCCAGCCACAGACTTCTTTCCAGCTGGAAACGTTTCCCAGTCTCTCCCAGCTCAGTCCAGGACAGAACAGCTGTGTGGTCCACAGATGGCCACCAGTGACACCCCCGTGTGATAAAACCAATCCAGCCCCGTGAGAGCTCCCGTGGAGCTCACCCCCTCACAGGGAAGGAGTCCGACACAGACTTAGGTTTCAAACATTAAAAGCACAAAAGCACCCCAGTGAGCTGATACTCAGTGCCCGTTGGGTGACGATGCTGGCAGTGGAAGTGCTCCAGGAGACCTCCCAGCACGGATGCTGCGGGTGCTGAGGCACCGTCCCGCTCCTGAGGACAGCAGCCGAAGGAGAGCACCGGTGCTGGATGGAGCCTGCACTTCCCCCTCACCCACGGAGAGCTCCGGGCTCTGCAGGAGCACAGAGCAGAGGCCCTGGGCACGGCCTGGGCACCTCTGGAAGGGCAGAGTGCTGGTCCCTGTGTCCCTGGCGTGCCCGGGCAGCAGCGCTGTGGCACCAGCTGCAGCTGCTCCCCGCTGCACGGGCAGGGAATAAGGTTTCCTTATTGCTCAACAAAAGCTGCTCTGTTGGGACGCTGTGCTTGGGGTTTGTGGTGCTCCTGCTGCCAAACACCTGCATTTATTCAGACACAAGTGCAAAAGAATCATAGTTTGTGATTTGTTTCTGTTGTCAGACACCAACCCCAGAAGGCATGCAGTGAAAACTGCCTGGAAACTCTGCTCTGACACTGCCTTTTGGTGTCTTCACACCCTGTACACCAAGAGTGAGTAAAACAGTAACAACAGCAGCCCCTTGAGCCCAGTGTTGGGCAATTCTGCATTAGCAAATGCACTGCAGAATGTTAGGGGGATAATCAGACCTTTTATTCAGTCCTGCTTTTTCTTTTGTATTTTAAATGTCAGTTCTGACTTGCTTCCTTTTATCTGTATAGTGAGATTTCCCCTTGGTTCTGTTTGAAGTGGTGTATTTTATTTATTTATTTAATTATTATTACAGATAACATAAACAATATGTGTATTTTAAGAAGGACAACTTCATTTGACTTGCTCTGTTTGTTTAGGCTGCAGTTATCTTATTGGCTGAGAAACTACCAGGAGACTTTTCAGAGTGCAGAGCTGTGCCCTGTACCCGCAGAGCAGCCAGGTGTAATTAGAATATCTGCATACAAAAACTCAGCAGTGCCTTCTCAAGGTCTTACACACCAAAACTTTGTCTCAGTTCTGGCAGTGGAGACTGAGCTCAGCAGGGAGTCTGGACCCTGAGCTTCTCTTCCCTGCAAAGCTGCAGGGATGGCAGCTGTGCTGCAGGTCACCCTGCAGGTCCTGCAGGTCCTTCAGCTCTGGGAATCCCAGACAAGCTGTA
Source organism: Leptocoma aspasia (assembly GCA_013399835.1). NCBI lineage: Eukaryota > Metazoa > Chordata > Aves > Passeriformes > Nectariniidae > Leptocoma > Leptocoma aspasia. The sequence goes on along the minus strand of VXAX01003470.1, from coordinate 145,921 downwards.
CCAAACACAGAACACACAGAGCCAGGGGGATAAAGCTGATGCAATAACAGCTCTTTCAATAGTCCTGGTGCCCCTGGGCAGTGGCCACTGGCCACATCACGGTGGCACATGGATGTGTGGTACCTGCCAGGTGTGCCACAGTCACAGGGGGACTCACAGAAAGAAGCCACAGCACACAAACAGATACAACTGAGAGCTGGCAAGAGCTGCTCCACTCAATCACTGTTCCTCCAGCATGTGAAACCAGAAAGTAACTCCAGCAAGGAATGCAGCTGCGTTAGATTAGCCCTAAAAGAATTCTCTTACAAAGGCACTGGCAGAGCCATTTCATCACTGCCATAAACCAAATTTGTATCAGCAAGCCCAGGGCTCTTAATCTGGATTTATGACTCTGCTACCAACTCCATAAACCATCTACAACCACTTGAGTGGCTGGATTAAAGTCAGCTGTGTGGGAAAGAATGTGAGTGTGTCAACTTCAATGAAAGCATGTCCACCTTGCACTGATCCTGAGTCTGACTCCAGAGAACTCACTGGAGCTTGACTCAGGACACACACACAGCAGATGGAACAGTTCCAGCTGTATTTTGGAAAACTGGATGACTCAGCTATTTCTCTTCTGATCTTTTTCATCTCTCCAGAGTTTTCTTGGTTCTCCTCAGGAGCTGAGTTTACGCATCCTTCTCACAGAGCCCACCTTCACTTTACACCAGCATTTTATTTAGCTGGCACAGTCAACTACCCAGGGACTCCCAGAGCAGTCTGCCCTTAAGAATCCTGTCTCCTGCCTGAAAGATCAGGGTGTTGTGGATGCCTGGCAGCTTTTATTCTCTCTGTGTTATCAGAGCAAACACAGCCCTGCTCCTTTCCAGAGGGCTCTGGGCTCCGTGGATGGTGCCAGTGCTGGCTATCATGATTGGAATTGTTCTCTGTGCATGTTGTTGCACCAGGATTTTGCTTAACCTCTGTATAACATAGTCAGTATTTCTTTTCTTCCTGCACTGTGTCCTGAAATAACACTTTTTAAGCCCAATCCCTGTCATTCTGGGGAAGAGTGTGTATGGAAAATTATTATGTTGGGAACATGTATTTAAACAGCTGCCAAAAGTACACAATTTTAAAATAGTAAGAGCAAAGCAGAGCACTGTGGGGTCTGGCCAGAAGAAATCTTCACTGCAAAAAGCTTATTTCATATACACAATAATTTCCCCAAATAAATAATGCCATAATGCTAATAATGTTTATGGGATGAGACAGATCTCTTCTGAATGCCAGCACAAAATTTAAATTAACTGACAAGAGGCATAATTTACCTTGAGATCTCTTCATTAGGCACCACTTGCAGCTTCTCCTGAACTAGGAGGAATAACAATTAACTTCAGATGGAAATATGAAATCTAAATTACAGTTGCTAAGCCTAAGAAGAGTAAGAAGATTTTATTATAATAAGATATATTCAAATTACATACACAGCACCTTTAATTTGGGAGAGTGGGCTCGTTAGGAATGACAGAAATGTGGATAGAGTATGAAGTTTAGTATTTCTTTATATTCCTCAAACAAGCAACACAAGACTGCACCTTGTTTCCTCTCAGTGCTTATATACAGAAAATTCTAACCAGCTTCTCAACGGTTAGATACAGGTACAACTTATCACACATTCTACTGGGCCTATTTCCACCCTAAATCTTCCAAAGATTACTGCAGAGGACACCAGGAACTGTGCTTGAAACTCCAAGAGAGTAACAACTGTTTCACTTTCTCACCCTTCCCTGCATGATGAGGATTTCAGATACACAGGAGCCAACTCCTCAGTTTGTATTACTTGACTTCTTGTACTTCTTCCAGCTGGGGAGCTGCATGACACACCTCCTGTCTCAAACCACCCCTCCTGCTTCAACATCTATTAGAATTTTATTTTATTTAGATCAAGTTCTCAACTGGAACATGCTTTGAGGCCATGCCTTCAATGGGCCTTACCCCAGACATGCTTTGGAGCCGTTAAGGGGCCTGGGGCACTTCATGTCCCTCCCTCTGTGAAGTGACTTGGAATGTTACCACCCAGGGATGTCCTATAACCGACAGCTGTATTACTGTGGCAGTGCTCCATGTTCCACAGCATCCCTTTAGTCCCAGGCATTGTTCTCAGGCAATTTCAAATATCTTCCATTTACATCCACACAATGACATGTCACTGTTTCCTCACATATGGTCAGCCCACACTGAGTTATGAGATTTCATTTCTGCAGCTCACACGGGAAGTGGAATAAACGAAATAAAAATTCCTGGTAAGAATGGCAGCTGACTGATACAGAACCAGGCCCTCATAAAACCCATTATTCTGGTACAGTTAAGGAGAGGAAAGAACTTATAAAACAGACTAGATTTTTTCCAGAAGCATGTAAATAATTTATGAATTCAAGTTCTAATGGAAAGCAGGTGGGACCTGTACTAAAAATGGCTGCAGCTCTAGAAAACTGAAATGCTCACTGAATATACCTTGGTAGGTAACCACAGACCACTCTTCTTTAGAAAACACAAAATCCAGAATTGCTCTTTGTTTTGGCTGAGGATAATTCTAGCATGTAAAATTGCATCATCTTAAACACCACCTGGAAACAAATGGTGGAAGTATGTGCTGTGTTAGAAACTGCTGTAACATTTCAAACATTCTTGTGCTGCTTCTTTTCTCTGTAAACCAGCAAAGAGCCCAAGTGAGAACATCTGGGACCAGCACACAGCATGGCAGAAACACAGGCAGAGAGACTCAGACAAGTTTCAGACACACCACACTGAAAAGGAGGCCAGTACAGTGAAACCTACCATGAGCAATGTTGGCACACTTAGAAATGCTGTTTTTAGTATTTCTGGGCACTCAGCCTCCAGGGACCCCAAGGGTATCTCTGCCCACCTCCCCCATCCTCAGCTCATCCTCTGTCTGCTGTCAGTGCCCTTCCCAACTCCACCAGGGTTACAGTGGGGAAAGGCTCTTCTGGCAAGAGGCAAAGATCAGTGTTTCAAAACAAAGGAAAACTGTGGCTCTATTTCCAAAAGCTCCCTCTGCTCCCATCCTTTATCTTCCTTGGGCTGTCATCTGGGAAGGCTGCTCATGTTTGAAAGGGGGATGTGCCAGGAGCTCCTTTTAACACTGGATTTTTAAGTTATTCCCAAAGATTGTCTGATTATCCCAGGGAAGCTGTGATTTCACAGCAGAGTGTTCATCAGTTTGCCATGGAAGCAGAGACACAGGCCCAGAGCAGGTCAGAGCTTAACCAAAGGCAGAGGCAGCTACAGCTGGAACTAAAGCAGATGTTGTGACTGATATTTTCGGGGGGTTTGAGCTGTAATAAACACATTCATTAATGTATTATTAATGTTATCATTAATTTTTCTTCTAGCAAAACCAGGGCATGGAAAGGCAGTGGTGTCACCTCCTCAGGTGCTTCTTTATTCAATCCCTTGGCACCCAAGCCCTTCAAATTTAGCAAGTGGTCCAGCCAGGTAAACCTTACAACTTCAGAAAAAACTTCTTCAGAACTTTTGAAATTTCAGAGATTCTAAATCTTCTGAGCTCAGAGAAAAGGAAAACCACCACTGACTGATGCCTGCTCCTGAGCCCTACCACCAGTACAGAAATGTCACAATAGCCTGGATCTGTATTCCCTCTTCACTGTGTTCTAAGCTTTCTGTGTATCTCAGCTCAAAGAAAAGAACTTCAGGTGCCTCTTACTTTATTAAGGCTGATGCAGAAAAAAACTTAATTATTATTATGTTGGAAAATCTTATTGTGCTTCTCCACACAAGATGAGAAGAAAATTAAAGTATCACTTGTCTGTATTTTTATAATAACTAAAGCTGGGAGCTCTGAATGCATCTTAACAAAGCTGTGAACATCTTCACAGATTCTAATTTCTAATCTCCTAAAATGCTGCAAGCAGAATGGTTCATTTTTAAAGGTAAAATACCTTTTCTTTATTGCTACCATATCAACTATGAAGATTATCCAGGATATCTGACATTAAGTTATCCAAGATGCAGCAGGGCGTTCCAGGAGTGTTTCAGAGCATTGGGTACACAAGACCTGGGAAGATGTAGGAATAAATATTTATAAACACTCTTGTGAGTTTTATTTTGGCTCAGCCATCAGAGCAGAACATTATTTACATAGTAAAAGCAAGCTCCAATCTGTAAACAAAAACTAATAATCAGGGTGATAATATATGCTGAGGGCAGAGGATTTTTGTCTCAGGTAAAACAAATAAAACTCATAAACATGAGAGCACCCAGACAGTGAAAAAGGAGGAATAGTGTCACACACCACACAGTGTGAACTGTGCCCAAAGCTAAAGAACAGTTGTAAATGATGCATAAGCAAAGACAGTATTTACCTAAAACCGCCAAGAAGAGCTTGAATAAAATATAAGGTAAAAAAAAAACTCTCCATGAAGAAATTGTAAACTGTAAATGGAAAGAGCTGAAATCTCACAATGTAAGCAGTCAGTTGATGCTAATTTGGAATGTAAAAGGGCACAGGATGGGGCTCCCTCAGTGCAGGTACCCCAGGCAAACACTGCTCTGGGAGCTCAGGTGAGCAGGGGGAGCTGCAGGCACAGGTGTGGAGAGAGCTCAGGTGAGCGGGGGGAGCTGCAGGCACAGGTGTGGAGAGAGCTCAGGTGAGCGGGGGGAGCTGCAGGCACAGGTGTGGAGAGAGCTCAGGTGAGCGGGGGGAGCTGCAGGCACAGGTGTGGAGAGAGCTCAGGTGAGCGGGGGGAGCTGCAGGCACAGGTGTGGAGAGAGCTCAGGTGAGCGGGGGGAGCTGCAGGCACAGGTGTGGAGAGAGCTCAGGTGAGCGGGGGGAGCTGCAGGCACAGGTGTGGAGAGAGCTCAGGTGAGCGGGGGGAGCTGCAGGCACAGGTGTGGAGAGAGCTCAGGTGAGCGGGGGGAGCTGCAGGCACAGGTGTGGAGAGAGCTCAGGTGAGCGGGGGGAGCTGCAGGCACAGGTGTGGAGAGAGCTCAGGTGAGCGGGGGGAGCTGCAGGCACAGGTGTGGAGAGAGCTCAGGTGAGCGGGGGGAGCTGCAGGCACAGGTGTGGAGAGAGCTCAGGTGAGCGGGGGGAGCTGCAGGCACAGGTGTGGAGAGAGCTCAGGTGAGCGGGGGGAGCTGCAGGCACAGGTGTGGAGAGAGCTCAGGTGAGCAGGGGGAGCTGCAGGCACAGGTGTGGAGAGAGCTCAGGTGAGCAGGGGGAGCTGCAGGCACAGGTGTGGAGAGAGCTCAGGTGAGCAGGGGGAGCTGCAGGCACAGGTGTGCAGACTCCTCCTCGCCCTCTCGCAGCTCGGGAGGCACAGCCCGGGCCCATGGGGCTCCGAGGCAGTGCTCCCTGCACTACGGGCAAGGTGGATTTTGCCCTCCTGGGCACCACGGCCCAGACAAAGGCCAGGGAGGGCAGTGCCGGAGCTGCAGGGCGAACGCGGCTCCCAGCAGCGGGTGCCACCAGCGGGTGCCACCAGCAGGGCTCTGGGTGCCACCAGCAGGGCTCTGGGTGCCACCAGCAGGGCTCTGGGTGCCACCAGCAGGGCTCTGCCTGCCGGCAGGACACGCTCCCAAAGGAGCTGCCCCGGGCAGGATGCACAGGACACTCCCAAAGGCCAAAGCGGGATTTCTACAAGGAGAGACTTCAGAGCATTCACAGTGCTGTAAAATCACATACACAGGATAAAGAGAACAGAAGTGAGACAAGCTCACTGTGTGGGGGTGTGTGTGTAGTGTTTTATAGCCATTGTTTTGCACCATTCCCTCACCTAAATCAAGAACAGCGGTGACAGAAATAATTCTTAAAAGTATGAAAATAAGGAAAATAATTCTACTAGTTCTGAGCATTTCTGAATATTTTCCAGAGGAAGTATTGCTGGACTAAAGGCCAAACTGTAAGTATAACAGTAGTCTAAGACAAGAAAAACTTAAAAGTCAATGAAAACATGTGGAAATTACATCAATGCATGACCATATTTCATAAGAATCCTCGCAGAACAAATACTACTATTTCCAGTCCTCAGAAATTAAGAATGCATGAAGAATTTTCACACAAAGAAATTTAATCAAGTGTATTTTCTAGACCTTCACGCATGGGAGATGAGCGCTATTATCCCCTACAGAAATAGACATCAGGATTTGCTCTTCCTCAGGACCTCTGCTTGGCAAATGCAGGCCCAGTGATGTCCCCCATCAGTGAGGCAGCAGAGACCCAAGGCAGTGAAGCTGTTTGCTCGGGGCCATGCTGTTGAACTTTCCCGGGGCACTCCGGGGTGTGTCTGAGGGCAGAGAGAAGCCCCGGCTGGCTGTGGGGCTGCCCTGCCCGAGCCCTCCGCATCCCCGCCTGCTCCAGCTGGGGCCGGCTGCTCCTGCCTGCGAGCTGGGCTTGCACAGGTGCTACCACCTGCTCGGAATTCTTCAGCCCTTTCTATCTCTGCTGCAGCTCATGGCCTTTTCCAAAGCTAATTCACTGAAGAAAGTGGAAGGGACACTTTGTGCTTGATGTTTAAACTGAAAATTTGTTTTCCAGATGCTCTTCAGATTGATAGTTTTGAATATATTTTAAGAGCTCACAGTGTGACACATTGATCTGGGTTTCTGCTGCTGCTGTCACTCACAAAAACCCAAACTCTGCTTCGAGTCAGAGAGCAGGGGTATAAATCCAGTGTAATACCAAGGAAATTCATGGAATTACTCTGCCCACAGGTGACAGAGCTACTCTGAGGTTGTGTAAGAACAGCATTAAAAGTTCACTGTAGCTCTTGATGTACATAAAACCCAAACCACTAAGCCCAAGGAAGACTCCAGTACTTGTCCTTTATCCCACTCCTCCCAAGGTCAGCATTTTTAGAAGCACATCTTTTTGGTGCTCAGGATACCATCAGTGAAGTTATGCTGTAACAGCTACAGAAACAGCTGAATTTATAGTCTTGTTTTTAAACAAGCCTTAAACTCACTGTAACTTCAAAACTTTTCACAGGAGCAAATCAATTTGACATGAACAAGTGCCCTTGGATTGCTGCAGTCAGGAGATATGGGTATGGACCAAACCACTCTGACAGATCCTGATATACATTACACTTACAAAAAAGTCTGAATTTGAGTTTAGAGCCCAATTTCACAAGTCAAACCCATTGCTGATCCAAAACCAGAGTTGGATAGGTCAAATTTCCAGAAAGTTCTACACTCCATTTGCTGCACAGGTAAGCAGAATAGTTTTTATCACTGTGGTCTTTTTTCAGGGTAATTATTGAACAGAGAGAGGAAAGTTAATTATGGTTTGGCTTTCTTTAACCTGGAAGAAAACCCAGCAATTTTGTGCTACCATGAGAAAACTGCCCAGTTGTTTTCTGCCTTTTCTTATCCTCCACCCAATCTCAAAGCACTGAGACATGGGGTAGGGGGAGGAAGGTATTTTTAGGTTAGATGTAATTTTCCCTTCCTCTCTGGAAAGTAAACAACAACAGAAGTTTGTGCTTGTCTCAATTATGAGTAAAAAACAAACCAGGACTTCATAATAAAATCACCTGGCATTTAACAGACACTGATCTCCCCAAAACACACAGAAAATGTGATGCCACAGAACCTTATAAATGGCAAACAGGTAGGATGGAGGAAAGCAAAGACTTCATAATTTTTTTAAACACAATTATATATTCCAAGATCAGAAAGCAGCAGTAGTCACATATACCTACAGTACAATGCATACACAGAGCCTGGCTAATGTGTGTTTTAATATTTATGTCTCATCAAATATGTAAATATACTTTCTCAGAGAAAACACACATCATAGGCTCTAAGCCAGGCATGTGTTACCAAGATAATGTTGAACATCTATTTCTGCATTTCAAATTATAAAGTCTTTGAAACTTCTCCTTGTTCTTTAGAAAATAAGTTGTTTTCTACTTCTCATCCCTCAGTTCCATGTGTATTTGGAGACATCCTAGTTCCTAGTTCCCTGCCAAAATCAGTGGTGTCTTTAAAACTTCTTAAGGAATGTAATAGGTCTGGAAACTCTTAGTAGGCTACTAAATGCCCCTGTAAATCCTGGCAAATTCCCAGACTGCCCATTCTCACAGGGATACATGGCCTGATTACAAACCCATTAAACACTGTGAGTTCGAGGGTCTGCTTTAACCCTGCAATTATTTGATCCTCCTCACAGTAAAAGCTTCAGTGAAACAGAGACAGGCAACACAAGACAGAGCCAACAGGAGAGGTAGAAACAGGATCAGAGAGCAGCAAACTGGAATGGTGAGGCAAGTGAATGGCAGTGGAAAAAAACTAAACAGGGAGGGAAATAACCCTCTGGAAAGGGGAATACTTTCAGCTGCAGGGGGAAGAGACCACTGCTGGCATTGTGTGAGGGCTGCCCAGCCAGGGAGAGGGGCACAGAGGTGCTGAGCTGGCAGTGCCAGGGCACCTCTGGCACCGAAGGAATGGGAGCAGCTCTCCATGGCTTGGCAGGGAGCAGGGGTCCCTGTGGAGCTGCACCTGGCACAGGTGTGCTCATGCCTTGCAGCAATGCAGAGCAGGCATTTGCTTTAATGCATGAGCTAAACGGTGAGAATGCTCAGCTGTCTGCAGCTGGACACACAGAGCACGAGCCCCTACCTGAGGGGGCCATTTCCCAGGGCACAGCCACGTCCTGGCTCTTGATGTCACCCATGGAGCTTCCAGGAGCTTTGACACAGGCCCAAGGGAAGGCAGGACAAGTTCTCACTGAGACAAACAATAGAGATTTGTTTTCCCATTTTCACATTCACACATACAGCACATTTGCCCTTTCATATTTTAAGATAGAAAAGCTAATGTAAACCATTAGGAAAACCCTTTGGTTTTCTCTCCCAGATCTACTATCTCAGTGTGGCCTAAGAAGCATGGCTTGGATCAGAACAACTCTCCCAGTGTTCTGACAGTCCAGAGTCAGCACTTTTTCCTCTCTATTTTCCATACTGTACTTGTGCCATACAAGCCTTGTATTTTGTCATTCGAGATTAAAAAAGACCAGAAAGAGACATTTAAGTCATGGACTTGATTCAAATGATCTCATGGGCAGGGCTGTGGAGCCAGCTAATCTGTGACATTGAAACACAACCTATTTTTCTTGCTGACAATTTGCTTATGTCATTTGGGTGGTGAAAAGAAACTCGTCCAGGCTGCCAGCAGCAAGAAAGAACAGAAAAATGGGATTTACTTACCACTAGGCCAGGCAAGGTATCACTACCCACCGCTTTGTCAAGTTATGGCCAATTGTTTTCCAGTGACCTAGACGTTACTAATGAATATTTTTAATCTGTCATCCTAAATTTAAACATTTCTTTCCTCTCTTTTGAATACCTTCCAGCCTTAACAATCTTCCTGACTGTTACTGTACTCCAGACTCCAGCAGACACAGCCCGTGCTGCTGAGTGTGTTTATCAGCCTTGCAGTCCAGCAGGGGCTCGCTGTTGTAACAGACCACGACACTGAAAACAACCCCAGCCCTTGGCAGGGATAACCTGATGCGTGGCTGTACCAGGCTGGGCCTTCTTGCAGCCTGCTGAGGAAACACACTTCAGGACCTGTCCTTCAAAGAGCTCCTCTGTCCTGCTGCGGTGGGATGAGCTGCAGGCTCCTGCCCCCCAGCACCAGCTGCTCCCTGCCAGGGCACACCACACGTGGGCACTGCGAGGTGCAGCATTCCCAAGGAGTCCGACACCCCTGGGTGGGCTGTGGGGGTCCAGCCCCTCACAGCCCCTCAGCCCCCACCTCAGGCACCCCAGAGCACGGGGCCCAGAGCTTTGGAGTCCCAGGTGTGTTGGATTCCCAGTGCCTTGGAGTCCCAGGTGTGTTGGATTCCCAGTGCCTTGGAGTCCCAGGTGTGTTGGATTCCCAGTGCCTTGGAGTCCCAGGTGTGTTGGATTCCCAGTGCCTTGGAGTCCCAGGTGTGTTGGATTCCCAGTGCCTTGGAGTCCCAGGTGTGTTGGATTCCCAGTGCCTTGGAGTCCCAGGTGTGTTGGATTCCCAGTGCCTTGGAGTCCCAGGTGTGTTGGATTCCCAGTGCCTTGGAGTCCCAGGTGTGTTGGATTCCCAGTGCCTTGGAGTCCCAGGTGTGTTGGATTCCCAGTGCCTTGGAGTCCCAGGTGTGTTGGATTCCCAGTGCCTTGGAGTCCCAGGTGTGTTGGATTCCCAGTGCCTTGGAGTCCCAGGTGTGTTGGATTCCCAGTGCCTTGGAGTCCCAGGTGTGTTGGATTCCCAGTGCCTTGGAGTCCCAGGTGTGTTGGATTCCCAGTGCCTTGGAGTCCCAGGTGTGTTGGATTCCCAGTGCCTTGGAGTCCCAGGTGTGTTGGATTCCCAGTGCCTTGGAGTCCCAGGTGTGTTGGATTCCCAGTGCCTTGGAGTCCCAGGAGCGTTGGATTCCCAGTGCTTTGGAGTCCCAGGTACACTGGATTCCCAGTGCTTTGGAATCCCAGGAGTGTTGGATTCCCAGTGCTTTTGAGCCTCTGTTGTGGCTCTGCAGTGCCATGGGGCCCCAGTGCAGAGAGCTGCCTGGAAACACAGCAGGGTGTTGACTCCTTGGGTTCTGTGTGTCTCCAGCAGTTCCTCCTCCACTTTTTGCTGGAGTAAAGGCCTCTCTGTGCTTGTGCCCTTTTTTCCCCAAAGCTATGGTTTTAAAGTTAACCAGAAAAGTGTGACTAAGCCTTCACAACTGTATTAGCACTGCACAGGAAACCTGTTGTTAACGGATCTCAATTCTCTCCTCTCTTTTTCTTCTGTGTTTACACCATTATCAGTTTTCATGCCATCTGCATATGGCACATGCAGTTTTACATCCCCTGTTTTTACCCACTTTTTCCACAAAATCACCCACTATTGTCCCAATAACATTTAACACATGGTTCCTGGTACGGCTGCAGAGATTCAGGACCCCAAAGAGCCTGTCAGCCAGAGCTAACTGCAGCAGTGTGTGTGGCTCTTAGGCAAGCTCAAAAACAGCTAAAACAAAACAAAACAAAAAAAAAAAGAAAGAAAACAAAACAAAAAAAAAGCTTTTCAGCCTTTTCAGCCAAGTGTTTTATCAGGCTTGCAAACACCTGCAAATTAGTTGCACTGCAAAGCCTGTTGCATAACAAAGACAAAGCTTTGTAATACAATACAATTAGACCTGCATAATTTAGCCAGCGAAACAAATATTTTGAGACCTAGACTGTTTGCTTTCCTGAATGAGAAATTACCCAGGCTTGGATTCATTACAAACCTCCTGAGAAACAAAACCAGAACGAAATGAGGAAATACTCAGTGTGGTTAAGACTTTACCACCTACATTCTCACAGTCCAACTGCACTGAACATGCACGGGGCTAAGGAGGGAAGGCAGGAGGTTCCCCATTTTGCTCTCCTCTAGCAGAGGACATGACGGGGAAGGCATCAGCAGGGTTGAGGGGGGTGGTCAAATTCACACAGGCAGCATTCACCTTGTTTGTTCCTTGAACCCTGGCTTTGCTGCTTTGAAAAGTGAGCTTTTCCAAAAGGAAATAAATACAAGTATCAATAATGTTGTTTCACAGTAGTGTAAATGAGTCCTAATGTCACCCAGAGGTCATATGGGGAATGAGGTCTTGCTGTGGTTGTTTGGACCAACAGGAGAACACAATATTGAATGGGTCACTGGCTTTTCTTGATTCCATGAGGAATTCCAGTTGAGCTGTTGGGATACAGTTTGTTTTTCTGTAGGCTGGACAGTGAATCTGTTTTTGTATGTTGTTCTGAACTACTCGTGGACCCAGATTTTGGAGCACCTTCCTTCTGTAGCCAGATTTTTTAAGGGATTCTACTGCTAAGTATTGCTATCGCTTCTCAAATTAGCAGTGAGCAGAAATTTTTGTTTTTCAAGGACACGGATTTAACAACAGTGTGCTCTCCCATATTAACTCCCTTTTTTTCATTTTCTGACTCTAAATGGTACATTGAGTGTTATTTGGTTCTATAAATTCACCACGTATTTGTTTCAACCTGGTGGTTGTCCATCAGAAGTCCAGAGAAGTCTGTGAGCAGCAGTGCCAGACCCCTCCAAACCCGTGCCTAAAGGATGAAGCTGCAGACTCTTCCTCCTGCTCCTTCTCACTGCAAGCAGTAAGATCAGAGCAGCACACCTCAGCAAGCTGCTAAGGAAAAACTATTTACTCTTATCTCTAAATTCGAGGGTTCCATTGTTTCTTTCAATTGTGGGGTGAACTTTCTATTGTTGTTTTGCCTTTTTGTTTCTTATCTTGGTGAAATCACAGTCCTAGCAGGGGAAGGTGAGTAAGAGGGAAGCAAACACATAGTGTTTAACCGGAATCAATACAGGGGTCACCTGCTCCTTGGGCCACCCTGGCATTGGGGGTTTGCCCTCAGGAATCTGCAGGGCATGTCCATTAGCAGAATGAAGCTATAGCTCTGTCATCCCTAAAATGATAGGCCTGGAAAAGCCCTCTAAGACCATCCATTCCCCCAGCACTGCCAAGACCACCAATGACCATGTTCCCCCACTAAATGCCACATCCACACAACTTTTAAATCCTTCCAGAGATGGAGACTCCACCACTGCCCTGGGCAGCTGTGCCAGGGCTGGACAGCCATTTCTGGGAAGAAATTCTCTCTAATATCCAAACTAAACCTCTCCTGGCAGAACTTGAGGCCATTTCCTCTTGTCCTATCACTTCTTACCTGGGAGAAGAAGAGATTCCCCCCCCCACTGTTGTCTCCCACTGATTGCCCACAGCAGCACTGATAACATTATTCTCAAGAAGCAGATCACACTGTTGACTTGCTGGGAGTTTTCCCTAGGAAAGGCCCAAACAGGAATCTCAGTGCTTGACTCACAGATCACACCTCTCACGGCCTTTGTCACCAACGTCTGCTCTCTCTTTCCGAGCACAAGGCTCTACAAGAGTGGAAACTCTCTCACTGCCTGTCAGGTACGTTAGTCCTCTTTGGGCTATTTACAGATTCCCAGACAAGTCTCTTCCTTTTCTCTCTCTTTGTGGTTAATTAGGCAGTTCTACTTTTTTTTTGTTCATCTAAAATTTTTGAAGCAATTCTCTTTTTTTTTGCCATTTTAGTTCATCCTGTTTGCACACCACCTTGTGCTTCCCAAGCTCTGTTGCACTGAAGGCTGTGCAATAGGCACCTGGTTACAAAATCACATGTATTTTTAATGCCTCCTCTATTCTTACATTGCTTGGTGAAATTTGCTATTGTTTAAGGCCTCAGGTAATGACAGGAGCGACCTGCAGGAGCACATGGCTTGTCCCAGGAATCGGACTGGAACTCTTAACACTTACTGCAGGAAAGGATGAAAGTGAGATATTTATAATAATTTGAACACTGATCCTGGAAAGGATATAATCAACATTTCCCCCACTCCTCTCTGTAAGAAAATGCAGTATTTTTGTTCTCTAGACATTTTTAAATTTTTCTTGCCTATTTTTGACAATTCTATTGCTTTGTGGTGAATAAAACCTCCTTCTTCTTCAGAGGTTCATTTTGCAAAAGTGCTTCATTTGTACAGCGAATGCTCATCTGACCCTCTGCATTGCATCTGCCCTGCAGATCACTCACTGGGCAGTTCTATAAAGAGCTGGAGATTCAGTTTGCACCTTTCTTGGTAGGAGGAAGTTACCCCTCTCAAGCCGCAGACATTTTAGTGTGTGTAGCTGGTAATAAAAGATTTCAGAAATTCCTGCCATGTCTGCCTCAGAGGTAATAAACCTCTAAAGGAACGCAGCAGAAACCAGTGTGGTGTCTGGTTTGAATGAGAGGAATGACTGCAACTCACATTGCTGCTGTTGATGTTTGTCAGACTCTTAGTAAAAATGAAACTTAATTGAAATGAAACTTTGTAAGAATGAAACAAATATCTTTTGATACTCAGTTGGCTGAGAAATCTTTTGACGGAGCTCAGAGCTGCTTATCCGTGCAAGAAGTCACAGCTATCTCCCTCCCGAGGAGAAATCACTCGGTGAATGAGGATGTAAGATCTTGCAGAGCGTATGTGACTGCGTTAATTTGACAAAGGCGATGAGTGTGCATGGAAGCAGGCACCGAGCCGCAGACAGGCAGCCGCTAACCTTCCCCGTGCAT
>VXAX01003470.1:66833-131257 GCA_013399835.1 Leptocoma aspasia | reverse complement strand
GGAGCCGCGCTCGGAGGGCGGCGGGGCTGTGCCCGTCCCCGGGGCTGTGCCCGTCCCCGGGGCTGTGCCGGGCTCCGGGGCTGTGCCCGTTCCCGGGGCTGTGCCCGTTCCCGGGGCTGTGCCCGGCTACGGGACTGTGCCCGACTCCGGGGCTGTGCCCGGCTCCGGGGCTGTGCCGGGCTCCGGGGCTGTGCCCGGCTCCGGGGCTGTGCCCGTTCCCGGGGCTGTGCCCGGCTACGGGACTGTGCCCGACTCCGGGGCTGTGCCGGGCTCCGGGGCTGTGCCGGGCTCCGGGGCTGTGCCCGGCTCCGGGGCTGTGCCGGGCTCCGGGGCTGTGCCCGTCCCCGGGGCTGTGCCCGGCTCCGTGCGGCGGAAGAGGTGCAGCCCCCGCAGGCTGCCCGGCGATGCCCCGTGGCACTGCCCGGCCGGTACGGGACAGGCTGCACAAGTTAGTGAAAAAATCGTAAAGTACTCCCGTGATGCGCTACATTTTCTGTGGAGGCGACGCTGGGAACCAAGTAAGGCACAAACCGATTTTAACAAACTCATCCCAAAACCAAAAGCCAATGCATTCATTAACTCTCTGTGCCATCTAGATCAGGATTAGTCGAAACATCTTCAGCTCTCTGTGGTGTCTAAGCTTCAGTAGGCAGAGCAGAGGGGATCACATAAGCAGCAGAAGTGTAAGGAAACCACAATACCGAGGCTTGTATCTGATTAAATTATTCCTACAGTTTCGCTGTGCTTGCAGTAGCACATAAAGCAGCTTCTACCTGGTGGTCGTTAATGCAGATGGGTTCAACTCCCTAAATAACTAGAAGTAAAAATTAGTCAGATGCCTTTAGACACGAGGAGCTCTCCTGCAGGAACAGAAAGATCAGCTCGCTTGGAAGAACTTAGATGACTGCAAAGAACATATTTGCACATGAAAGGTGCAGTGTTTCCTGCTGCTCTATGGAACTGTGTTTTCAGTGCTCAAAGTCACCGCCAGAGTCAGGAGATAAGCATCATTGCTTCAATGAGGCTCCAAGTACTCAGAGGATTCTGAAGACTCGGCAGTATTTAATCCATATAAATAACTTTTTTTTGCTGCTTACTATGACTGGAAGTGAGAAGGGGATAATGGTTAATTTGCTTTTTTATTACCTATGAACTTCTAGCTCATAGTTAATGCAGGGCAGATTTCACACTCCTTTGCACGTTTCAGTGGGATTTCAGACCGGTGCCTCAGAGACCACTGGCTCATTTGACCAAAAATCCTGTTCTTCAGAGCAAAACAGCAGCTCATGAGGCACATGAAAGTAGTTGTGATGGTCCCTGTAGGTGCAGAAAGACAGAGGCTGGGCAGACCTCAGGATTCCAGCCTCCTGAGCCATGGAAGAGCTGCAGTTCTGGCACTGCCAGTCACCTCCTGCAGCTTGATGTCCCAGGAGTAGTGACAGAAGGGCAGATGACACACACAGAAATAAAATGTTCTCTTGTTTATGTAGAGGAACAGTGTGAGAATGTCCAGTGAGCCACTGAGACAGGTGCTGGTAAACCCACGGAACATGAAATCCCTCTTATCTACATCTCCAGTACCGGGTGATTGGACATCTTTAGTTTATTAATAAGCATACACTTTAGGGACCTGTTTTTGCAGCAGAGGAGCTGCATTCTAGGGGAGGTGGACATCAGAGGAAGGAAGAGATTATTGGAAACTAAGGAATGTGAATCAGGCAGAAAACTAAGGAAAATAACCAGGCAGGAGGTCCAGTGAAAAAGCAAAGACTGGAGATCTGAGAGATTGCAGCAGTTTGAGGAGGGTTTGAGTCGGGATGAACACAAGGCAGCAATACAGCTAAGTCAGTTTAAAATAATGACCTGCCAAGTCTTAGACTTGACTGGATGCAGAGCCTGAGAAGGATCCCTCACTGACTCATGGGGAGAGGGAGTAAGGAAGGTTGACCTTTGTGTAAGGGGTCTGGTGAATCTAGTGTTCCCATTACTTACCCCAGTGAAATTCTCATATTCTTTCCCATTGAATGGAAAGGGTGTGTACTGCCTGTGGATGTAAATAGCCCCAGGAAATGCTGGCAGGGATTTTCATTGTGAAATACTGAGAAATACATTGCTGTGTGAGTAGGGATTGGAATCTCAGTTGGTGGAGGAAAGTCTGGCCCTGGATGAGTAGGAGCAGATGAAGGGAGAGCACAGAGGTGCCACCAGCAGCAGTGCAAAGGTGGCCCAGTTGCCTGTGAAGAGCAGCAGAAAGATGATCTCCCAACCTACTGCAAGAGCTGCAGGAGTGAGCGTGAGCTCGCTGCCAGCAGCGTTGCGTGACTCCTGTTTCCAGTGCTCTAACCTCCAAAGACAGGCCTGCTCGCAGTTCTTTAAAAATTGCTGTGAAGACTCACTGTCTTCAGTGTGAGTTTGACAGGCTCCCAGCAGAGCCTGACTTTTTTTTCTATTTTTAGAGCCAGCTGTAAAGCTGTAGTCAAGAACTGCTTACATAATATTTTAGAAGTGACAGCAAAGCACAATGGCATATTTTGACCTTTGGCATTAGATAAGTAATTGGCAGGTTAAGTTAATTTTTATTCAAGCAAAGAGACTTGCTTTTTACTGCTTGTGAACTCCTGTACCTTCACACAAGATTAAACCTCTCGGGTACATTTTAAAAATAGGTTTTGGTTTGCTGGCCTTCCTTTTCTGTGTGGTGTGAAGGAAGCTCCTCCACGTGAAGGAACTCCACTCTTCTGCTCTCCATCCATAACACAAAGTGCATGGTAGGTGTTAGTGTCTGCGTGTGTGTGTGTGTGTGTGCGTGCGTGCATGGGCCTGGCAGAGGGCAGGATTCTTCATTTCCTCGCTGACAGCCCAGTAGTATTACAAATAATTGGGAAACTCACCTAGAAAACAGCTTTGTTCCTGTGCAGTTGAGGAGCCGGTTTCAAGCCCGTCACTCAGGGTAAGTGCTCAGTGAATATTCCCTTTCCCATTCCAGACGCTGGGTTATGGGCAAGTCGGAAAGCCAGATGGATATAACTGAAATGAACACTCCAAAACCAAAGAAGAAACTGGGATGGAGTGGGCTGGAAGTAGGGCTGGCTGTGGTGGTGGTGCTGCTGGCCATCGTGGCCATCACCATGATCGCGCTGTACGCCACGTACGACGGTGAGTAGGGGCTGTGGGCACACGGGCACACGGCACTGGGAGGGCTTTGGGGTGCTGGCTGCCGTCTGAAGCTGCACCCACCCTTGTGGCTTGTGGCTGGAAAAACTCAGAAACTGCTCTTTCCAACTGGGACGCGGTAAATTCGTTTGTTCATGCAAAGTTGTGGTAAACACAAACCATCTGGTTGTTCTGACTTAGGAATACTTCTGTTTGTAATTAATGCTTCAGTAAGCAAAAATCCCAACAAATTACAACATTGCTGAAGAAAACCAAACTCCAGGGCTTCCTTTGTGTTCCTGTAGATATATGAAAATCCTATTTTTTCCTTTTTCAGGCTGTTGCAGCAAGGACTTTCAGTGAGTGTAGTCATCCTGGAAGGTTTTGTGCTTCAGCAGCCAGAGCAAACTAATTTCATTCAGGAGGAAATACCTGATAATTTTTGGAAAAGATAAAACAGAGAAGCTAAAATTTCCATCTAGGGTCAAACTAGATTTTTTCCTTATATAGTGCTTCATTTAATTTTGAAGTACTTAATAGTTTTGTTTAAGCTTTTTATCGAAGTGTAGTTCAATTATGGGATGGAAAAATGCCATTATGGGGAAAAATAAGTTTTATTTCCAAAGGCTCAAAAGGAAATATTTTCATGTACCTGAATCCTGTATTTTGTTCAGAAGACTTTGAAGTGATTGTCTCAGAATTTCATATAATTCCTTGAAAATCCTTTTGTCATTGTAAGGTATTGCTAAATTCAAACTGGCTTTGTATTTCTCTCCAGTCCTTGAGCTATTTTTCTCTAAATTGCTCCTTTGTTACAAAAATAGTATTTTGCCCACCTCCAATTGGTAGGACATTTTCCTCTGATGACTACAAAAATTCCACATGATGAGTGACTAGCACTGAATGACCCTAAAGCGTTGAAGATGGTGATATTTTTAGAGCCTGATCCTATAAATATTCCCTTACTGAGTGTAAGGTGTCCATTCATATTACCTTACTGTACACTGCAATTACTGTACACGTCAATGGAAATATTTACAGTAGATTTCATTATATTGACATTGAGTAAAGAATTAAGAATATGATTATATTGTCTTTTAGATGGGGTTTGCAAGACGCCAGACTGTATCAAATCAGGTAAGAATTAAAATACACGTTTTAAATTTATTTATGTGTTTTTAAACAAAATTACTACCACAGAATTCTCCCATCTAACTGCAGACACGTATGGCACATGGAAATGTGGGTCTGTTACCCCACATGATTTTCCTAGCGTAGTCCTTCTACAAAAGTAAACTCTTGTGCTGTGATATTGTCAATCTTACAAATTGTAAAGATTCTTAGAGAACCCTTTGGACATCCTCCATGTCCAAAAGATTCTGAATGTTATGGTCTGCCAAGCTACTTCATCCTTCAGTCACAAGTGCAGTTGCTAAAGAATCCCAAGTACACAGCATCCCGTGGGAGGCTCCCAAAAGGTGCTGATTTGTAGACACCATTTAGACTTGCAGGTACAGCAGAAACAGCACAGGAAAGTCAGTATCTTGGTTTCCTTACTCCCATGGGACTGCTGGTTTCAGGTGGTGTTTCAGCAGCTCAGGTTGTGGCTCACACCTCAGCCCTGCTGGAGTCAGGGAAAGCCCCAGGGCAGCCCCTCATCCCAGGGACTGCAGGTTGCCATCAGCATGGGCCACACGTAAGGTTTATTGCCATCACTGTCTTTTCATTCCACTTGCACGATGTTCTTCTCCCAGCAGGAAAGCTCATGCTGTGGTCTGGAAAATGATCCAATTAGTTCTCTAGCAGATTATTTTTAATCTCTGATGATGCTCATTTTCAGCTAAGTACACATTGCTACAAGGGAGTTCAGACAGACTATGTGATGATGAATGAACTCCAAAAGGAAAAGCAGGAAAAGTTGGGAGCAATGAGGCACAATATAGCAAGAAGTGCCTACATTAATTAATCAGAACAATTTTGCTCTTTTATGTTTCTGTTAAACGCTTTAACAGCATTTAACCACTGGAAAGGGATAAAGTGAAGATACTGAGAGAATTGATTGTTCATTTGAGAGAAGAGCTGCAAATAAATAACCAGAAGAAAAAAATGTAGTAAAGTAAATAATGAACAAATAAAGAAGAAAAAATGTAATGAGAATTCCCTGGTTATACCCAGGGTAAAATACCAGTAACTGCGTGGCACTGTTATCCATGGATTTGTGAGACCACTGCAATGTAGCACAGGAAGATACAATGCAATTTGTACATTTGAGCATTTTTTGGATAAGCTGACACACACTGGTAACTTCCCTGAGCTCAGGCAGCACAGCCTGATGGAACAAGGGATTTTGGTCTCTGTTTCTTACCTAGGTAAGCACATTGTTTTGCTCCTGAATCCTCCCCAGGTCACTGGTTGCTTTGCCAGCTTATATTACTTTATTTGTAAGCTATTAAAGCAACAACTGACAATCAGAAGTACTACAACAAGATTAATCATTACAAGTAATTGATATGAAACTCTATTTCTTGGTGCCAGATAGGAACTGAGTAAACAAGTGACAGTAGGACCAAAATCAAACACTGGTTCATCACAGCAGCACTAATGAAGAGTACACTGTGTATTTCCTGTATTTGTATAGGTATAAATTCCCCTGGATTAGAGATAAAATAACAAAATATTCATAACATAATCACATTCCCTTGATTGTAATATATCTGTGGTATCAGCCAAATAATGAATGGCTATCTTGGGGCTCAGGTGTGCAAATAACACTCTTGAGGAGAGTATTCTGCATGGTCATACTTAATGTATGTACTTCACATGCAGCCCTAAATGAAAACCACAGTTCCCACACCTGAGCTCTTCCTGGTACTTTTGCAGTATTTAAGCTTTAAGTTCTGATAAAAGTTGGATAGCTAATATTGGCTGGCCTGGACCTTGGAGCAGGAGGGTTATGAGAGATTATTATTTCTGTGTGACACGAGTGGGCACGGAGGATTAGCCAAGAGCTGACTCCAAGCAGAGCAACCCAACTGCACAGCTCAAGCCAGGTTTGATTCTACACTGTTAATCACTTCCCAGATTTAAGCAAGATGTGGATTTCTCCTGGGTTTTGTTGTGAGGTTTTTCCCTCAGTGACAAGTCAGTGGATAAGGGCCACCTTTTCTTGGTGTCAGAAGATGTTTCAGTCCTGCTGTTACTGTTTGGCAGGGCTGGGGTGTCCACTCCTGGCTAGGAGAGTCTGTGCTGCTGAACTGACACATGCCAAGGTCATCCAAGGGACAGTGATGCCCTTCAGGTGCTGCCCCAGTCTGGCAGAGAGATTTAGAGGGATACCCTTAAAACAGGAGATGTTAGGAATGGTTACAACTTCCCTCTTTCACAGCAAATAGGTGGAGTTAGGACAGGAATAAACTGCAGCATTCATAACACTCCCCTTCCCCTAACTGAAACAGGGCAAAAAAGACAGAAACCAGTTCCAGAGCTTCCACAATCCCACAGCACTTGGGGCTGAAGCAAGTGTCACCCTTAGTAAAAACGTGACTGAGTTTCCCAGTCTCTGGCTGTTGGCATGATCCTGTGTCCCTTCAAATAGAAGTTACCCTTAAGCCATCGACTTCAGGATGGAAACCACCAGCTAGGAGGCTTTGCATCTATTTCCACAGTGGCTTTTATGCTAGAGAAGCAGTCTGAGATTGAAAATGCACCTGTCCACGGCTATTTCCATCTGGCAGGCACTGGAACATCAGATGTTGGCCTAGAATGTAACACTCCTAAGCCAACAGAAAAATGGGGGCAGGCAAATCAACACAAACATCACAGACTGTCTCTCCATTTCCACCAGCACGAGAGATATGGAAAATATTGAAAGTACTGGAAAAATAACTATAAATATTTGACTTGCCCATGTGGAGGAATGAACACTTGAAATCACAAGCCTCATAATTTACTAAAAATAATGTCAGAAAAATGGGAAGAATATTCAGTATCCTGGGAAGTTCAGAGATATCCCTAGCTCTTGCCTGACTCTCAAGATCTCTCCTTCCTGTGAGACACTCTGTTCTGGCATACTGGTGGTAGAAGCAGTGGGTGGAATAGGAATAGGTATAGGGAGAAGCCCAGAGGGTTTATGGATAGCAGCTGGGAAGCTGTCATCAAGGAATTGGATTTCACTGAGAATCCCTGTCACGACTGGTCAGTGACTGGCCAGTCTTGGACAAGCCACTCCAGAGGGCCAAAGGGATAGCAAGAGACAGATTCAGTTCTGGAGTAAAATGTGGAGCAGGTCTAATAATGAGTGTAGCTTCTGGAAGGCATTAATGGAACAACCTTTCCTGACAAGAAGTGAAATAGTCCAACAAAGTCAGTGTTTGATTGAAATAGACAGGATTCACTTGAGTCTAAATCATACTTAATTACCAAAATTACATTACAGTGGATACTTAACCTCTGCTATCTCTTGTGCTTCTAATGTCCCTTTTCACCACATTTCAGTACAAAGAAGGGTAAATGAAGGGTAAATGAAACATCCTACATTTTATTTAGAACTGAGTGACCGCTCACAGAGAGCAGGAACATCTGTCAGTTTACCACCAGTAAACACAGCCAACTGGAAGTTTGGAAGCTGTGGTCAGCACAGGAATAGTAATTCCTTGTTCACCGATGAGAACTTTGTTTGGTCTAGAACATTCAAGTAGGCTTGAGCCTATTCTGAGCACATGAATGGCTCCCCTCTGGAGAGCAAACCAGTGCACTGCTGTGTTGCTGAGTGTCTGTGTGTGCGTGCAGCCGCGCGGATCCTGGAGAACATGGACCCCAGTGCCAGGCCCTGCCAGGACTTCTACCAGTACGCCTGCGGGGGGTGGCTCAAGAGGAACGTCATCCCCGAGACCAGCTCCCGTTATAGCAACTTTGACATTTTGAGAGACCAACTAGAAGTTGTTTTAAAAGGTCAGTGGAGTTTGGGGACTAAATAAAGTTTCTTCTTTGCCTTATGTGTTATCTTAAGAAGTTGTGGTTTTCTAGCAAAGCTTAAAATACTACCAGATATTTCAGGGTTTTGTGTTTGGTTCAGGACAGATCTGCCCCAAACTGTTTGCTTGGAGAAGGCTCTGGGAGTGTGCTGTTGTGTCTGACACTGGAGCAGAGCTGAGCAGACCTGCCCTTGCTGGTATCTGCAGATCAGCCCAACTGCAGTCCCCACCCTGAGCCTGACCCAGTGACAGCACCGGGCAGGTGAAGGAGGAGGAGGAGGAGGGGGAGGTCTGTCTGTGTCCACATCAGCTGAAATGCTGGAAGCTGCTGTCTGGCAGCCCATGTCCTGCCTATCTCTGTTCCATCAGAAATCCCAAAGAGCAGGGAAGCCATTTTCCTTCCTGTCATATCAACAGCATCAAATTGTTCATCATCCCTTTTTTCAGGAAAATAACAGAGTCCAAGAAGTCAGTCTGTACTCATGTAACACTCTCCAACCCACTCTCTCCAGGCTAAATATAATTTCTTTTACTTTGCCTATCTCCTGGTTTTGCCAGGTGTGTCTTCACACAATAGCCTGGTTGCTTGAAACCTGTCCCTGAGAAGGCAGAGCATTTGTCTTTCAGGCAGGGTGACCTCCAGGGTATCTACTGACTCGATTGTGTTCCACATCCCAGCACAGGCTGCAGCCATTGCAGGGCATTTCACCCCCAGAGCTTTTCCCCTCAGCTGCTGCCAGGCAGAGCCTCCCTGGAGCTGGACATGGAGCACTCCTGGCCCAGCCCTGCTCTCAGAACCTGCCAGGACAGAGCAGGAGTGACCATTCCTGGCTGTGTGTGTTTCAGATGTCCTCGACACCCCCAGCACCAACGATATCCCAGCAGTGCAGAAGGCAAAAACTCTGTACAGGTCCTGCATCAATGAAAGTAAGTGTCCTGAGTCCATTGCATACAGGATCCCTCAACAGCACCCAAAGGCCCCACCTGTTCCTATTCTGTGCATCGTCTTTCAGATATCCTTTGTGAAAACTAAAATGTATCTATGCTATAGAGTCCAATCAGAATGTCAGCAGTAAAACTGGTATTGTACCTCTTGGTTTACTACCTTTGGCATTTTAGGTGACTCTGGAGTTACTAATTTGCTGCAGATAAATGGGAGTTAACTTCTTTTGTAGAAATTACCAGGGATGAGGTGAAAGCTATCTGGCACATCAGGCTCTGCCACTAGAATAAAAAGCAGTAAAACTGTTTGCAGTGCTTCCTAAACCATACTTTTATAGTTTCTGTAATAGTGTGAATACTTTTCAAGACTACTATTTAAAACTATCTGCAGAGAGAAATAAAAGACAGTGCATCAGTGTCATGGTCTCAAGGATCTGCATATGCTGTTTGTGACTGGAACATTTTTACATTAAATGTTAAAACACAGTCATACATCAGAGCAAACTGCTCCTGTGGTGATGGGGGAAACACAGTTCTCAGCTTCATTGTTCTGAACCCATTATAATATATATTATAATATATAACATTTGTGGGTTTTAAAATGTCATAGTAACTCATTTTATTTTTTCCAAAAGCTGCCATTGATAGCAGAGGTGGAAGTCCTCTACTTAGTTTATTGCCAAATGTGTCTGAGTGGCCTGTAGCAACAGCCAACTGGGATACTGCCTATGGTAAGATTACCTGTGCTTATTTTCTTTTAGTTAAAATATCTAAATGATTTAATTTATTGCTTACCAAAATAGAGACTGACTATACCTTTCATTTGTTTAGGTACTGCTTGGACAGCTGAGACAGCTATTGCACAGCTCAACTCCAGATATGGAAAAAAGGTCCTTATTAATTTTTTTGTTGGCACAGACGATAAAAATTCCACAGCACATATCATTCACGTAAGTCTGCCTGGGTGCCATGGCCTTGTTGATCATAAAAGTGCAGCAAATAACTGGAAGCACAGACATAAATGTTAGCAAGGAGAAACATCAGTGATCTGAATTTGACCTGAGTAGTTTGTAGATGAATTTGTGAATTACTGTAGTTTTCAGCTGCAGCTCTGAGTTTCACAGTTCCCTGTCTGTTCTCCAAGCTGACATCTTTGTTCTGTGCACTCATACACTGTTACTGTCAGTGAGATGGGAATGACAGGGACAGAAAGGTCATCTCTGAAACCTGAACATGCAGACAAGGCAGGAGGTCTGGTGACTGCTGGGATGCAGCAGTTGGAGGAGCACAGGGCCAGTCTCTCCTGTCAGAGGGTGGATGGAGCCTGAGCACTTCACGTGCAGGGATTTCAGAGATGCAGGAGCTGCCTAGCTTGTCCTGGGCTGCTTTGTCATCTGTAGTTCACCTGCTTTCACACTGGCTACCAGTGCCTTGCAGTGTTCAGCAACAGGAGAAGAAAAAGATTGAAAAGAAAACCAAAAAGTTTGAGAATGAAAATAGTTAAAGGTGGGCAATAGGATGAGAGAGGAGGGCCCCTGTGGCCAGAAAATAATCTGGCCAGTGAAGCATCAGCACCTGTAGTTACCAAAAGAGCAGTGCAATGCTCTGCCATTTCCCCTTAAGCACTTCTCAGTTTTTATTTGCATTTACAGATTGATCAGCCGGGGCTGGGCCTGCCTTCTCGGGACTACTATGAGTGCACTGGTGCATACCAAGAGGTGAGGGGAGCTGACACACCACTGCTGACAGGTCTCGTGTTTTAGCCTGTATTTTCAAGGCAGCTACTTGACTTCTTAAGGCCTTTTGGAAGGAGATAAACATGAAACAATTTAGCTTTGTTATAGAGCCTCTGCCAGGCTTCACAGCTGGACCAAGAGCTATCCCCTAACTGTCAGAGTTGTATTTAGACAGAATACACGTGGTCATGATCAGCTCTGTTCTGTCGCTGCAAAAAGGAGGCCACTTCTGAGCTGTGACCGACTGCAGCAACTGACAAGTGCTGCAGGTGAACTACTTCTACCAGGAATAGGAGGCTTGGAAAGAAAAACAGCATTCAGAACCAAAGAGACACTTTGCTGAGTGAAAGATCTGAAAAGATCACAGTCTCCTACATCAACTGCTGAACACAAACACAGCAGCAAAAGGATGTGATACCACAGAAATGGCTCAGACACCTGAAACCTCCTATGGGTCCTTTAATTCTTGTTTACTCATTACTTCTACGGGTCTCATTAACCTGTTAGCACTGACACTGTATCCCTGTTTCTAATCTTGGATGTGCTTTAAGTCCTTGAGAGCTGATGGGTGTCTGTGCTGAAGTCATGGAGCTGAAACTGCTACCACAGTGACCTTTAATTAACCACATTCCTTCTGTGTAATTAAATCAGAAGAAATGAGAAAGTGTACAGGCCATTTGGGCTTTGTAGGTTTTTTGCTGATGTGCCAACAGTTAATAATGATTACATTTAATTACAGATCATAGGGTCATTAAGACAATCATTGCCATCTGAACTGCCCAGTTCCATGTGAGATGGCCTTTAGGAGCTGACTCACATTGCACAATCTGCTCCTTCCATGTGTCGTGTTAACTGCAGCACTGAGAGACAATTCCTGTCCTCTGACCTACCTGAGTATCAGCTCTGCCCTGCTGGAAAGTAGAGGAGGAAGTATTGTTGAAAAGCAGCTTTATCACTGGCAGGCAGGTTCCCAGTGCCCTTCCAGGTGAGAGCTGCTCCCTCCCAGCCCCTCTCTCCTGCTCCTGGCTCTGCTTCCTTGCTGTGTTATTCCACCCCAGGAGCTGCACTCAGCAAACATCAACTCTGCCTCCAGCAGCACTTCCCACCCCAGAGCTACAGGTGGAACCTGCCAATAAGATAATTTTAAAATCTTTTTCTCTTGTAAGATACAGGATGGCTCTGCTCAGACAGGAGTGATTCTGATGTCTTAAGTTCCCACTGAAATTGTTGAGACTGTTTATACAGTCCAGATGAAATTTGCTGACTTAGTTTTTTGCTACCTGACTTAAGAGCTGCACTTAGGAGAAAAATAAAGTCACTGATTGGTACCTAAAAATCTCTTTTAACCTTACTGGTTTGAGGTAATAGCTATATTGAATTTTATGATGGTTTTCACAGTGTTGGTACGCACTGTCTTTTGTGACTTGTAGCTGTCAGTGATTTCATGGGTTTTTCTCTTTCTGAAATGATCTCTCTTGTTTGTAAGTGGCACTGGGAATTGAGCCCTTGGGACTGCAGTGAGCCCTGTCCCTGTCCCTGTCCCTGCTGGCAGCTCTGTGCAAGCTGCCACAGCCCCAGGTGGGCACAGCCCCAGGTGGGCACAGCCCCAGGTGGGCACAACCTGGCCCCCTGGCAGGGAGGAATGGCAGGGAGGGGACAGGGAATGGCTGCACACATGGAGCATTGATTGAAGAGGTGTGTCCCCTGCCTTAGGAGCTGAGCATGCCAAAATACTTGTATCAATAAAGCTGATGACACAGCTTATTAACCCTGGGTTTAATCACTGGTTTGATAGATGACATTGCATAAACCGGATTTATTACTTGATAGCTGATCCAGCACAATGTATGTTTTTTATCTGCATTGAAAAGGAATATTGAAAACAGCATTTCTGTTGATAGAAAAATGAGTGTGAGTTACCAATGAGGAATTAGAATGACAAATAATAATGCAATTAAAATAAAACTGAGGTTCCATAAAATATAATGACATCTTAAGATATTTGGCAGTGTGACATTTCAGAGAATTTGCTGCTGTATTTACATTCTTATCATTAGTGAACTCTTTAATGTTAGATTTCATATAAATTGACTATAGTATACCTAACTTTGCATACAGCAATGTGAGTTCCAACTGCTCCAAGCAGCACTGGAGGAGGTTTGCAGCTTCTGGGAGTGCTTTTCCCACAAAGCCAATTCCCTCATTTTATGTTCCTGGGAACACAGCTCTTTGGAAATGGTATTTTTGGAAGGTGTAATTAAAGTGAGCTAGAAAAAACATGGGTGATGTTTTAAATATGGACATACAAATGTCTCATTCTAAATAATGAAAACAGTGCAGTCATTGGGAGTGTTCAGCTTTGAACAGTGCTCCAGTTACCCAGTAGTGCTCCATGAGGGAATGTTCACAGTTAATTTCTAGTTGTGATCTAACAGTATTTCCCATAAAATTGACCTGTTTAAATAAGGGATGAAGAACTGTAGTTCATAAAAATGAAGATAAAATCTTGAAGATAATCAAGGTATGCTCTGCTTTGGAGAGTTTTGTCTTTAAACTGTTCCTGTTTTTTCCTGCAGGCATGTTCTGCCTATGTTGATTTCATGATTTCTGTAGCTAAACTAATCCTACAAGAAAGAAACATTTCTGTCAATGAGAGTGAGATTTCTGCACAAATGAGAAGAGTTATGGATCTGGAGAAAGAGATTGCCAATGTAAGAAAAATATCTTTAAACTATCCTTTAAATAACTGACTTTTTTGGTAATACCTAAGAGAGCTGACTGTAAAATTCCTTGCTGATGCTGTTTTGTGGGAGTAGAAATGTATGGAGCCTGTTACACCTGAAGGAACAGGCAGTAATACAGCTGTCTCCTGGGAGGAGCAGGGGAAAGTATTTGAGGCAGCTGTTTTCCAAGCAAGGAAATGTTTTATCCTGATCTGTTCAGAGAAGCCCTGCAAGAGCAGAGAGAGACACACTTGGGAGTTGGTTAATGTGGTCTGGAGCGTGAGTTTTGGGAGATGCTCTGGGGCCTCTCCTCCCTTTGTCCTGTTTCTCCGTGGGCTGTTTGCATCCCCAAGCAGCAGATTCCCAGCCCTTGGCCTGCTGTGAACACAAAGTCATGTTTGTGCTGCACAAGCTGCTCCACAATGCTGATTGTTCCAAGGGCATTTTTAACAAAACATTGTTCTCCCTTAAAAGAAAAGGACAAAGGAAAAATAATATGAATTTGACTTTGGAGAAATAGTGAGAGTTTGAATGTGCATGGAGAAAACCAAAGGCATTCATGAGCAAACTATGGCTTATTATTATTAACCATTGCAGCAGGACCTGAAGCTGAGGATGACCATGAAACAGGCTGAATACATATTTTATAGCTTCAGCTATTTTTGAAGTTACACTGACAGTAAGGTCACATACTTGGGAAAACCATTTATATACACTAAAACCATCTGATTTTGATCTTCTTCATTTTCATGAGAAACACACCTCTGGGCTTGGATCAGAGATGGGCAATTATTATCAAAAAGAGAATTCATTGAAGAAAGGTTTTAAAGAGGAGTATGAAAGGAACCCACACCTGCAATGTCCCTGCACCAGTTGCTGCTGGTGGAGTCCAGCTGGTGCTGGGGAACCTGCCACTGCCTGGGATTTTAACCTTTCATCCAAAACTCAGGCTCAGCCTGAATGTGACTGAAGAGAGCTGGCATTGTGCTCTTGGGAATTTGTTAAAAAACACACAGAAAAAACCCACTGAATGCACAATGGAATAGGAAAGAGGAAGCGGAAGCGAAGGACAGACATAAAAGGAGGCTTGGCATAACTGATTTTTCGAAGCACTTTAAAAGGGTAAACTCTGCTGTTGTGGATGCAGATGTTGAACTCGGCAGTGCAAAGTGCCAGTGCCCAGAGCAGCACAGAGCTGTGTGAGCTGGGGGTCGTGCCTCCCCAGCAGTACTGTGGGTCACAAAGAGCACACAGGGCAGCAGTGCACCCTGATCAGGACCGAAACTCCTGGGAACTGACTCAATATACTCAGTCATTTTCTCCTGATTAACTCTGACAGGCAACAACAAAATCTGAAGACAGAAATGATCCACTTCTGCTGTACAATAAAATGACCGTGGCACAACTCCAAAACAACTTCTCACTGGAAATCAATCATAAGGTGAGTGATCAATAACCTGGTATTCTAACCTCTAATTTATCACTGATGGGATTAAACAGTGAAGCCAGACTTTTTTTTCTGTTATAGACATTACATATTTGCAATTGAACAGGATCCCTGATGTGCACAGTCTTACCTACTCTTCTGATGACACTGAACTGTATGCACATTTTGTACCCACTGCTTCTCCTAACCTGAAGGCACATCTTCCCATCTCCCTCAACATAAAGAGATGGAAAAGCATAAAGGAAAAAATACATCCAGTGGCAGGTGCCTCTGCCCATGGCAGGGGGTTGGAAATAGACGATCTTTAAGATCCCTTCCAACCCAAACCATTCAGCGATTCTCTGATCCTGTTCCTTATCCTCATGGGCTCAGGGCGCAGGACAGAAGTCCAGCCTGTAGCCACCAGCTGGTTCAGGGATGTTTAGTGGACTACTCAGCCCCACTCTGTTTATCCAGAGCTGCAAATTCAGAACAAAAATCCCGTTTGTCCAACATTGCCTCTGTAAATATTGCTCCCAAGGCAAGCAGAAAGGAGCCCAGGCTGTCAGGCCATGAAACAGGACAATTCTGCACACCCCTCTCATTGCAGCTCCCCCAGGATGTGTCAGCTCTGCTCTCACCCTGAGCCATGTGCTGTTTGTGCAGGGCAGCCTTTAACTGCTGGCACCAGAGTGCAGCTGAAAGCCAGCCCAAGCTCTGCTGACACAGCTCTGTCTCCTCAGGAGCACAATGTTGTACTGAACATGGGTAGTTTTTATTCTCATGACTTTCATTGAGGTTCCTGAGGCCAGTAGGTGCAATGAAACACTGTTATTCCTGGCACTTCTTCATATTCACTGCAATTTTATTGACTTTAATTCTCTGACAGTTCCCTCCTGTCTGATTTAATTGGTTTCATAATTCACTGTCTCCCACAGGTGTAGTTGGTTACCATTACAGTCATCCTGTCAGAAAACAACAACTCCTGTCATAGAATGGCATTGCCCTGGATATTATTAGTTCCTGGGGAGTGCTGCAGATCAGCACTAATTTAAATTTATTCCAAAATGCTCAAAAGACACTTGATGGGAGTTGGTAGTGTTGTAATGTCTAAGGATAGAACAGCAATTATTCCCAAGATTAGCCTGAAGTTTGCTGCTTCTCTCTCAGACCTGCAGTGACTGTTCCTGAAAGATCTCCTCAGCTATTTCCATTTGTCTGATGGAAGACATTACCTCTTCCAACAAACCTTTCCAAAGACACAGGCAGGGAAAAATCACCAACACTTTTTAAAGTAATAGGCAGAACAGAAACTTCAAAAATTAACAAAAACTTGTGTTAGTTTGAAATCAAAGCAATTTCTCTACCCTTTCTGCCAAATACCCCCTTATGTTAACAACATTTTTAGAGCTATAAACGATCTCAGGCCAGTTATTATTACAATGACCCCATTTATAAGTAGTGCAAATATTAGGGAAACTGAAGGCAGAGCATTTGTGTCATGCAAACATATTTTAGCTGTTTATGATCGAACCATATCATAATGCATATTGATTTCCCAGGTGTTCAACTGGTCAGAATTCATAAATGCTATCATGTCAACTGTCCAAATCAACATTGACAACACGGAACACGTCATTGTTTACGACCCTGACTACCTTCTCAAGCTCAGGTCTATTCTTGTAAAATACACTTCCAGGTAGGTGTGTTAAGTATTCTTGGTATTTGCATTTTCTTTCCGGGAAACTTAAAAAGCCTCAAAACATCACCAGCTTATTCTTGTTGTTTTGTTAAACAGAGACCTTCAGAATTACATGACCTGGCGATTTGTGATGGATCTTGTCAGCAGCCTCAGCTTCGACTACAAGGACACGAGGAATGCTTTCCGTAAGGTGCAGAAATTCATCTCTCCCTAAGTTTTAATGACGGCTTTTGTGAGCCACAAAAGATAGGGTTTTTATGTAGGTGTAGTATATAAATATTTAATGCATTTTGGATTTTGTACACAAAAACCAGATGTGTTTGCTGAGCCTGTGCTGGAGTGTATCTATAATTTATGGGATTTATGCCTGATAGCTGAATGGATTTGAAAGCACTGCTTTGGTACCTGGTCTCTTGTTTTCCTGAATCTAAATTAATCCCCATTTTGGTATCAGAACAGTCCTATTTATTTGCAAGAGATTACAGTTTCTGACTGACTTGTTAGAAACTCTTCATCATCCAGAGGAATATATTCCAAGGCAAACATTATGGTCCCAATCTTGGTTTTCAATCATTCGATCCTGCTGATAGCTTAGTGCTTTTAAGGAAACGCTGAGCAATTTTCAGCAACTGGACATGGAAGTTCTTTGTATTTCCACAGCAGAACTTCTTCCTCTCCTCTGTAAGAATTTTTCTAATGATCCTCCTGTTAGCGAGTGAGTCCAGCTGAGTGGCCCAGAGGGGTATGACTGGAGTGTGAGCACTGAGGTGGAGGGGCTGCTCTGACAGCCCCGTGTGCCCTGCTGTGTGTCCCACAGGCCCTTTATGGCACCACCTCGGAGACTGCCGTGTGGCGCCGCTGTGCCAACTACGTCAACGGGAACATGGAGAGCGCCGTGGGCCGGCTCTACGTGGAGGAGGCCTTTGCTGGGGACAGCAAACACGTGGTAAAGCCCTCAGCCTGAGTGCCACCAAAGTGGCACTTCATCACCACCCTGCGCTTCCTGACACAGCTTTGATTGCACTTCTTAGTGAATGTAATCAAAGTGGGTTTGATTTTCTTATCAAAGTGTTAATAACGGTTATTACAAATGCAAGTTTTTATTAGAGTACGGTGTGAAATGTGAGGATTGCAGGTGCACAGCTGGAGGGAGAGAGGTGCCTGCCTGCTCTCTGAGCCAGGTCCGTGGGGGCTGTGCACCAGCCAGTCCTCACATCCCAGGAGCAGCACTCGCTGCCACCAGCAGCCACTGCTGCTCTTCAGAGCAGTTCACATCCTGCCACCACTGGGCACAGGGGCAATTGGTTATTTCTGTTCGCCTTCAGCCACACAGAAAGTTCCTGAAAATGGACCTGAAGTGAAGCCTTAGTTGACTGCAATCACCACTGGAATCCTGGGGTGAAACAACCCATTTTTGGGGTTGGCATAAACACAATGATTCACTCATGCATCATCCAGATGCACAGCATCCAGCGGGGCAATGTCTGTCAGGTTTTGGTAACCTGAATGACTGAACTGCATTGCCCACCATCTTACTCTGTGGACTTGTAACATTCTGATGTTTTTTCCAGGTTGAAGAAATGATTGCAGATATACGTGATGTTTTTATAAAAACCTTAGATGAACTTCCCTGGATGGATGCAGAGACCAAAAAGAGAGCAGAACAAAAAGTAGGTTCTGCCTGAAATATTGGTAATGTGTAGTTCTATAAGAATCAGTATTTCAGTTGTTTGTCCTGACAAAAAATAAGCAGTAACTTCTATCACCGTATTATAATACAAACACATTTATAGTTGTGCTTATATAGGCACAGCAGCTTAGGATTCCCTGGGAAGGGGCCTCTGGAGATAGGCACACAAAATAGGAAGAATCTGTATCCAAGATTAAGACCTTTTAAGCAAATCAGTGATTAAGGAGCTAGATAAAACAGGAAAACAATACTGAAAATGAGAAGGAATTATTTCTGGTGATTCAACCAGCTATTAGGAGGAACAGGACAAAACACATAAACTTGTGCTTTCAATGAATAAAAAATGTCAACAAAACCTATATATAATTAACATCCTCTGGTTTCTGCAGTGGCTGTCATACTGCCTTTCTTATATAATTTATTATTTAAAAACATGGCTGGATTTGCTATGGATATCAAACTCCCTTGTCCCTAGGCAACAGCAATTAGAGAGAGGATTGGCTATCCCGATGAGATCGTGACAGATAACGACAAGCTCAACAGCGAGTACCAGGAGGTAAGTTTGCACAAGAGGCAGGAGAATTAGAAAAGGGTCTTCGGAGAAAAAAATGTGCATTTGCTTTCCTCGCCCCACCGAGGAGCCCCGTGCAGGTGCACAGAACAGGGGAAGGGGGGAGGTGTGACCAGCCAGCCTGGTCGGGCTGACCCAGCACAGGAAGTGACACGCGGATGGGACAGGCTCTGGTGGCATTCCAAGGACATGTCTGCATTCTGGAGGGATTATGTGGGGACAAGCATGGAGCCAGTGGCGTTGAGAGCAGCATTCCAGCTGGCACAGGCTGGCCCAGCACTGGGTGCAGTGTG
Source organism: Leptocoma aspasia (assembly GCA_013399835.1). Taxonomy (NCBI): domain Eukaryota; kingdom Metazoa; phylum Chordata; class Aves; order Passeriformes; family Nectariniidae; genus Leptocoma; species Leptocoma aspasia. The sequence goes on along the minus strand of VXAX01003470.1, from coordinate 112,048 downwards.
TGCACAGGCACCGAGCTGACTGGTGTGTTCTGTCTGAGGTGAGCTGCTCCTCACCAAACTGGCAGCTGCTGGTTTGCAGCAGGCAGCTCCAGGGGTTGAGGGCAGCACCAACAAGTGCTGAACTCCACTCACAGTATGTCTAGAAAGAGAGAATGAAGAGCTCTGGAAAAAGTACCCAGCTGCTAACACAGATCCAGCTACAGTATCAACTCTGTGATGTAGCAGAGCTCTGCAAACCAAGGGCCAATTGTAGATCAAAAAATGCTCTTAGGAATGTGTTGCTTAGGTCATCGTGCTTAAGACTAGATTTTCCTGATCCATGTGTCTTTTATCCCAAAGCAGTAACACCACCACTAAGTCCTCTTCCCCCTTTCTTTTTAGTTGAACTACAAAGAAGAAGAATACTTTGAAAACATTATTCAAAATTTAGTATTTACCCAGAAGAAAAGGTTGAAAAAGCTTAGAGAAAAGGTGGACAAAGAGGAGTAAGTATTTAATAATAATATGTCTAGTCTTTTATCCAGTTTGCACAGGAGAAGGTACCTTCCAACTTCAAATATTCTGTGATTCTGTTCCACAGTTTCTAGGCTTATTCTAGCAATCATTAACTTTGCCATTAACAATTGAAATACTAACATTTATTCTTCTGTGTTACCAGGTGGATAAGTGGAGCTGCTGTTGTCAATGCTTTTTACTCAGCAAGTAGGAATCAGATAGGTAAGGTTTACCTATTTATTGATGCCCAAATTATCTATTTTTTATGTATGTATGTATGTACTTTTAAAATCAGGAAGTGAAATGATCTTGATATAACAAATTTGAGTATAAAGATTCTTAATGTCAGCCTGCCCAAAAGCATCCATGGAAATAAAAAGCCCTGTCTGTTCAGGCTGAAGATTAGAACCACATGGAGGCCCCAAGGTTTCTCATCTTGTGAACATCCCAGTTCCCTTCACATTGCTGCAAGGCTCGCAAGAGCCACAAAACATTTCACAACATTAAATTATGCTTCTCGGTATTTCTGTCATGTCCATTCTGCAAACAGTGTTTAAATTTTAGTCATCCAAATGTCACAGACTGCAGTGTCCTTTCTAGGCCATCAGTGAGGTACTGTGATCCACCTGTAACTCCTGAAAACAAGTCTAAAAAAATGGAAAAACCTTGTCCTGCAGGGCTCTGCACAGAGATGAAACAAGATTATTTCTTCATGTGAGAATTTAGCTCTTGACTGAACAGTTAACACAAAAACTTCCAGAAGGCTTTGTTTAAAATAGCTTTGTTCAGTAATTTGTAGGAAAGGAATCATGATGTGGAAGACTGAAACTGGTGACTGGCAGTTAATGTGAGTCATAAATTCTTACCTCATCCTTTAACTATGGCATGCACAGGATAATTAAAGCAGTCTGATCTTTAGAGTGATGTCTGAATTAGCTTAGAACTAGACTTCAAAAAACCCTCTAAAGAGCAGTTTCTGTGCATGGTGTGTAGGGAGCTTGGAGCTCTGTGCCTCCGTCTGGGCATGGTCTGACCTGCACTGCCCCATCAGCAGCTCAGACCATGAGGAAGCCACGCAGCTTCCAGAGTGCAGCTGGGCTGCTGCTGGCCAGGCAGCCCCGGGTGTTCCTGGCTCTGAGGCTGCACAGCCCTGTCCCCATCCCGGGGCAGAGCCTCCAGAGGTGGCTCCTCCACCAGCCCTGCACAGCCCGTGGCACTCACACTGCTGTTCCCAGCCCTGCTTCCTGAGAGCAGGACAGAGCAGTGGGACATTTCATTCCACGGCAAGCTAGCACTGCACTGGCATTGCTGTGACAGCAGCTTGCACAGACAGCACAACTGGCTGATTGCTAACCTGTTTATTATTTACTCGTTTTCCCATGGTTCTTTCTCGTCCTGAAAGAAAGCCCTAGAACTGAACTGGATTTATACTGAAATGCAAGAAATATCAATCTTCTTTCTTTTGCTGTGTGAGAATTGTCACCCAATTCCTTCTGTCTGATCAACTTGTGTAGAGTTACATCCACCTCCTTCCCAGGGAGAATTAATGCTTCATATTGCAGCGGCAGCAAGGAGACAGGAAAAGGCCTTCACGAGATACTAAGTGGAATGGAATATTTTATTACTCTTCATTTATAAAAAGATCAGAATTGCAACATGGTTTCTTTTTAAATGAATTGTTTTGTAGAAGAAGCCTAGAAAATGAGCAGAGAAGTGGGTAAATGGAACTGCTTTGTTCAAGTTCTTTTATTGACAGCTTGGCCTATTTTTTATTGATTCTAGTGGGAGTTACTTGTATTTTCAAGGGAAGAATAAATTCCTGTCTCTGAGATTGATTTGTGATGGAATGATCAAATAATCTATTCTTCTTGGGGGACACCCTCCCACTTCTCACAATGTTGTGAGGTTTGTTTAATGATGAGACTGAAGTCTGTGAATGCTAAGTGATGTAAATTGGAACAAACCGCTTTTTCTTGCAGAGCAAAATAGTAACAAAGCAAAAGCTGGTCATGATTTTGGAAGTGTGTGAAGAGGGGAGTGGTCCTGCTGCTCTGTTCTTCTGTCCTACAGCATTCTCACATGTCAGTCCATTGTTGCTCCTGGGAGATCCGAGGCAACAGGGTGGTTTTGGTTGAAGCCCATAAAAGTGCTCTGGCCCCACTGCACCTGCAGGATAACGAGGCAGGGCCTTAATTGTGCTGTGGCTTCTTTTTCAGTCTTCCCTGCGGGCATTTTGCAGCCCCCTTTCTTCAGTGCCTCCCAGCCCAAATCTCTGAATTACGGCGGCATAGGAATGGTCATCGGGCACGAGATCACGCACGGCTTTGACGACAACGGTGAGGCACTGAGCTGCTGGTGACAAAACTCTCAATGCACAGGGTGTTTGATGTGCTTTAGTGCTTAATCCTTCCAGGGAGCACATAGGAGGGAGAGGAATTTCCATATGTAAGATCAAGTCTGGATTTCTGAGGCATTACAGTATTGCTCTCCCAAAAGCACAATCCAAAGTCTTACTCGCTCCCCTCCTCACTGCACCAAACCCTCTTTTCTTGTATAAATAATTCTGTTTAACATACTGTCACAGGCAGGAATTTTAATGAGAACGGAGACCTTGTGGATTGGTGGACTGAAGAGTCAGCACGGAATTTCAAGGAGCTGTCCCAGTGCATGGTGTACCAGTATGGGAACTTCTCGTGGGACCTGGCAGGTGGACAGAACGTAGGTGCTGTTTGTGGGGCTCCCCGTGCTGGTTTGATGAGACAGCACTGCTTGCAGTGCTACATGGAAGGCACAACAAGTTATTTCTCTCAGTTCCACTGGCTGGCTTTTTACAGCCTGACAATATATTCCATCACACAGGATAGGGAAAAGATAAAACTCCCAGCCCTGAGGTGTTCCCAAAACATGTGTTGTAGTGTGGGAACTCAGAGAGAGGCCAGTAAAAATAGAGAGGAAAATTTCAACAGATTTTTCTGCCCTTTTATTCACACATTAAATTCAGTCAAAGGATGATTCAAGATTTTGCAGCTTTGACTATCATAAATCAATGTGTTGGACTAAAGCTTAGAATATGGGTTTTATTTAATTAAATTAGAGATGTCCCATTATCAAAGCTTCATCATCTTTGGTGATATATCTGCTAAATAGTAATCTTCTATGTATCTGGCTACCAAGAAGCTACTGAACTTGCCTACTATACAGAAAAATACTTTCTAGCAGGTTTGCTGATGTCTGTTAATAGACAATTTCAGCAGTTTGGAGTTTGAATTTTAACTTGTTCTATGGACTACAGATTCTGTCCGCTTCCTCTAACTGGAACTGTGGTAAGAAACTGAGGACTAAAGACAAGGAGAAAAGAGGAAGAATAAATGAGCAATGACTGAGTAGCAGAAAATCTGGGTAAGAGATACAAAGCCTAGAAAGTTGCCTGGAGGGGAAGGAAGAGGATTAGAAAAACAATAGTATTTCAAAACATGGATTTTGAGACAAGGGACATAAAGACTTTTCAGAGATTTTAACATAATCTTCTGCTAAACCTTCAGATTTTAAGATAATTATTGCCTTTAGAAACTGGAAAATGCACAAAGTTTGGTGTTACAGGTCCTGGGTGAGCTTCTTTTTTTCAGGAACCAAAACCATACTTTTCCTTTCTATTTTACAGCTGAGTGGAATCAACACACTAGGAGAAAACATTGCTGATAATGGGGGTGTGAGACAAGCATACAAGGTAAGATGTATCCATTTTTCTATTTTAGCTGAAACTGTCAGAGATTAAGAAAATCAGTTTCAGAGCCTTGGAAGAAGAAAGACAATTTCTGTTTTAGGGACAGGACCAGATCTACTGTGGCATCAATGCCTGGATTAAAGTTACTGGCCAGCTGTGGTGTTCCTCTCATCCTGTTAGTCAGGCTACAGATAACCTGTTCCTAGGGAACTCTTTCCATTTTTTTCCTTTGTGAATACGGAATGTGTGGAATGAAAACATTCACTGGCTCACACTTGGACCATGACCTAAAGAAAGTGCTGATACCAGCAGCTGTCTGCCTCTGGCTGTCTTTTTCACCAGCTTTTTCATGCCAGGAAGGAGGGGCAGAATGACTTTCTTCTGACCCATAAGCATAAACACTTTGCTTTTAATCTTGTACAGGTGGCTTGGGCCCTCTGTACTGGTATCCCAAGATGTCAGAGACACTGGACTCCCTGCACTAAGCCTTCCATGGGAGCTGGATGCTTTTTGGCTTTGCTTTCCTTCTCTTCCTCAAGCAGCTGCTGGACTCCCTAGATTGGCCACCGTTGAGACTGACATTCAGAGAGACACAGGTTCTTTTTGTGAACATGGTCTGGAAGGGAGTCAGCTTCTCTATCAGCTTTTCTTGTTATTCACAAATCTGATGGCTGCAAGCCTCAACAACGTGATCCTCCTTCTCCTGAACACCTTCTTCTGTGGCAAAATACTCAACACTTGGCAACTGAGTGCTGTCACTGCTTAACAAAGAGCCTCTGGGATGCATGGGCCAACTTACTCTTCTCCAAGCTCCCACTAGAAATGGATGTGTTTGAGGGCAAAGACCATTATTAATGAGAGTTTAAGGAATTGTTTGGAAGCCTAAAAGAGGCATCAGACTTATTAGATTAGCCTGATCTTCAGTTACTGGAAAATTTGTGCAAAGTACAAAGCCATGAAAGGGGATACGCTTTCTGGAAGGAATGGGAGTAGCCAGAAAAATTAGGTCAGAAGTATTAAAAATTATTATGACATCATATAAACAGTAAAAAAGGTCCAAAAGGAATCTTGAGAGGTCAGTATTCCACCCCCCTCTCCATGCAGGTAGAATCAACCCCTTCTGCATCCTTCCACAGGAGCATTCCCGCTGCCTCCTCGTGGCACTCCCAGTGCCACCACGGCTCTGCCTCCAAGAGTGCAAGCACAACAATCTGCTCCTTTCTCTCCTGTGACCTTTCACATATTTGAAGACTTACATGTTTCAAGGCCCAGACTTCTCTCCTTTAGACTAAACAAACCCAATTCTTTCGATCTTTCCTCATAGGTCATGTTTGCTGGACCTCTGCTCATTCTTGCTGCTTTCTTCTGGACTCTCTCCAGTTGGTCCACATCTTTCTTGAAGGGCAGTGCCCAAAACTGGACAGAGCACTCCAGCTGAGCCCTGGCCAGCTCCGAGTGGAGTACAAGGATTACTTCATGTATTTCATATAAGCCACTCCTGTTTACACATCCCAGTATGACACTTGCCTTTTTTGCAGTGCTGTGGCACTGCTGGCTCTCATTCAGCTGTTATCCGTGGAAACGTCCAGAGCCTTTTCCATGGACCTGCTATCTGCTCATTCCTCAGCTGCGCTTGGGCAGTTGATTGGCTTTACTGGTGTGGTGCTTTGGCACTGACTTCAGGCAGAACATTTCCCCATCTTTCACCAGTGATGATACACTAACAACACATCGTTTGACACATGTGTCCATAAGAAACACGAAAGCAGCTGTTCTTGCTATGGCAAGGTTTTAAAGTCTTCTGCAATCCACTTTAAAAAAACCATACCCCAAAAAACCCACAGTGGAAAAAACCTCTTTTTCATAATGCAGCATTAGATAATTGATAGCACAGTACTAAGAAATGGCCCTGTTGTCTTCTGCTTCAAGGTGGCAGATGTGGGATGGATGGCCGAGGGAGGCAACAATTATGTCAAAGAATCCATGTTCCTCCTTGTCATCATTTCATTTTGACTGGAAAAATGCTGGAAGTGGTAACATTTCTACTCACCTCATTCTACAGGCTTATGAAAACTTTGTGAGAAAACACGGAAAAGAAAAACTTCTTCCTGGTCTCGACATGAACCACAAACAGCTGTTTTTTCTGAACTTCGCACAGGTATCCTTTACTTGTTGCCTGAGGGCTTTGAAAACCACTTGGCCTTGCAGTTTAACAGCAAGTCAGAACAGGCTGACTCCCGTGGGCTGAGAGCTGGCAGAGCTGCAGAGCTGAGCAGTGTTCACTGCAAAGCAGTGAAAATAAAGTCTTGTTCGGTAATTTTTATCTTCCCTAAAGAAATTAATTCAGCCATTCATAAGCCTGGTAGGAAGTGCCTTGTGCCCAAGTGCCTTTGTCTGAGGACAACGATGTACTTTTTTAAACAAAATACACCCTTTTTCTCTATGTCCTAGTGTGGAATTTATTCTCATGAACATTAGGTGTTTCATAGATAAATGACAGCAGGTCTCTTCTGTAAAGTCTAGGCTAATGATGCTTTTCTTTGTTACCTGTGCAGGTGTGGTGTGGAACGTACAGACCAGAATATGCAGTGAACTCCATCAAGACAGACGTGCACAGCCCAGGCAAATTCAGGTCAGCAGAGCCAAGAACCCCAGTGCAATCCCGAGGTGTAACACCCCTGCAACAGGGCTCTCTGTGGGGAACTGGAGTGACCCTGCCCCAGGGCTGGGCTGCCCTTCTCAGGGGAGCTTTACCATACACACATCTACAGGCAGAGCACGCTGGGGCTGCTCAGGAGGAGACAGAGGGGCTGGGCTGTCCCTGTCCCTGTCAGCACTGCCAGCACTGCCCAAACAGGCAAAGCCCTTCCCAGGCAGCTCCACAGGCAAAGGAAGGATGTGGGATCGTTGTCTCTTCATTGAGAAGATCCAACTTAATCCTGTCCACACTGTGGAGCAGCTTTGAACAGTCTCCACCACAGGACACACATACCATCACCTGGCTGTCACTGTGTGACTGTTACTGCAGAGTCCCAGTGACTGTGTCTGGAATCCAGGGCTCATCCACAAGTCCCTGGCTCCTGCAATAGCTCCTGATGGGGTTCTTATACACCAACAGCATGGATGAGCTTTTGTCCTCCACTGAAGTCACGGGTAGAATCAACGGGACATCACTGCCACTCACTCTTAACAAACCCATGTGTTGTGGTACAATAGCAGATGTGCATTTTGTGTCTGGTGTGCTCAGCCAGCCTTCCCAAGATCAGCTGGGCTCAATTCAGTAGAGCCATGCAGGAAATGTGGCTGCTCAGGGTGAAAGCCTTTGAGCCAGATGAGGATCTTATATTTTTATCTGAAGTCAGAGCAGCCTATTCATCAGCAGTGTAACAATGTGCTCCAATAAACCTGTTTGGTCCAATGTCCCGATATCAGTGGTAGGGCAGCCATCACAGCATCTGCTGGAAGGCTGAGTCATCTCCAGGCTCCACGTCCACAATAGCCAAGTTCTCTGCTGATACAATCCACTACATTAATTCCAGTATCCTTCTTTCAGCGGCTTTCCACCAAATCTTGTTTATCCCACACACTCAGATATTCAGTGAAAGCAGCGACTGTTCCTCACTGTTCCTGCCTGGTTTCACTGCGGGTGGGTTGTGCTATCTGGGATCTCTCCCAGAGGCAGTCTGTGCACCAGCTCCCACAGTCATTCCTGTCTGCTCTCCGTGCTAATGAGGCTCCAGAGGCTCTTCAGGACCTCAGTACATCTGATTTGGATGAGGTACAAGGCCTTTAAAGTTGACTAGTTCAGCATCTCAGTGCAACAAGCTGTGTTTGTGTGTACCCTGGATACATCACATCGTGCTGTGCTGTCTGTACCTCGATAGGACAGGCTATAAACTTTATATGCAATGATACAAGTGCTCACGAGAAACCAGACTACATTCTTAGAATGGGCAGTCATTTACAGGATGGGGCCCCGAAGAGCTCTAAAATAGAAGACATTTCATGAGACATATGCACAAAATTAACACCTAATAACATACTACACAGTGTCACAAAGACTCCCAACGTGCCTTCTTCAATTATAATCTGGGGAGTGTGATGAGCCATTTCAACACCTGCGACACTGACTGTGGGCTGCTCCTCCTTACAAGCAGAACAGGCAGCTCCTCATAGAAATTGTTTATTGCAGAGTATCCCATTTTAGCAGTCCTAGTTCACTGGAGCAGTGAAGCACAGCTAGACCACCAAAATGCATGACTTTTTTGGTAACCCTTTTTCTGTGCCATCTCCTGTTCCACTGCTGGCTCCCAAGACCAGGGAGTCACTTTTGGCCTTGTAGAGTTGAAGTGTTGCAGGTGTCACTGCTGAACTTCACCTCAGCTCCTTTGGGCACACCCTGGTTCTAATGATGAACACAATTCTCAGAATAATCGTGAATTACTCAAACAAACAGCTCTTTAAAGAACTTCTCGCCACAATCAATGTCCATCAGTATCTGTATTTGACATGTTTCCCTGCATAGGTATGTGCTGCTGTATTCCCAGTCCTGAAGGAACAAGTGACTCTTGGCAGATCTATTCACACATGTTCACAATTACACATATAAAATCAGCCTTAGCTATAATGGCCTCATACTCACTTCCCATGTTGACTTGAAAGCCATTGTTTGTATGAGTCTTTTTGCCAGGAAACTCATTCACTGGAAAATCTGTGCAGAACGCCCAGAGGAGCAGCATGATCTCAGTTAAAACTTGGTTGGTATAAAAATGTAAATGAACATTCACTGACGAGTTACCACCACAACCCTTGCCCTCAGGGTCTTGTTTTCCCTTCACCAAGAAACTTGTCAGCAAAACATAGCTGAAAAAAATCCTCAGTGAAAACTATTGACAAGCAAGAAATCTGTTCTAGGTGAAAGAACTGGCTTGTGAGAGCCAGCCATGAGGAAGGGACAGGTCCTGTATTTTTGGGGTTGCAATAGGGGCAGGATGAACTGAAGAAAACACAGCCAGCCCTTGAGGGGAAATGAAGGAACAGTCAGAGCTCAGCACCAGGGCGTTCCCCACACTACAGTGAGGTGACACAACAAAACAAGTTACAAAATATTGGTCATGTTGTTTGTTTCAAACCAAGGCAGGCAGCAATGACAGCGTGTTGCTTTGTTTTAAAGGGTCCTGGGGTCACTGCAGAACTCCCCAGAGTTTTCAGAAGCCTTTTCATGCACCACGACAGACAGCATGGATCCTGCCAAGAAGTGCCGCGTTTGGTGACGGACTGCAAACCTCACATCTCAAGGAGCTTTCCAGAAAAAGAGACCTTTCCAGTTGATTTGGAGAAGGGGACGAGGGAAGAAATCTGAGGGGAATATGCTAGAGACACGGCTGTAATCCTTGGCAAACATGCAAACCCCAAACCATCACCCATGGCAGCACTAAGGAGGACTCGGGCAGCGCTGGGCTGCCTGGCTGCTTCTGCCCCCGGAGCCCTGCAGGACCCAGCTCACCTGGCAGGGCACAGCCACACCTCACCCGGAGTTTTAACCCTGCCCCCACAGCCAGTGGCTTTTGGGATTCGTTTTAAAATGGAAAGTAGAACACATGATCTCCCCCGGGTCGGTGGATTGCTGGGCGGGGGAGGACGGAATACTCAGTAACACACATCTTAGCCATCCTAACACGATAGAGAGATGACAGCTTATATCCCAGTGTCAGACTTTGTACCCTCTGCTGTTACGGGAAATCTGTTCTACCAAATGTTTTCATGTTTACTTGAAACCATTTATACAAGAGGAGTCCAAAGACCTGCTGTACTTAAGTAACTTCTCACTAATTACTCCAGTGTGAATTACCTGAAGTCCCCATTTGAAACAGTTAATTTACAGCTTCCCAGCCCAACTGAAATCGTAGGTAATTTATTAATTTCTGTACCTATATTCTGTAAGATTGTGATGAAAGACCGTTTCACCATTTTCTAAGCTTTATCTTGCTTTCTCTAAAGTTGCTCTTTTTTAAAGTTTCTAGTAATGTATAAATCATAGTTTTTATATGTAAATCTTGAGCTACACTTTTGACTTGAAGTATTGTAACATATTTTATCAGTGGCTGCATAGAACTGGGAAATTGGACTACCGCATGGTATCAGGCAATAAGATGAAGCCTACAAAACTGAGTTCTCCAGTGGAGGGCACAAAATTGGAGTTTTCAGGCTGACTCTGTCAGTGCTTAGGCTCTGATCCTGCACATAACTTGTCCGTGTTCTGATCAATGTCAGTCCTCACATCAGGAAAGCTGCACAGCTGATTGCAAGAGTCTGAAGGAGCTTTAAGTAAGAGGGCAAAAGGCTTTAAATCTGCAATGATATGTATTAAACATCCTCAGCAGATTGCAAAGGAACTTAATGCTTTGTTTATCAAAGCAAAGACATTTCCAAACCAAGTACCAGATACCTCAGATGACTGCTACAATAGGTCTATTTAAAAACCTATGTCCTTTTAGCTTTCTGAGTTTGTCATCTGATCAAAACATTTTGATAATAAACTGAAATTATGAGCCATATGCAGTGCATGTTCTTCATAGGAATTATGAAAACACAAAACAAAAATTCTCTGCAAATATATGTCCGTGCTTGCCCCTGAGCCCCACAGCTCAGAAAACACAGACCACAACAAACAAATCCCTCTCACAACTCCCAGGATCGGCTCTGCACTGGAGCGAGCCTCTCACGGAGAAGGGAAGCCCGGAGCGCCTCTGTTTTCACACACACAAACCAACATTTCACACGGGCACCGACGTTCCGCACAGCTCGGCACAGAGGGAGCGCCCTCACCGCAGCCGTGCCCGCGGGCCCGGGCGGCTCCCACGGCCCCACCCGCGCTCGCCCCGCCCGGGGCTCCTACCTGAGCCGTGCCCGCCGGGGCCGGGCCGGTGCGGGGCTCCAGGTGCCCGCGGCTCCGGGATTCGGGGCTCTCACCGGAGCGGGGCCGGGCGGCTCCGAGGGGCCCGGGGCTCCTGAGGGCAGGGGCAGGTGAGGCAGCGCCCCCTCGCGGAGCGCACCTGGCGCGCCCCCCGCCCCGCCGGGACCGGGACCGGGACCGGGACCGGGACCCGCCGCGCGCTGCTCCCTTTGCGCTTGTACCCAGAGCAAGGCAGGGCCCTCCGCTCCCCGGGGAGCTTCAGGTGCAGAACGGGGTCACGGGCACAGGTAAGCCCAGGTGTGTGAGGCGCTGCGGGGCTGGCAGCCAGGAGCAGGTTAACCTCTTCCCTGGGCTGGTGGCAGGAGCGAGACAGCAGGTGGGCAAAGCGACCTGCAGCCACTGTCCTTGGTGTGGGACTGGGAACGTCCCACCCAAACTCTGCTTCACAGGCAGGTGTTATCCCTGTCCCACCCAAACTCTGCCTCACAGACAGGTGTTATCCCCACGGCTCTGCTCTGCACCAGTCATGCTCTGTGTACATCAACACCCTTAAATGGGATTACAAACACTGAAAGAATATAAACATGAGCCTGGCTGTTTCCAGGATGCCATGTGCAGTATCCCAGGACAGGGGGACAGACACTCATCTCTACTCAATTTACTGCAAGAGCTGTTCAGGGGAAACAGGGAAAGCCAGGCAGAGGCCGTGGGGCAAGCTTGGCATCATACTGTGACAATATTGTAGTGGCCTGACACTGAGGTTCTCACTTCACTTTAATAGTGTGGCATTTTGCAAGAAATCCGAATGTACGTGGTTTTTTTCCCCTCGATCACCAGCACCTCTCTGAGAGAAAAGAACCCGGCTCTCAAGCACTCGTTTTATTTTTCAGGAATGAAAAACCCCAAACCTTTTACTACCCCTTTTACCCCCACATGTAAGGAGAGCTTCAGGCTGTACAGCTGCACCACGAGCAGACACCTGAGTGGGCTGTCTGAAGGTGGGTACAAAAGGTCACTCTGCAGAGTGCTCAGTGATCTCCCAACAGTGTGGGATATGCATATTTTCTTGGAATAATCCTCTCTTTATTACCCCATAAAACTGGCAGAAACTTCTGCTTTGTATACAGCAAGCCAGCTCGATGATATTGACGCCAGCCTAGAAAGTTATTTTGTTTTGCTCTGCCAAATCAGATCTCAAAAATCAGGTAAAGCTAAACCAGATTGTAGTGTTTATGTTTTACCTCTGCAGCATTTTAATTGGAAACACTCGATTTCCAGTGCTGTGAGACACCCAAAGAGCTGTTTGGGCCAGCGGGACCTTTCAGAGCTATTTCCCTCTGTGCCTGGTAAGTGAAGTGAGTTGTGAAAACACAGACGTGGTCACTGTGGAGTCCCAGCTGGATCAGTCTGGGTGGGCTCAGACACCGAGGAACTGAAGGTGAGCCCCGGAGGTGTCTGCTCAGGGTGGGCTCAGCCAGCCCTGGCAGGGAGGGAGGGAGGGGGATGTTCCCACCTGCAGGGACTCCCTGAGGTGCTGCTCAGGTGCTCACAGGACACAGCAGCCACACAGGAATCTCCAGGTCTAGCCCCTATCTTTCAGGCCATCTGATGAAACTGGATCCCTCCTCTGCCCTCAGTTCATTGCCAGGTGAAGAAACCCGGTGTTAAGACAATTCCCAAATGGAATGTCACACTTCAGTGCTCCTGCTGACTGCTGGAGTGGCCCAGGAATGTTCATGGCTGCACTACGGTCAAATCTATTTGTGTTTCCATTCCTAAAGCTCAACAGACAGTGCCCACAGATGGAGACAGGATGTCTGACTGATGTGCCTTCCTCACATTCTCAAAATTATACAAATTATGTGAGCAGGAGTAAAAAAAAAAATATAGTTTCTTTCTCTAGTTAACCCCATCAGGGGTCATTAAGAGTTTTTTCACATTCACTTAAACATACATCTTGCTGGGATCTTCCAGACATGCCTCTCACAATCAGTTCTCTGCTTTAACTGGGGATTGAATTAGTAATGATTTCATCTTCTCAGAACTGCAGTTCTTCAGTAGAAAAATCTTCATGCTCAAAAGCCCAAAGCTGTCAGTGAAAATGCAGTGATCTGACGCTCAGTTGCGATTTAAATGGCAAAGTCACTGGAAGTTCACATGGCTCATTATTGACTGGGGGAATATAATTATCTCCAATTATAATGAAAAAGGCAAGCCCCCCAGTACAAGACACTGAGGGCCCCCGGTGAGCCTGAGATTCAGACACAGCTGTACAACCCTCCCAGCCCTGAATAAGCCTGAGGTTTTCTTTTCGAAGGACATACAATGTTTGTGTTTCATAACAATAGAGTCCAAGAGATTTTCCCCCTATTAAGGCTAAAAATACTTGCCCAGGCCCCATGAGAAATTAACCCTTGCCTGTTTCTAGCAAGCTTGAAGTTCCTTAGCTGGTAGTAGCTATTTTAAAAGTTTGCTGCTCAGCAAATAGGAAGGTATCTGACCTACCACAAACCACTCCCTCAGTTGCAGATAATCAAAGAACAGGGAAATTGGTTTGGTGATTCTTCCTAATGGATAAAAAGTGTGCATGACATTTACATTGTTGACATTAAAAATAACTCATTTTATACGTATTTTAGTCATTAGAAATCTAAATTGAACTTCCGTATTCTTCTCAGCAACATCATTGTAGGTTCTTCTGACCTGTAAGAAAGAGAAAATTCCATTTAAAAGGGTGGCAGTGCCAAGTAGGACAGGAGAGGCTGGTGTGTGACACTGCCATCACTGCAGGGTGGTGTGTGACACTGCCATCACTGCAGGGCACTGTGTGACACTGCCATCACTGCAGGGTGCTGTGTGACACTGCCCTCACTGCAGGGCTGCTGTGTGACACTGCCATCACTGCAGGGTGCTGTGTGACACTGCCCTCACTGCAGGGCACTGTGTGACACTGCCCTCACTGCAGGGTGCTGTGACACTGCCATCACTGCAGGGCACTGTGTGACACTGCCATCACTGCAGGGTGCTGTGTGACACTGCCCTCACTGCAGGGCTGCTGTGTGACACTGCCATCACTGCAGGGTGCTGTGTGACACTGCCCTCACTGCAGGGCACTGTGTGACACTGCCATCACTGCAGGCTGCTGTGTGACACTGCCATCACTGCAGGGTGCTGTGACACTGCCCTCACTGCAGGGTGCTGTGTGACACTGCCCTCACTGCAGGGTGCTGTGACACTGCCATCACTGCAGGGTGGTGTGTGACACTGCCCTCACTGCAGGGTGCTGTGTGACACTGCCCTCACTGCAGGGTGCTGTGACACTGCCATCACTGCAGAGTGCTGTGTGACACTGCCATTACTGCAGGGCACTGTGTGACACCATCACTTACCTCAGGGTGCTGTGTGACACTGCCACCCCTCCTGGTCAGGAGAAGACAATGTAAACCACGAGGGCACAGCCCAGGATCCAGCCGAGCGCCAGCAGCACGGGGACAGCCAGGCGGGACAGCGGGGCCTGGGCTGGCACAGAACACAGGGTCAGTGACACTGCCAGGGAACGTTCTGCTGAAGGAAGCCCACCACAGCCACGCCTGGAGCTGGGGATGACCCAGGGTGGCTGAGCTGTGGGTCAGGCTGCTCAGCAGGCCCAGGGCAGGCCAGGGCTCTCTGGAGCACACGGGAGCAGGACTGGCTTTACAGAAACACATCTCCATACAATATCAGAATTTTAAGGACCCTTCTATCAGCTTCCTGCAAGCAGCACACTCTTGCCAGAAAGCAGAATAACAACCTTTGAGGTCCTATTGCTTAGCAATATATTACAACCTCTTACAGCACATCTTTACACAGTTAACAGAATTACAGGTTTTTGAAGGGATTAATAAATTATGTAAAACGGTTCACAAGACCTTGCACAGTTCAGATCAACAGGCAGACTGAGAGGGATGCTTACTAATTTAAGGATTGCCACATTGTTCTTCTAAAGCTCTGCACAGCACACCTGTCTCACCGTGACCCTGCACACTGTGTCTGCCACAGGGACAGATCTGCATGTGCTGCCATGGAAATATTAAACACATAAACAACCACAGAGCAAAAAAATCCTGCCCTGAAAGAGGGTGTCCTTTTGCCCCAGGGGAGTCCCTCACATTCCACTGAGAGGCTGTTCCTGCTTTGCCACCGTGCCAGGGGAAGCTGCTGGGGATGGTTTCCCTGCAGGTGGAATCACAAAGGCAGGGCTGGGTCCTGCTGGGGCACACAGGGGCTCCTCAGAGCTCTGCTGATGCTGCTGGCCATGGGGCTTTGTTATGGCAGCTCCAGTTTAAACCAGAATCAGGGTCATTTCTGGGGCTATCAATGAAAACTCACATAAATACTGTTCAGTGTCCTTTTGTACCGTAGCAGAAACCCACTCTCCCTGAGTACCAGAGCCAGCGGTGCAAAAAACCAGGAGATAAGTCTTTAAAAACTTTGAACGTAGCCATGAAGATGTATTAAAAAGTTCCCTTTACAAGTGTTACCTGAGTAACTGTGCACACAGCACACACCACAGCTACAGTTGTAAATTTAAGTGAAATAAATAAAAAATTACAGTAGATATAAAATGCATTTTTATAAACTGCCTTTTCTCCTTGGAGAGAGTGCAGTGTGCTTACAATGGAAAGGTCATTATTAAAATTTCATTCTGCTCTGCCACTTGAGCTTTGTGGGGTTAAAATCTAAATTATTCTGTATTCACTTAGCACTACACTTGGAGCTCAGCTACACACAGAAAAATGCTGTCAAACATAACTCATTTTACACACTGTCCTATTATGTCAGCTAACTTGGAAGGACAACTACAAAAAAGAAAGAAAACAAAACTGGTAGGATTCAAAAATACAGGAGGAACCCAAGCTGTTAATAGAATTAGCTTTTAAAGTGATTACACTTTCTTACTGAAAAGTAAAATACATGAAGTGTATCAGACAAGAATACAGGTAGCTGAGTGTATTCACACTGCATTGCTCAGATCTATTAATTTCAGTATGTTATTACATTCACATTTAATTGTGCCTCTTACCTGGT
The DNA here is from genome assembly GCA_013399835.1 of Leptocoma aspasia. Classification (NCBI taxonomy): domain Eukaryota; kingdom Metazoa; phylum Chordata; class Aves; order Passeriformes; family Nectariniidae; genus Leptocoma; species Leptocoma aspasia. The sequence continues at coordinate 95,846 of VXAX01003470.1, read as the reverse complement.
TCTGCCATTCCCCCTCTGCTTGTTTAATGGCAGGTTAAGGTTTGCTCTGCAGTTGCTCTGAGAGCCCTGGGATGCTTTAAATAGAGCAATATTTGGAATGTGCTGCAGCTGCCTGGCTCACTGGTGCCAGGGGTTGGCTATAAGCATTCAATTGTCTAAAAAGGCAAGAGTTCAGGGGCTCAAGGTTACCTCTGCCTGTTCCTCCAACTGCAATCTGACTAAAGAGGGGTCAGTTTCTTGAAGAGGAAGGGAAACAAGGGTGAAAACTGCTTTATGGTCTCTGTAGCCATGAAGCCCCCATGGTAAATGCAGATAACACTCATGAGCACCCCTGTATCTCCAGCATGACAGGGATCTTCTGAGGCCCCCACTCTTCTCTCATCCCTCTCCTGTGGGAAGTGCAGCCAAGCCCTGTTCAGGGTCCTGTGCAGGTATCCCTGTGGTTATCAGTTCTCTGCTCAGCACCACCAGCTCTCTCCCACCTGCAGAAGTTCAGCCCCAGGAAGGGCTGCTTTGCAGGGATCCCTGTGCAGGGCAGAGCAGGGGGCAGGAACCTGTCCAGCTCACACCTACAGCACAGCTGGGAGGGACAGCCCTTCCCCAGGCACCCCCTGAGGGAGGGGATTTCATTACTGCTTCTCCAAAATGGGAGCAATCTTACAGTAAAACTCAGGGCTATGTAACACTTTATTATGCCATGCACAGTTCAGCCTATCACAACATTTTGAGACATGAGAATAAACCACGAGCTTCACTTTCTTTGTCTGGCTTTGCTATAAAGCAAATCCTTTTGGGATAATATTCAATTTGCTGTGAAAAGAAATATGACTCTCTGTAAAATATTTATTGAAAAAAAAAATCTCTGCTACAATAACTTCATTGGCTGCACAGCTGTTCCTGTAAGAATCCTGTCTGGTTTGGTTCTGCTAATTATATCTATCCATCTGATCTCGTGGAAATAATTTCCAGCAGGAATCATGTATTCCTGACAAGACCATCTGACCTTCAGGGATTGGGATCCTTCCAGGCCCAGTTGCCACAAGCAAGGGCAGCGAGTCATTGCTGCTCACACCAGTTTGGGTCACTGCTCCCCAGTGAGTGCTGCCCTGCACGTCCAAAGCTGGACTTAAAGGAGATAAAAGCTGAGACTGCAGCAAAGAACAGAGTAACAATATAGACATTATTTTAAACAACACATCTTCTATTGGGAACTGAGGAATGAACTGTGGACATCAATTCTACAATAGACCTTAGTCCAACAGCCTAAAAAAAAAAAAGCAGAGGGACAGTTTAAAAATATAGGAACAAGGAGAGGACACAAGGCTTAAGAAAATACTCAGAATGATCTGTGGCAAAAGCAGCCAGTGCTTTAGTGCTGAAGAACAATACACAAGGACAACAATTCCCTCATTTCTATTTGTGTTCCAAATTACGTGATCTTGTTTTATGTTTTTCCCTCTCTGTTTGTGCTGGGACACTGAGATACTCAATATCCAGAGTTACACTTGGATGGGCAGTTGGGCTCAGGAATGAGATTCCTGTTTAGCCTCCAGCTCACTGAGGTGCTCAAATAGATTGGTCTCAGGGCAGCCTCTGGGCTCATTCCCATTAACTGCTTGAAGTTGGGAATCACTTCAAATGCTTTAAATGTCTACAGTGCTTTAAGGGAATTAGGGCCCAAATCAGGAGGAGGAACAGGGTAAGGCAGCAGGGTTGCAAGGCTTTCTGTGAAAGAAACAATTTTAAGGGGAAAAATTATTTTAGTGCCTGGTGTTTGGGCAGGAACTGTCAGAACCTCACTGACTTCCCCCCCTTTGCAAAGCAAATTGGCCATTTTTAGTGCTAAAACACCCAATATGTTTAGAGCACATCCCAGTCTTCATCACTGCATCAGTAGCCAAAGATCAAATACTGGAATGTCACATTTCTTTGTTACTGTACTTGTAACCTCTGGGAATCTGCACCCACCTTCAGGAGGCTGGCAAAGGAACACTTTGTTTTACAAATTCTATATGATCCCTATAAATAACTGCAGCCTACGCTGCTTTAGAGGAGATTAGAAGAACAGCCCAACTCATCTTCACAAAGGGAATGTTCCAAGTAATAAAATCTTTATAGCTTTGTAATAGTGGCATTCATTTTTAAATCATATTTCTTTCAGTTAGGTCTTTTTCCTTTTAAAAAAACTCTGATTTACTAGCGAATCAAAAGGCAAGTTTATATGCCTTGAATTATTTTATGACTTTCCCATACTCTCTTGTGACCTGCAGACTAACATATGAGAATATCAGATTATTGCATTCACAAAATAGGTTTATGTGTGGAAAATTTGTCTAATGAAATGCATCTTATTAGTCACACCAATCTTAGCATTTGAAAGCTCCCTTACAAATTGTTAGACCCTGCTTCTACTCACATTTACATCATGAAAATAACAGCTGATTTATTTGATAACTATGCAACCGAACACCTGAAAAAATCCACGTATTAAGCTACTCAATAATTAATTCCACATGCTGCTTCCTAGGGCTCTGGGTCTACACATTTCCACTGGCAGAGAGAAGCATCATTCAGCTGGATGCTGGATACCTGCAAAAAGCAGCTGCAGATATGATGGGGAAACAGCACCATGGTGTAGAGATCTCCATTCCTGGATCAGCCCCCATTGGTGTCTCAGAATAGCAGTGATAACGAGGGGGCTTTGCCTTTGTACAGCTCCAGCTCCTGGCAGCTGAGGGATGGCAAATCCTCCAGAGCTGGCACAGCATGGCCCCATCTCCCTGAGACCTCACTCACCAGGGCAGCTCCTGGGATCCCTGGGGCCCTGCAGAGCTGGAGGTGGCTGTGAGGTGAGGAGCAGCACCAGGAGCCCTGGCACAGCCCTGGCACAGCCAGGCACAGCCCTGGCACAGCCCTGGCACAGCTCAGGCACAGCCCTGGCACAGCCCAGGCACAGCCCAGGGGTGGCAGCTGCTGAACATGGAGCCCAGTGTCCCCAGCACAGATCACCAGAGCCAGAGCAGCTCTGGTGCCACGTCCTTCCCCTGAGCTGCACTGGCACTGAGCCCCCAGGGACAGCTCAGCCCCCGAGGCTGCCAGCTCAGGCCCAGCCACAGGACAGTTTCAGGGGGTTCTTATGAAGGCTTCACCCATTGCTCCCCGTGCTGGGGTTATTGTTCTGGAAGGGAACCCAGCCCATCACACACTGTAAGTACCCAGGGCCTATGATTTGAGAATGGCAGCTTTCTGGAGGATGTGAGTTAGGATTTATACATTACTGCAACCTGTGGCTGTGGCTTTTATTGCCTACTTGGCATTTTCTTCAGAACTGAAAGGCATTTAATGTGTCACTTGGATTTGCACTGAATCCTAACTCCTGGACCAAGTTAGAACTCCAGGCTTACCACGCTGCATTTCCCATCTGATTTTTCTGCTGTGACAGAACAATGAAGTTAATAATTACTCCATTCTGTTTCTTTGGATGAGAAAAATAATAACCTGCAGTGCACTCTGTGTGCAGCAAAGAGTTTGAGGAAGACTCCCTGGTGCAGGCACAGGAGGTGTTTTTTTGCAAGAGTCACCTCTTGCACAGCTCCATGGTGCTGGCACAAAGCTGGGAGGAGCCCCAGGGCACCCCCAGGACACACACAGCCCCCAAACTGCCCTGCAGCAGCTGCAGCCCACTGACCACCACCCCTCACCTACCCCTTCAGGCTACTGGGCACGAAAGCTTCCTCCAGAGGGTGGCTGAGGAGGGGAGGCAGCAGAGCAGGAGGCAGGAGCCACCTGGGACTCTCCAACAAGGGTTTTACCAGGGTGCTCTGCCTGATCCCAGACACAGGGTGGGAGCAGCTGGAGACTGGATCACATTTTTGGCTGCTCCTTTGTTCTAACTCCTGAAAAACAAGGGAGAGAAGGGCTCAGCTGGGATGTGTGTCCCAGCTCTCGGTTCAGCCCCACATCTCCTGGTTGAAAACAACTGACCAGAGTGAAGATGCTGTGCTCACAAACAACCACTGGCCTGTGTAATTCAGCTCATGTGCTGGGCAAAGTCAGACACGGGCTGAAAACATCTTTATTTGATCTTACTGTGTCCTCTGAAAGAACATTGGCTTGTGCCAGCAAGGAACACAATGGCAAAACACAAACTGGCTGAAGAAAAAAGGGTGTGTTCATTATCAGAAATTGTGAAAGACTTTCTAAAATGTCATTTTTTTTAAGATGTATTTCTTGATTTGACCATTCCAGTATACCATAAACACTGGATAAAATGGAGCAAGTTAATTTCAATGTCCTCTTTAGAGCAAAATTAAGGATTTCTTCAGAATCTTTTATTCTACATTTTCGTAGAATCAGGGAATAGTTAATGTTGGGAAATACCTTTAAGATCACCGAGGCCAACCATCAGCCCGGCACCATCATGTATTAAAAAACTACAGCTCAGCTGGGTACAAGGCAGCCCTAAAGTCACCTTGCCCAGCAGAGACACCTGCAGATGTCCTGCTCTTATCTGCTCATGTGAGGACTCCCTGGTCTTAAAAACTGGGAAAAGCAAGGTTGGGACAAAATTCAAGAGCAGAAGAAAAGCTCTGATAAATCCAAGCCATACCCAGGTGCAGGTCCCCCAGCGTGTCCCAGCAGTTCCTGTGGGTGCCAGGGAGCTCCACACACTCCAGACTCACCCTGGAAATGCCAGCTGGATCCCTGGGACCTCGGTGCCAGACTGGCACTGTGCTCCTGGAGGGGCTGCCTCACTTCCACTCATCTTGCAGACAACCAGCCAGGTTATCCTCCCTTTCCTTTTCCAGGTGATTCTGGATCAGCTGCTCTGATTCCATACCCCCATGGAGATGTTCCCTCCTTTGGCAGCCCATCTACCTGAAGGAGAAGATGAGAGGGATCCTTGTCCTTGCTTTTCCTATAGCTTATATGTTCCTTTTTAAATGAACCCTCTGTGCTGGGAAAAATGCACTTTTAAATTTACCATGGCAAATCAGTTAATTCAAAAAAGCTTTGCAAGCCTTGAAAAGCCATGAAGATATTACCAAGTTTTACCTGACCAGAAATAAAGTCCTCAAAAGCAATAAAAATGGCCAATTTCATGCACATATTAAAAGACAATCTTATTTGTAAGAAGAGAGCAGTTTTAGGAGGAAGATGATTACAACCACCGAGTCCTTAGAGAAAAGGTGTGTGAAGAACAGCAGCTCCAAACTGGTGCTGCAGTTCCCTCTGGTGACAGCCAGAGCAAATTCCAATTTGCAGGGAACCAGGAGGTTCAGTCAGCAGAGCCACTGCAGCTTTATGCACACAAAGAGGTGTGGGTTGGGAATTCTAAACAAACTAAACCTGCTGGTTTTGAAACATTCCTCAGGGAAGATGTATTCACTCTTTTGGAGCTTTGGAAAAGGAATTTCCCTACCCTGGGGTGCCTTTGCCCCTGTTCACATTAATCCCACAACAGTTAGAGGAAATGAAGCACCTGAAGCCCCTTCCTCAGCCTGAGGTCCCTCTGGCACTGGCCAAGGATGCTCCAAGTGACAGGCACGGGCAGTCTGGCTGCTGTTCAGGTCACCTGAGTAACCAAGAGCAGCATTTACAGGCAGAAACAGAGACTTTGCTGCTTGCTTGACATGAATTCTCCCTGCCATTCTCATGTCTCCAGGTTCTTCACTGTATTTTCCCCCAAACTAAGCTCCCAGAATTGACTGGGTTTAGGTTTTGGAAGCCAGTTCTTGGTTTGGGTTGGGGGGGACCTTAAAGCCTACCTTGTTCCACCCTCTGCCATGGGCAGGGACACCTTCCACAGACCAGGATGCTCCAAGCCTGTCCAACCCTTTAACACCTCACAGAGTGTCCCTGAGTGCCAGCTGTGGCCCTGGTCACAGACCCAGGAGCACTCTGGTTAAACACCTCACAGAGTGTCCCTGAGTGCCAGCTGTGGCCCTGCTCACAGACCCAGGAGCACTCTGGTTAAACACCTCACAGAGTGTCCCTGAGTGCCAGCTGTGCCCCTGGTCACAGACCCAGGAGCACTCTGGTTCCTGGCACACTCTGGGTACCCCCGGAGCCAGCCCCTGGCTCAGGCTGTGCCCCCACATGCCCCCGGGCACTCTGGCACACAGGGCCCGTGGGCTGTGTCCCTGCCCAGCCCAGAGGGACTTGCTGGGGTCCCAGAGCTCACACAGCTGCTCCAGGACCTGAGCAGGGGATGTCTCCTGGAAGCTGTGCTGCTCCAGGCAGGGCTGGCTGCCAGCAGATGGCAATCCCTGCCCACAGTGCCAGGCCAGCCACTGTCAGTGTTTGGGGAAAAGTCTTCTGAATGGTTAAAAAAAATAATGAAGTATTTATAGAATTAATTACATTACATAATGTTTACATAGGAGAAATATTATTTTGTCTTGGATTTCTGGATGCAAACTCCTCCTCTTGGGGTACAGAACCTACAGACAGAAAACAGTGAGGCAGCTCTCCCTTTCCCTCAGCCACCTCAGTGGTACCTCACAGCCACCAGGAAATTATTTTAAATATTCTCATGTGAAAGAAGATCAGCCCAGGGAAGGAGCTCCTCCTGCAACAGCCCTGCCCTGGAAAACATTTGCATGATCCACATTTCTGTTACCCCACCTCTCCACCCTCTGCCCTTGTTTTTAGAAGAGCAAAGAACAATGCCTGAACTCACCTGGTTTTCCTCAAAAATCAGCATGTTCTGCAATGTCCTCAAACGACAAAAGAGGTCACAAGTGAAATTTCCCCAAATTGGTGTTATATTTGGAAGAATAACGGGTTTATAAAATCCTCCTTTAAAAGATAAAAGGCCAATAGTCCCTTTTCCAGGTCCTTCCCTGCACACAGAAATTGACCACTTTAATTACTCCACTTCTAAGTTAATTGCTGCAAAAATGCAGAAATTCTTAGTTCAGTAAAAGGCTTTCCTCAAAGTCAGTTTATTCTGGGTTCATTTAAATTAATCTGAAATAAGCTATCTTTAAACCTCATCAAGAGTATGTTATCTTTTGTAAGGGCTTAAGAGCTTTACAATCATGCTGCCAGTGAAAGCAAAGGCAGAAAAGCCTGAAGGCTGGGGGAAAAAAAGATAGTTTTGAAGATTATTTTAGGGATATAATCTCTAAAAACAGTCTTTTGATAAGTTATCTTGAAGTTTGGATTAAAAGGAAAAATGGAGGAAAACCACCCCCCTGGGGGTGTGATAATCTCTGCTGGATCATCTTATCAGCAGACAGCAAGATCTTCACGTTTTCTAAATGCATGTCAGAATTTTTCATGGATTTTTACCTGAGTGCCGGCCTTTGCTACTTCAGCAGGTGCTGTGAACTGCCATCGAGCCTTCTAGGCTACAAAAATCCCCAAAAATACTGAAGTCCAAATATTCCACATGTTACATGAACAGTTACCATCATCATCAACCAGCAGCAACAGTTCAGAATATACAAAAACCCCAAAAGAAGCACAAAAATCATGTACTTCTCTTCAGAGAAACTGATGCTGCTGGTAACTGATACAAATATATTCAGTGAATATTACTGTTATTATTATCTGATACATTCCTTCACGCAAATTGAGAATTCTAAAACCCCAAGGCTTATTTTTGTATGAGCAGACACATGGGAAAGAAAGTAAAGCAACAGCTTAATTTCCAAATAGTTTGGGATTTTTCAGACATTCCCTAAGTGACATTTTTCCCTTGGGAGTTATTTCTGAACAAGCAACATAAAGTTTAAATGCTGTCAAATGCTAAAGGATGTTTTCTTCTAAATGAATGCTAATTAAATTAGTGGCAAAGGTAATTACATTGACCTTAAATTCTGGATGCATTAAGCGCCATTCAAATGCAGACAATGAATATTCAGTGTCATGTCTTTCTGTACTGATACATTTACACATAATTCTTCATGCTGCACAGTTATTAAATTAAGGATCTATAATGTCCTGACCATGTCCTTGATCTCTGTTTGGCAGCTCCTTGAGTGACTGTGACACTGCCAGTGCAGGTGCCCTCATCCCACAGGTGACACAGGACAGGTTTGCAGGTCAGTGCAGGGTTTGGTGTCATGGCTCTGTCCTTCTAAAATAAGCTCAGGTGAGTTCAAATTGATCCCAGAGAACTTCATTTAAAACAGTGTCCTTCACACAGCTTAAAGGAACCTTTAGGTCATCCCTTCTGTGACTCCTTCCAGGAGCTAGGAGCTGTCACAAGGATGCCACCCTTGTCCTTCCAACAGCTCCACAGCAGCAGGACTTGGGAAAGGGCCCCAGGAACCTGGCAAAGAACATCAGGAGCTGGAGGGACAGGATGAGGGGGAATGGCTTCCCACTGCCAGAGGCAGGGTTAGGTGGGGTATTGAGAAGGAATTGCTCCCTGTTCTCCCTGGGGGAAGAACAAGGGCAGCACAAACCTCAGCGTTCAGGTTTAGTCAAATCACGTCACAACGTGCCAGTGTTCATGGCAATGGCAGCATTAAAAAACCTACTGAAAACAGAGTAAAACAGTCTTAAAATGCCATTCTTTGGCCTTTGTCCTGTGCCTGACAAGTGTCCCCTGCCAGCTAGAGATGGGGGCGTTTGTGCCACCGGCTGGTCCCAAAGCAGCCCGTGCCTCATGTGGAAACAATCCCCAGGCCCTGGCAGGGCTGAGCTGAGCAGGGCTGGTCCCTTCCCTCCCTCCCTGTCAGGGACCTGGGGCTCTTCTGGGGACTGACCCCGGGTCGAGTTCCAGCTTTGTTCATCTACAGTCTATCTTTAGTTGATTTATTTTTAATTTGCTGTCTGTACTACACTTACTGCTGCAAGATCCCTGGACTGCATTTCCCAGGGCAGTGCTCACCCCTGTCCCACTGCACCCTGCCCCCCTGTCACTCCAGATGCATGAAGTTAGGCATATATAATATATTACATGTTATATATTATATACTGGTGTACATAGGAGTCACCAAGATGACAGCTGTGGTCTCTTTGTGCTCTGCTCTAGGCTTTGACACTGGAATGATGGCATAAAAAACCTGCACAAATGAGATATTTCAAAGCATTATCTTCTAGCCTCCCCAAAGTAGTCAATATACTTTAAAATGCCAATAAATTAATTTTCTCCTACTAAAATTAAAAGCTTTGGATGGTTCTCTCCAGGCTGGTCAATAATACTGACAGAAGGAGCTGCTTTTGGAGCTCTTCACTGACTTTAACAAACATTACAGGAGAGCCTGGGCCTTAAACCACAACTATTTCTATTCCCTCTGACAAGTTATTGATTTCCTTCTTTTTCTGGCTGTGAGGAAAGCTCTCCCTGCCCATCCAGGTACATCCACCAAGCTCCTCCCAACATTATCTCATGTACCACAGCAATATCCATCCACAGCACACCACTCAATCCCATCCCTACAGCAGCAGCTCCCAGACACAGGGAAGCCAGTGATCCCATCACTTAAACAGCCTCATCCTTAAATGCTGCACCTGGAAATGCATTTTAAAATTTAGCATGAGAATATTAACAAATTCCCCGTATTGCACTTATCCCTTATTTAAACAGCTTAAGATATATCCCTTTCTCCTTGTACAAACCAATTCAAGTTATATAATGTATGTGGATTTACTTTGCCCCAGTTCCAGCTGGCAATATATTGCTAAGCCAAGGCTGTACAATTACATTTGGCAGAAAACAGGTCAGGGTTTTGTTACACATCAAAACTCTCAAACTCTTCAGAATGTTTCAGATTAAAAAGGCAAATAGCAAATAACTCTTGTGTCAGAATGATCCTATTCCTTTACCTTGCTCATAAATTTCTACTGGGGACACTTTTTATTGGTTCTTTTGCTGCTTTTCCACATCTGTACGTGCAGCTTGTTGTGACAAATCCTGGGAAAAAGCAAGGGTGGGAGTGCATGGACACAGGAGGAGGGGACACCTGCACCTGGCCACTCTGCCCTGCCCAGCCAGGACGGGCTCCAGCTCAGATCCTGCAGGGAACAGCAGCTTCACGTGAACAGGAGCAGGAAGGCAAAGAATGATGTGGGAAAGACCTTACAGGTGATGGGCTGAAGGTTTGGTGATCCTGGCCAGACACTGGGCTGTGACCCACACCACGGGGGGGACACTGGGCTGTGACCCAGGCCAGGGAGGGACACTGGGCTGTGACCCACACCATGGAAGGGACACTGGGCTGTGATCCACACCACAGGAGGGACACTGGGCTGTGACCCACATCACAGGAGGGACACTGGGCTGTGACCCAGGCCAGGGAGGGACACTGGGCTGTGACCCACACCACGGGGGGGACACTGGGCTGTGACCCACATCACAGGAGGGACACTGGGCTGTGACCCAGGCCAGGGAGGGACACTGGGCTGTGACCCACACCACGGGGGGGACACTGGGCTGTGACCCACATCACAGGAGGGACACTGGGCTGTGACCCAGGCCAGGGAGGGACACTGGGCTGTGACCCACACCACGGGGGGGACACTGGGCTGTGACCCACATCACAGGAGGGACACTGGGCTGTGACCCAGGCCAGGGAGGGACACTGGGCTGTGACCCACACCACGGGGGGGACACTGGGCTGTGACCCACATCACAGGAGGGACACTGGGCTGTGACCCAGGCCAGGGAGGGACACTGGGCTGTGACCCACACCACGGGGGGGACACTGGGCTGTGACCCACATCACAGGAGGGACACTGGGCTGTGACCCAGGCCAGGGAGGGACACTGGGCTGTGACCCACACCACGGGGGGGACACTGGGCTGTGACCCACATCACAGGAGGGACACTGGGCTGTGACCCAGGCCATGGAAGGGACACTGGGCTGTGACCCAGGCACACGTGTGGCTCCCCAAGCTCATCAACAATGAGCTCACCTCTGGAGCAAAGATCTCCCTGCCAGCAAGCTGAGGGACATCACTGCCTTTCCAGTGCCATGTCCTCTGAACCACAGCAGAGCAGTGTCAGACTGCTGGCTCCCCTGCAGCTCCAGGGCAGCCCTCAACAGCCAGGAAATCCATGGATCTGCAGCCCTGTCCTTGCCTGGCACACGGGTCACTGCTGCCTGTGGTGCTCGTGGCTGCTGCTTTGGGCAGATTCCCTTTGCCTTGTGCCACCCCACTGCTCAGCCACTTCCTGGCCTGCCTTAATCCTCTCAACATTATATTTTTAGCATAATTACAGCTGTTCACTAATTTGCTGCTAACAGATGATTCCAAGTTCATTGAAGGAGATACCAGAACTACAAAGAGCCTCTTTGACTCTCCACTGCCAATTTTAACAAATATTTAGGAGTCCCTAATAAGTCATGTTAGTACTGAAATTAAGCTGCATATTGGCTCTTCTGGGAAAAAATATCTTCCTAACCATATAGATCTTGAATTAATTACAGATCTAAATTATGGGACTGTCTTCCACCAAACATGACATCCCAATATAAGCATGTCCCAATACAAGCTCCTACTGCCTCCAAACTCTGCTTACTCCACCCTTTCACCTCTGTGATGTCCCACTGTGTGCCTCAATTCCATAAACAGCAGCTGCTCCTGGAAAACAGAACACAGATCGTTTCCTTCCTTATTAAATCTCCTTCCCAGCTTGTCTTCTGGATTTTTAACCAGCCTGTTGCTGAATGATCCCTCTACACATGTTGATATTGATACATCCTGAGCCTCAGACTGCTCCCCTGCCACACCTGCACGCTGATTTTTTAAGGAGAAAAACAGCACTTTTTTTTTTTTTCCTCAACATATTGCAAAGCTGATCATCTCATCTTAAAATAATGAAAGCATATAAAGCCTGGAATGCTGTCACTCCTGGCTCAGAGGCACGCCAGGGGTGGGCACAGAGGGTTTTGGGAAGGAAGGGAGCCCGGGCTGGGAGGGGACAGAGGCAGGAGCAGCCCTTGGGGAGAGGCTGCAGGAGGAGGGCAGGATGGAGTGGTGAGCACCAACTGCTGGCCACTCACTTTGCCTGCTCTGGCTAGCACAGGAATGCTCTGCTCCAAGGACACAGTGACACACAGGACCCCACCACTCTCTGCAGGGTTTTAGGGTTTTAGGGCAAAGGAGGGATTTTTTGGCCTGAAGTGAGGCAGAGCTCCCCAGGGAGAAGAGGAGCTGCAAAACCCACACCTGCCCACCCAGCCCATGCCCCAGGCAGAATCCCAAGGTAATTCCAGGTTCTGCCACAGCTCCTTGGCTTCAGAGAAAAGCATTCACAACCCCCCTCTGCCATGAAAATGCTTGGAAGAGTAAGGGTGGCTCAAGCCTGTCTAAACAGTTGTCATTTATTAACTTATGTTTTATGGCACTAGCTCTACTGCTGCAAGGAATTAGTCATTTATTTAGTTCTGACATTTCCTCTCTTGTCATTAAATTCAGTCTTCTGTATAATACAGAGAAAAGAAAACAATTCCCCCATAGCTACTCAAACTTTATGTATAACAATTCTCTGAACAAGATGATGATTGTGTGGGCTGAAATCTCACAGAACTGCAGTGGGACTCAAGATTGTTTCCAGATAACTTTAAAAATCCTATTAAAATTCATCCCTATCCATTATTCGTGTCTCCTGACATGTGACAACTCATTGCACCACAAATCAATGAATTTTCATGGCCACAAATGCATTTCCCCAGCACATCTTTGCACACAGGGCTGGATCCCTCCTCCCTCGCTGCTGGGTTAGGATTGCTGCCACACACAAGGAGCTGTGAGCAGTCCTGGTACTCACAGCCAGACTTGCACCTTCTTGGGCTTTTGTGATTCAGTAAAACACACTTTGCTGCAGAATCCCCCATTTCCTGCTGGCACAGGGAAGGGTGCTGGGCATTCCCAGTCTGAGGAGTGAGGCACTTGCTGGACAAGTTAAGCTAAGGACAAGGAGGAGGAATCCATGGGCTCTCCTTAAGGGATGGCTTTATTGCTGTTTCACAGAACTATTTGCTCCACATCCAGGAAATATTCCCTCTTCAGTTTACTGCCCTCCATGGAGAGAAGCCAGGACTGCTGGAGGTGAGAGTTCCTGCTGGGAGCTGGGCCAGGGCAGCTCAGCTCCCTCAGGGATGTGCCCTGGACACTGAAATCACAGAGCCCACAGCTCCCAGCTCCTGAGGGAGCCACAGACAGCAGTGAAACTGAGCTCCTACTATGAATTGCAGAAATAAAACCCCAAACATTTTTCTCTGCTGCCATATCCCAAGATTAAACACACTGCAATTCAATAAAGCAAATGCTGAGGGAATAAATTCTGCTCTCTGAACACGAGTGTAAGGAACTAAGGATGACAACAAAGTTGTTGATCATCCAGCTAAACTAAGGCAGGATCATGTGTACATTTAATAATTAGCTCAAGATGCAGGAATGCTGAACAAAGTCAGGCTTCACTGCACTGATCCATCAGAGCTCTTGCCTTCAAAGCTCGACCTGGCACAATGCAATCCTGTCACAGTGGGAACAATTAATCATGGGAAGTCAGATGACAGAGACTTTTCTATCCCTATCCAACAGTTTACAGATTCAAATACATAAGACTAATGAGATATTTTCCATCATATATTTCCACCTCCTCAGTTTCTGTCATTTCCAGGTACAGGTCCTCTTGCTTTTGTTTTATAGAGAAGGAAGAGATTTGCTGTACCTGCTCATTTTCTTGGCATATGCCCTCCATGTTCAGAGCAAGAGGTGTGGGAGAGGAGCTGTTCAGTTAACCTTTGTTTTCAAATGCAGATCCACTCACGTTTATCCCACTGAACTTTAATCTGAAGTGTAATATTTTTCATATGCCACTCTGATTCTTTGTTCCAGTTTCCCAAAAGCAAAAGGATTTGACAAGGGGCCAAGAGAAGCAGAAATGTCCGAGCGAGTTCCAGCTGCACCTCGGGAGCTCCTGCTTTGCTTTAGGAAGCTCCTGGTCTCCATGGTTACAGAGGAGTTGAAAAATAACCATCAAATGTTACCTTAAATGCTCCCATCCAGCATGAAAAAATAACCCTGCTCAGGGTGCCCCACACTGACAGCCCAGTGGAGCATGACCCCACATCCTGCACATCCTGCCCCAGGGCTGCTCCAGCCCCGGGCACGAGGTGCTGCTGGACACTGCCCTTGCTGCTGCTGGACACTGCCCTTGCTCCTGCTGGACACTGGACACTGCCTTGCTCCTGCTGGACACTGCTCTTGCTGCTGCTGGACACTGGACACTGCTCTGGACACTGCCCTTGCTGTGGCTGGACACTGGACACTGCCCTGGACCCTGCCCTTGCTGCTGCTGGACCCTGGACACTGCCTTGCTCCTCCTTTGCTGCTGCTGGACACTGACCTGGACACTGCCCTTGCTCCTGCTGGACACTGCCCTTGCTCCTGCTGGACACTGGACACTGCCCTGGACACTGCCCTTGCTCCTGCTGGACACTGGACACTGCCCTTGCTCCTGCTGGACACTGGACACTGCCCTGGACACTGCCCTTGCTGCTGCTGGACACTGGACACCGCCTTGCTCCCCTTGGGCTGACCCCAGAGCTGCCCAGGAGCCCAGTGCCAGCCCCAGGGGCCAGCCCAGTGCCAGCCCCAGGGGCCAGCCCAGTGCCATCAGCTGGGGCAGCAGTGGGAAGGCTCCAGTCTCATTCTGTGCCAGAGCCAGCCCTGGAGCCTGGGCTGCTCCTCAGGCTGAGCACACAGAAGGGAAAGACACGCCTGGAGAGCAAAGCCACCCCGCAGCTCCTCCAACACAGATGGCATTTGCTTCATTTATAAAAGGGCAAAGAACAAAGTCTCTGATTCACATTAAAAAACCCCAAAGAACCAAACTCCAAAGCCCAAACCAAATCCCCAAACATTTCAGAGAGCCCAGTTCTCCCCAGGCTGCTCTCCTGGCTGTCCTGGAGCAGTGGGAGCTGTGATGGAGCCAGGGAAGGGAGGAAAGGACAGGTCCTGCACACCTGGTTTGACTCAAAGCTCATCTCTACTGCCAGGGGTTCAGCCCCTCTCTGGCTCCTCCTGCCCACATCTGGGGTGAGGATGAGGAAGAGATTAATGTCCTCAGGGTGGAGGGGCACTGACTTCACGTGTGCCACCAAGGAGAGCTCACTCATCTCTGGCTCCTAAAGATGCTGACTGCTTTAGCAGATGATTTTCATTTTCCTACTATCCCTGCTGATCAACAGGTGTAGTGAGCTTTGAGAACATAGTAAACTCACCAGTGAGAAGTGACACTCACCCGTGAAAAGTGTCATATGCCAGGGATGCCACATGGAGAGGCCACGAGGACAGTGCACTGACAAAAAAACACAAAACCTTTTTTTTGTCTGTAGCGTGGAATAGCAAAAAAAAAAAAGGGAGCCACACATGAGAAATGGAGAAGAAAAATTCCAGACAAATTCTGACCCCAGAGAATATATGACTTCATTAAGTCTTACAAACCTGACACCCCTAAGTATCTCCACATAGGTTTATTAAATATGCTGAGGTTTAACCTGTCCCCTGGAAACCACAGGATCCATTTCAGTCTGGAGGAGCTGTGTTACTTCAGACACTGGCAGGCAAGTACACACAAAGAGCACAAGGCAGCAGGGTGACACCACAGCTGTGACAAATCTGTTCTGCAGACACTCGGGGTCCCTGCCAGCCCTGGCAGCAGAGACAGGACAGTGACAACCCGGGTGTGCAAGTCCCAGAGCTGGCTCCACCCCCAGTGTCTGACTGATTAATTAAACTTTAACGAGTGTCTGTCTGGCAGCTATTTAGTTCTTGTGCCCAGCTCCACGCAGGTGTTTGTGTGGCTCAGGGGGCCAAGTTAAACCCAAGGGGTTTCTGTCAAATCCTTCCCTGCTGCTGCTGCCACCCCCAGTCCATTCCTGCTGCCTCTGAGTGCTCCAGGCCCAGGTGAGCCCAGGTGTGCCCAGGTGAGCCCAGGTGAGCCCAGGCCCAGAATTCAGCAGAGAGGCTGCAGTTGCTGAACAGATACATGATCTGGAGACATTCTCAGCTTCTGCCAAACAAAGCTTTGTGTGCAATTCTGGGTAGCTCAGGAGCTGCCTGGATGGAAAAGCCTTTGACAGGAGGTCAGATCCATGTCAGATGGGCAGCCCTGGGCTCCCTCAGCCCCTGAGCTTCCCCATCATATTCTAGATTGGTCTTTGCAAGGTCTCCAGATACCTCTGTTCCTTTTTTCTTCTTTATTTCTTTAAGCTTAAGAAAAGGCTGCTGCCAATGCATTCAGCAAAGCCCTGTCAGCCAGTCTGCCTTGCTGTGAAATATTAGCAAACAAGCACTGATGGTAACACAGCCAAGTTTAACAAGATCTCCACTTATTATCCTGTCAATTTTGGTGGAAGAATATGGCATTGCTGTCAGATCCATCTGTTCAGTGCACAGCCCATGCATAGAAATCTCCTTGTCTCACACATGGGGAAAGATTGGGGAGAAATCCGAAGGTAAGAGTGAAAGATGAATTAAAGATCTGTTAATAAATAGTGAAAACTCAATTAAGATAATTGACCATCTGAGAGCAGCCAGGGTTTGTTCTGGTGTGGAGGGGGTGGAAATTCTGTCTCTCACCTCCTTTGGGTCAAAACAAGGGCTTTTCTGCAAGGAAATCAAAGGGGCAGTTGCTGGACATGTGTGCATCAGCCCTTTTCCCTCACTGCTGCTGCCAGTCCAGCAGCACTCCTGCTGCAAGGCTGGCTCAGCTCTGTGCCTGGAACACACACCAGAAGAGCTGCTGAGGATTTCTCTTTCCAATTCAGACCTGTATAGATTGGTAAATCTTGGTTTCTCTCATGAGAGCACGTGGTGGCTTCAGGAAATGCTGGAAGATGAAATCCTCTGCAGTTTTCTCTCTCAGTTTGGGTGGGCAAGGATCCCCCTGCAACCAGGGCCACATGGCCCCAGCGTTCCCACAGCTCCCGCTCTCAATTAGCTTAGAGAGCTAACGAGCACCCAATTAAGAACAGTCCCCTTCCACACCCTGTGCACACAGCCAGAGCCCGGAGCAGCTCCTCCAGAGGCCAAATCCAGCCCAGGGGCTTAAGCCATAGCAGGAAAGTGGGGTTCAGGCCAGTATCCCTACTGCTCATTTAAATTAATTCAAGCAGCACATGCACCCTCACCCTTTAGAAGGCCAGGCACATTCTAAAGATTTAATATTGCAGTCCCAAGACAAAACAAATACAAGAATATTAATTACCATCTTGCTTACTCATCATCACCACTCTTTGGGAATCAGATATGAAGTAGTACAAGAAACCTGACACATGCTTTAAACCTAACTTCCATCTCTGGCGCCCTTGGAATGGGTTTAGATGGACCAAGCCTGGACAAGCAGACAAGAAACAGATCCCACCCCAGCACACACCTGGGGAAACTCCACCCACTGCACCAGTTACACTGGATTCACAGCATCTAAAGCACACAAATTTAGCACTCAGTGGTGTTCCCTCATCCTGCTGAACTCTGCACTGCAAGAGGATCCTCTTGGATGCAGCTGAATTTTCATGTTACTGAAAAAATGTTACCAGCCCTAGAAACAAGAAAGTAAAATTAACAGGACTCCAACTCTCCATATTCTGTTCTCTGAGCAGCGTTCATTTGCAGAACTCCACTGAATTTAAAAGTATCACTTTAGACAAACACATCTTTAACTGAAATAAGATTTTGACTATAAATGTTTAAGACGTGAAACACTAAATAAAAGAATCCACTTTAAAGAGCCTGTAAGTTAAATGAGTGCTTGAAAACTCAGCACAAATTAATCATCCGCTTCCAGACATCTGTTTCCCTTAAAAATGTGCTTCCTTAAGTCTATTACTCCTTGAAATGGGATCACACAAATCCTGTCTGAGTGCACTGGTGAGCTGCAGTCTCCCGGAGCTGAACTGTAATTACCCATGCGAGCAATGCCCTGGAGCAGGGGCTGGAGAGGAGCAGCAGAGCTCCAGGGGAGTCACAGCCACAGCCAGGCCCTGGGGAGCCCAGCGCTGCTCCCACGGGGACTCTGCAAACCCCACAAGACGTTTGATTTATCTCAGTTTCTCCAGGAATCCGCTCTGCACCTCGCAGAGCAGTGGGCCCAGCCAGGAGGCTCCTCGAGGAAGGAGGGCACAGCCCTTCCTCACAGCTGCAGGGCTGTCCCACACCCCAAGCTTTGGGCTGTCAGACACCAGAGTTCCCACCCCTGGTGTCACTTTGTACATGGCTGCTTCCCTGTGTGCAGGGATTAGATCAGAGAATAGTGGGTTTGGAAAAGACCTCACTGGTTTGAATATAAAGGAATTATTTCTGTGTCATTATGAAGTCTAACATGGAAGTTCACATTTCTTTTAAATGCACCCACCAGGAAGAATGGGATTTATCTTTATTTGCAAGTGCCCAGCCAAGCAAGCAGTGAAATTCAGGCTGTTCAGAACCTCAAAGTCCCTTTTCAGCATCCCTTTCCTGTGTTTCCACTGCACACACACACACACACACACACACGGAAGCAGAGCAGCAAATCCAGGTGGCTCCACCTGCAGAGAGCCTGCTGAGCTCCTCAGGCTGGAGCTGGACCCTCCACAAGCTGCTGGAATTCAGCAGTGACAGGGCAAGGACTAGGCTCTGCTGCAGTGGGTTTTCATGTTAAACCCCCAGCAGTTCCCAAAGCAAGGACTAACAAAGCCCAGCACCAGCTGCTGTTCCTCCATGGCCCCCTCACACACACCCAGCCCTGGCCACCTGCCCGGCCAGCACTGGCAGCACAGACAGCTCTTGCCAAGGCCAGGTAACTCAGCTGCTCCCACACCACAAACTCTCCTGCCTTGGTCCATAGCTAGACTGAAGTCACGTGCAAAAGAAGATATTTCCACTTCCATGGCTTTCTACACACACAAAATTCCACCTCAACTAGGCCAGCCAGGCACTGTTCATTTTAATTTCTTTCTGTCTCAACCAACACAGGACTTTAGAAGATAATCTCTGGTAGAAATTCAATTTATTTCTCCTCCTGCATGTCTAAGCAGATCTGTAATCAGTGTAATCACTGTGCCACTGTCTCGTGTGTGACTGAGGGTCCTGCACATGATTTTCCCTGATGCAAAAAGGAACAGCATTAAAATCTTATCAAAACAAATCCAAATGAGCATCAGACCAAGAATAAAATTGACCCAACATGCTCCTGGGTGAAAATATGCCTGTTCTTACCAGAAATATTTTATTCTTACACACCTTAATCTTATTTAAGATGCGAATGGGAAGCTCAGGATGAAAGCCCTCCTGCCAAAGCATCAGAACAGGGGCTCCTGTGGCAGGAGTGAGGGATGTGGAATGGCTCCCTAACACCTGGAACATTCTGTACAACTGTTTAAAGCAGGGCTGTTGATATTCCAGTAAACAATCCTATAAATGTAATTGGAGACTCTTTCTGGCTTTCAATTAGAAAATATATAATTTCTCAAAAGTAATATTCCAAACCCATCTGTTCTCTGCATTTTCCTGAACAGCTCAATTTCTGCCTTCCTTCATGAATTAGCAAAGCAATTCAAGCCTGCTAACCCAGGATGTGAGCCACTAGCTTTTACTAGGCTGAAGCGATTGTTTATTCTGCACTAAGAAAGTCTTCACTAGATGGATTTTCAACAAGCTGCAGCCTTGTTCAGACAGTTTAATTAATTTGGGGAGAGAACTAAAATTGAATGGCCTTCTATATATCTGAGCTGCAGACTGCTGGTCTGTCCCACCCCCATGAGTAGAACCCCTGGCTCTGTACAATGCTGCCTGGGACTCACACCCCAGATGTTCCCAAAGTTTCAAGGCTGAGTTCTGGAGGTGTCCCTTCAGTTCATGATCCAGGGCACAAAGCTGGAGAAGGAGGCATTTGCAGTTTTCCCCAAGTGTCCCATTCCCATGGAGTTTTGGAGTTGCTGCACAGAGCATGTCTCCCACAGGCTGGATTTTCTGGGACCCCAAATCCCTGCTGCAGCACCAATTCACAGTGACACAAACATTTCTGAGCCAGTGTCCCACAGCAGCTGAGGGCTGGCATCACCAGTACTCACCAGTAACACCACATCACCTGGCCACAGGGAGAGGGTCAGCAGTGTGGTTCAGGTATCCCAGGACACTTCGTGGCAGGAACATTCCCATGGGAGCAGCTGGATTGGCAGCAGGAACATTTGTTTGTATTGCTTCCACTCCATGAAAGAAAATGGAGCTTGTCCATTTAAACTAAAAACTGACAAAATATTATATATATATATATATATTATATATATAGGCTGATGTGTATTTGGCTTCAGCTGCACTACAGAAACCCTGCCCTGCTCCATTAGCCGAATGTCACTGTCACACAAAGAACTGTCCCCATCTGGATTAACTCCTAAAATTAACAGAAGAGTATAAGAGATTATGTGATAAAACACTGCTGCAATAATCTATCCTGATCTCCTGCAAGCACCATACAATTTTTCTAAATTAATTCCAATTAAAGCAAGTTTTTTCACCTCCCACAATGGAGATCTTCTCATTTGCTTCCTTACAAGGCACTCTACTAGGCCTCAGTCACACCTCCCAAACTGCATCCTGGCTATGAGATGGAAATCCAGGTCCAAAGCTTAAGGGATTAATCCAGTGTCTGGTTCTGTTCCTCCACGGAAAAATGCTTTTTGTTTAGAAAATCCACTGTTCTCTCCCAGGTGGTACCACAGCCACTCTCCTGTGTTAGAGCCTGAGTGGAAGAGCCAGACAAACTCAAATGTGGCTCCTGATCCAGAAGAGAGACCAGAGCTCAGCTGTGAAATGAAGGCTCTTCCCTCCTTGCATCTCCTGCCAAGACAGACCTGTGCAGCCACTAACTGCTGCTAGATTCAGCACCAATTATTTGGATATTTTCTTTTTTCAGAAAACATGTAACCAAGTGCTTAAAAATCTATTTTAATGACGTTTTCAAGAATAATAATACTCTGCGTTACAAAAGAAAGAGGTAAAAGGTACATCTTTGACATATCAGAAAAACTTACAGCAAAGGCAAAGAGTATCTTCCAACCAAAATAAAGCTATGTTGTTCCCTACAGGGAAGCTTTAGGTGTCTGAGATTCCTTCACCCAATTCACTTTCAGCCTTCATAGAAAAAGGTGAACAGTCAAAATAGTCACTCTGCCATGTCAGTTTAAATATTCCACTGACTGTCGACAATTTAGCAATAAAATTACAAATATACAGAAAATGGATCTGCTGTACCAAAGCTACTCACACAACCAACAGCAAAAATACATAACAAAATAAGCAGAAATTGTTTTCATTCATAAAAGCAGAATTACTCCCACATTCCACTCTGTCCCAAATCAACACAGTAACCAAAAAGGAAGACAACTGTTGTCATACTTTGTAGGGGGGGCAGAAGACAAATCTACACAGGACTCACAAATCTGGACTAACCCTAATTCTACAAACCATTTGCTGCAGAATCACAGTTCATACATGAAAACATGTAAAAATTATAGTAACAATTCAGAACAAGTGATGCTAATGAAGGGCTGCTGCCTGTTGGGCAGAACAAGCCCCAGTCCAGCATTCCAGACACCACAGTGCTTTGGAGAATCATCACAAAAGGCCAAAAGTGATCACCAAAAGTGTTTTTCCAAGCAGGAGGACAAGACACAAGGAAACCAGTATTGCGTTCAGTGCAGTGTCAGGCTTTGCAGCACGGCATGACAGACACGGAACGCTACAAACGCACACAGGCTCCGTCAGCCCCGGCCCACAGCCAGGATGGAGGGTGCTTCCCACTCCCTCAGCTCTGACAGGATGCACGTTGAATCACCGCGGATTCACCGGCATGAAGCTGCGTTTGGAGCTAAGCTAACACACCAAGCAGCTGCCGGCGAACCCCTCCCGGCAGAGCGGCACTCCGAGACCCGTGCCCCGGCGCGGCCTACAGCCTGAGCAGGAAATAGATCTCGGGCTGCTCCTGGGCGCCGGGCTGCAGCTCGCCGCAGCCGTGCTGCAGGGCGGAGCAGGCGCCCTCCGGCACCCCCCGGCGCTCCCCGGGGCAGCCGTGCAGGTAGCGGGCGATGTAGGAGCCGGTGGAGTGCCGGTTAGCGGCGAGCGGCGGCCCCGCGGCCTTGTCCCGCAGCACCACCCCGGGCACGCCGCCGCACGGCCGCTGCTTGCCCGCCGCCTCCTGCCGCTCCCGGGCGCGGCTGGCGATGTTCCGCACCCGGCTCTGGCTGCGGGACGACAGCTTCCTCACCAGGGCCCGGGGGCAGTCCTCGTCCGGCTGCCTGGGGCACAGGGGCTCCCGGCTGTCCTCCTGCTCCGGGGCCAGCAGCCTCCGCAGCTGCTCCGTCAGCGCGTCCGTCGAGTGCGGCCTCACGCCCTGCATGGCGGCCACCTTCCTGTCCCTCAGGCCCGAGGAGATGAAGCTCCTGCTGATGTACTGATACTTACTCTCAAAGTTGCAGGAAATGTCCTCCGAGGTCAGGTCTCCCAGACTCTTGGACTTGCAGGGGCTGCCGTGCTGGATGGCCGGGTGCGTGGGGAAGGGCACGGGGCAGGCTGGGCCGGGCTGGGGGGCACACGCCGCAGCCTTGTGCTTCTCCCAGGGCTGCTGCCACGGAACCCCGGCGCTCTCACACGCGGGGACAGGGAGCTGGCTCCCTGCGGGCCTGGAGCTCTCGGAGCAGTGCCAGGCAGCAGCAGCACAGAGCGCGGCAGTGGAGCTGCTCCCAGAGGTGCTGACACCACCGTGCCCAGGGTCCTGCTTCTGCCTGAGGCTCAGAGGAGAAGCCAGCTGGCTCATGTCCTCCCGTCGGTACTCACGGGCGGTGACCAGCACGTCCTGGCAGTCCCCAGCCACCTCCAGCAGGCTGCTGCTGTCCGAGTGCTCCCCAGGGACAGGGGGCCCCAGTGCCTCCTCAAAGATGAGGCCGTTGGATCCAAAAGAACTGGCAGAGTCGGGGGCTTCCCAGCTTGGTCCAGATTTTGTAGCACAATTCCTTTTGGGATTTGCATTTAGCAAAGAGAGGGATGAAGAACAAGAAGAGCCAGGCAAGTTACTTTCTAGACTAGTTAATCTTTTCTTGTAAACTAATGCCCCGTGGCTCCTACATTCAGAAGCTGGAGATGCCTCGTGGATAACTCTGTATGTGGAATACTCTGCATCCTCCAGGCTGGAGGGCATGGCTGTGTCCGGAGTGGAGAATAAAGAGGATTTGTTGAATTTAGTGGGAGTGAAGTTGTGCCTACAGGGGCTGGTCAGGTCTGCAGCAAACACGTGTGGGAGTGCAGCCCCCACCCTGGGGGTCTGGCTGCTGCTGCCATGGGGGCTGGAGACAGGGGGAAGGGGAGTTTGCTCATCTGTGCCATCGAGCTGCCCGATGAGAGCAGACACTGCGCTGTCCAGCTCGCTCTCTGTCGAGAGAGAGACTTCATCAATGAGGTGAGAAATGTCACTGTCCTGCACGGCCATTGAGGAGTGACAGTCAGGGCCCTCAGAGCACACGGCAGAGGAGAGGGAAAGAGGTGCTGCAGTGCTTTTCTTCGTGTCATATTTGTGATTCTCCACCTCTGCTTTCTGAGAAAGAGAAGTCCCCATGAGACTGATTTTCCCTTCCTTAGATCCTTTTGTGTCATCTTCCTTTTTACTGTCTGCACAGTTTTTGTGGTGTGATTTTTCTGTGGGAAGTTCAGAGTCAGAGTCTTGCATTAGGGGGACAGTTCCATCAGAAAGATTATTCTCCTGGTAGTCCACGAGGTGATTTGCTTGAGCTACACCATTTGCAAAAACCAAATGTTCAGGTTGCTCCTGTGGAGGTGGTACTGAACAATCAGCTGTAGAATCCCTCTGGTTATTCTCCTTCTTGAACTGAGATGCTAAATTTGAAGCATTTGCCTTTTGCTCTGAATGTGGAAAAACCAATTCTTTCAAGCTTGTTTCCTTCTCATTTGTATTGTCATCACTGTTGGCTAAATTAAATGAGAAACATATTAGTAGCATACAAGACTCTGCTCTGTCTGTCAACAGCTATTTTGTCCTTAGACAGACAAATGGAGAACGCAAAACTAGGTACAGTTGTGACAGAACTTAATCATGGGGTTGTGTAAGTTTAGTACAAATTATCTGAGTGACATGAATAAATGGAAAAATACAACTGCAGGCACTTCATTGAAATTTCCTTGGAATGTCTATTACATCAAGCAGGTGATGTAATACTTGTAAGTAATGTTAATGAGGTACCACATCATAGCTTGCACGTGGCATTACCTTCAGCTGTGTTCCTAGTCACATTTGTACTATAAAGAAGCGTGGCAATAAAGACAGAACAAAACAGCTCTGTTAAAACACACAACACTTGAAAACAAGATGCATGCTTCAAGCTGAGTCAAAAGCATTGAGTAGATGGACTCCAGACTGGTTTATACATGTGATAACTGCAAAGTGTTACAGTACAAGGGTTTCGTTTGGATCTTCTACCAGCAAGCAGCATTCACAAGGGCAAGGGTTTGAATTCCTTGAGAAACACATATTGGATGTTTTCTCCACCAAATCCTCTTGTCTTTCTATGCCAGATCTGAGCTCTGTGACTCACTCCTTTGGAGATTTAATGAAGCAGGGACTATAGAAGTAAACTTGGCATAATAGATACCGGTTTCAATGCTCACTAGAAATCAGGTACTGTTGGAAGAAGCAAGGGGAGCCCTGACCATTCACCAAAAGTAATTCTGGAAGCATCTTACCAGATGTGTTTTCCTCTCCCTTGGCCTCCTGGGCAGTGTCCTCTGCTGGGCAGGGCAGCTCTGCCATGAGGAATCTGTCCACGGGCATGGACGCAGGGCGCGCCTGCAAGCTGCGCTTGGGCCGCCGGACCACCCCTTCCTTGTCCTTCAGGTCTGATGGCTCAGAGGCGCTGTCCTTGATCTCAGCAGCCTCCAGGAAGCCCATCTTGCTCTTCTTCCTGCCCTTGGCCGGGGCGCTGGCCGTGCGCCGCAGGATGCGCTCGCCGATGGAGCGTTTGCGCGTGTGGTGCCCGCTGGGCTCGGCGCTGCCCACCTTGGGCGCCTTGGAGAACAGCCCTCGCAGCCCCATCAGCTGCTTGCCCTGCAGGGACAGCAACAGCACAGCCTGGCCTGAGCTCACGCTCACTCGCAGGCAAAGAGCTGCTCTCACAGTGCTTATGAGTGATGACGACAAGGTTCAAAATGCAGCAAAGCAAAAATCCACACCAAGCCACTCACAGCTACTCTGAGCAAGGAGCTCCCAGCACAGGTCTCCATGGATTCATGCATGCCTGCCTTTCTCCTCATTAGGATGGCAGCCTGCCACAGTTACCAGAGAGCTTTGCTCAGTCTCCTAATGGGAGCTGACAAGGCTCTAGGAAGTGCTCAGCAGTGACAGGCTGCACATCAACGTGCAGTTTTCTATGCATGGGTTTCATCAAAGCAATATTCAGATGTTTCAGAGCCTGCATGGAGAATGGTTCCAGTTTGGCAGTTGCAGATCATGCGATTGGGAACCACTGGAAAGTCTGTGCCCAGCAAGTGCAAAGTGCATGCTCATGAGCTCTACCTTTGCGGCTCCTAGAAAGTGCATTATTGTGTAACTGGGATTGAGGATTAAAGGGCTCCACTGAAAGGCAAAAAGAAATGCAAATCCATTTGCCTAATGTTTTCAAGACTGCCACACAAGCAAATAAGGTAACAGTACATCAGCTGTAAACAGAACCACTCTACAGCAAACCATTTAAAACTAATTCTTAATTTAATATGTGTCCCCCAGGAATCTCCAGAAATTGAGCAGATCTGTGTCCCCTGCAGAAATTGAGCAGATCTCCTCACCCACGGATGCAAACTCAGCCTATGAGAAACAGCAGTGCAGCCCATCATTCATTCAGAGCAGCATCAGGTGAACAGCCCAGGGACAGAGATGGAATCCCAGTGGGTGTCCCCTCCTGCTCCTCTTGCCTCCCCTCTGGAGTTACACTCTGCTGGTTTTCTGGAGCACATTTGTTCTTACAAGGGCAGCAGCCAAACAGGCCCCTGCAAACCATCCCCTGGGGATGTGATCTCACAGATATGCCCAGATGTGCACTAGCAATACATGTGATCCCATCCTGTGATCCAGTGGGATCAGGGAGGAGAAGGGAAGTGGAGCTGGGAGAGGATCTGGACAAGAGCAAAGCTCAGCCCTGGGCCCTTCTCTCTGCTGCTCTCTCTCTGTTCCCCTGAGCTTTCTGTGGGTGCTGCACAACTTGGGGTTCATGTTTGTCATTACATTCTCTGCATTCTTTCAGAAGGCACAAAGACTGAGGGCTGAGTGTCCTCTGCAACCTCAAACCTCACAAAGGTCAGGTTTTTGTGTTTATCTTCATTTCTTAAATCACTGCAAGGATGCTATTTTACCTTAGCATCCTGCTGAACATGGCCTTAATTTCTTTGTGCTGCTTATCTCCAGATGGAAACAGCTAAGGAAGGCAGCTGAAAACACAGGAAAAGCACTGTGCTTTCACTTTCACTTTAAAAACATTCTAAAATTAGTAAACTTGCAGAAAAGCAAAATCTATTCACTAAAACCTAAAATTAAATTAGGTTAATTTAAATTAATTAAATTAGCTGCTAAAAATAGCTTGTCAAATATAATGTTCTGGTGCAGCTACAGTTCTCAAGAACTACTTCCAAAATCAGATCAGTTTAGCACACTGAAGAAATGTACCCCCTGTACCTAGACAGGATAATTGTTAGGTGCTAACAGTGAGAACATCTGCAAGCATGTGCACAGCAAGAGTGGAGACATGGTATGGTGAAGTTTCCTTGCTGATCTCCTGCAAGGAAACCCCACACACACTCTGAGCCTCCTGGGCACACCAACACAAATCCTGGGAGGTTCTGGGGTACATTTAAATTCATTTTTATCAGAAGGAAGATGCAAATTTCCAGATGTACCTACCTTTCCATAGGTCTCATTAATGATTATATGAACAAATATGGAAGCTTCTGTCAGTCCTTCTAAATACACATGGCGATAGCCTGGGGAAACAGAAATAGAAATATTTCCACACAAACCATCACCAAGAACCAGCAGTTTGCATTTTATGTCCAGCTAGCAATGACTGTCTATAAAAATGATGTATACACAGGAAGCCACCTGGTGCCTTTAGTAAACTTCTCTGGTGTCCTCACAGGTTTTTCTAGCCCCAGTACAAATTGCATCCAAGTTATAAAAAACACACCAGCAGTAATTTCCAAAAGCACAGACAACCAAACTCCTCTGAGGAATGGTGCATAAAGCACCCTGAGAGAACAGAAGAGCTCTCCAAGCTTCACATGAACTCACAGAGATAAAGATTTAAGAAATCTATCATCTTGTGCTGGTAATGTCCTCCTTGGGCTTGAGGGTGGATTTCCAGGCCCAGGAGAGCAGGGGCACTCACCAGGCACGAGGCTGCTGAAGGCCACAGTTCTCTGCCCCACAAAGTCTCTCCCGATGGGATCGTGGTCCCAGACCAGGAACCGCACCAGGGCAATTTCAGGCATGTGGATGGTGAAGGTGAGGGTCTCCTCCCACACAGGATTGAACCCTGCAGGACAAACAGGACACACTTTGGGAAACAACTCCATAGCCAGTGCTTGCCTCAGGTCCCAAGAGGCACAGGACACAAGCAGCAGCAGCAATGGCAATTCCATCGTGTCAGTCATTAAATGTGACAGATCTGCCTCTAGGATTGCTTTAAAAACAAAATGGGTCTGCCTGGGAGCTGGCAAGGATACCCAGGCAGGCCCTCAGATAGATACAGATAGATTTGGAACTTCTGCATAAAGGAGATTTAAGAACAATTCAGTTAAAAGACAATGTGGGGGAGAACTCCTGCCCTTCACCTCTAACTTGCTTGTCTCCACACCAGAAATTCTGTCTGGGAAACAGAAATAATTTGTTAAAATACAATCATTTGATTTCATCAGCTAAGATGCTTTTCAACTTAAAAAGCAATAACAGACATGGATTCATTTATAATTATTTAATAATTTACTCTAAGAAGAAGAATCACTTAGATTATCTTACCATTGTCGTCCACCACCCTGGTCTGATCTTTACAGCAGTCAACTGGTAACCCAATAATCTCCACCTCAACAAAGGGATCTATTATCTGTTTTTCAAAAACACAATATTTTAAAAGCAAGCCAGTCATACAAATGAAGGTGAATCTTTTAAAAATTAATGGAGAGAGTTGATTTAAATTCATATGAGGATTCAAACCCCTTTGATTGACGTGAATTTTCAAGCAGCACTATCATGGGAATTGGTTGCATGAAGTCCATCTGATGTATGGCAAATTTGCATCAAGAGCTGTGGACAGCTGTGACTAATTTTCATAAAAGTCACCCTTTAAAATACAAAACAAATCAGTTCTTAAACATCAAGAGCAGTATAAAGGCTGGGGGAAGTGTAGTATGTAGTGACCAAAAGCTTGCCAATAGCTGAAATTTACTGGTGTATTTGAACAAGGAGATTTGAGTCACACACTGCCATGTCACTGCAGGAGCTCCCCTGGAAGCATCTGCTGGAACCAGAACCAGATCTCACCTCTCCCCTGTCCCCCAACATTGAGTCAGGAGGCTTGGGGAGCTGCTGCCCACTGATGATCTTCAGAATAAGCTGCTTCTTAGGACTGGCAGGAAGTGGATCAGCAGAGTAGGGGTTGAATGTGCCTGAAAGACAGCAAGAATGGGAGTGTAAGGAAAAAGATACACATAATAAATATCACCCCCCAAGACACACACAGACAGACAAATTCAGTCAGAAATGAGAAACTGCGGGTATGGATCAGCTGCCTAGTCATTTTTAAATTCTCCTCCTCTTTCTTACAACCCTTTCTGGGCGGAGGAGCCCTTGGTTATGTGATTCCAAGGCAGAGCTGGACCACGCCCAGGATACTGGCTCCCGGGCCACTGCAGAGCTCGTTCTCCTTTCCTGCAGCTGGTCATCCTAGGATCCCTTTTTCTTCTTTTAAACATGTGAATAAGGCAAAGACCTCAAAAATACATATGCATATATAT
>VXAX01003470.1:55577-66690 GCA_013399835.1 Leptocoma aspasia | reverse complement strand
ATATAATGACAGTAAGAGGTTGCACACTGATACAAGTCTAAGAGCTATGAGTGCATGGAAATATGAGATTCTATATTTATTTGCAATTTCTTTGCTGTGAAGGACACCTTGTGAAAGGCCTGGCAGCTACAATGGTAACTACACTGGAACCTTACCTTTGCACATCTGCTGAGGTTTGAGGACGTAACCACAGTTGCCATTTACCCTGAATTTTGCTTCATTTAACTGCATCACACGTCCCTCAGACTGGTAGTTTAGGGCCACTGAGAGAGAGAAGTCAGGTGTCATTAATAAAGATAATATTACTTGGCACATACACACCAAAAGGCAAGGAAGTCTTTGAAGCAGGTCCTACCTAACTGGCAGCCCACATTCCAGTAAGGAACAGGGTTGAAGTTGCTGGAGTCGATGCGATAGGCTGAGGGATAGACCCTGGTCAGCTGCCTCTGGTTGTAGAGCATGAACTGCTCAGCCTTCTGCTGCACTGCCTGGTGGGCTCTGGTCTCACTGAATGACAGCACGTTCCCTGTGGAGCCTGTGTGCCATGGTACAACCAACAGACAGGTGACAAACAATCCCAGGGCACGGGGCCTGAGCCCAGACCTCATTACCTGGGTATTAATCAAGGGCAACATGAGATTTAGTCCAATGTTCCAGGATAGATTGTCTTGTCCTACACAAATCATGCACCCTGGGTAACTGAAGGGCACCAGCTCCCCCTTTCTGGAGGGTCTGTTGTTCTCCCCTCAAGTCTGCAGACTCAAAAGGAAAGTCAAGCAACAGCTCCAGCTAAAGAGCCCAGGCTCAAGAGCTCCTGCTGGGGCCTTTCCTCCTGCAGACCCCCAGACGTGGCAGCTCTGGGGAACCTACAGCAAAATCCTCTGCTGGCAGTGCTGGCAGCAGGGGCAGAGGAGTCACTGCCAGGGAGGGATGCCCTGCTGGGCTCTGGCTTTGCCCTTGTGCCACCCTAACAGCAGCACTCAGCCCCCTCCTCTCACGAGTGACAAGGGACATGCCAGCCCTGTGCCACCCTAACAGCAGCACTCAGCCCCTCCTCTCATGAGTGACAAGGGACATGCCAGCCCTGTGCCAGCCCTGTGCCACCTAACAGCAGCACTCAGCCCCTCCTCTCACGAGTGACAAGGGACATGCCAGCCCTGTGCCAGCCCTGTGCCACCTAACAGCAGCTCTCAGCCCCTCCTGTCATGAGTGACAAGGGACGTGCCAGCCCTGTGCCAGCCCCGTACCATCATCCACGATGTCCTGGGCTGCCACGGAGTTGGTGTACACCACCAGGTCAGACAGGGCCCGGCACAGCTTCACTGTCTTCCTGCGGCGGGCAAGCCTGCTGGGTTAAAGCAAACAAACACGGGCACTTGCACTATTGGAGGTATAGTTCAATCCCCCTTTCTGTTCTTTTCAACAAGGAAATGAAGAATTGTGAGCAGGGAACCCTGTGTGGCAAACCTCCTTGGAGAGGGTTCTGGGATGACTGCTCCCCCCTACCTCCACAGCCCATCCACACAAACAAAACTTTTCATTTAAAACATAATGAAATAGCTGCACCATGGCTGTTCTAGACAAGACCAAGGAGCATTTCAGTGACAGCAGACACATTCTCAGTGGCACTTATTTGATTGCTCTTTCTTTCCGTTCTCAGATGCAATAAAGTTGCCTGGGCTGTGTTGCACCTTCTTTAACCTGCACAGTTTGCTCTGAGCACTGTTTGCAGCAGGTGAAATAGGGCCTGGCATCTTTTCCCTGAGCAGTGGTACTGCCACACTTCTCTGCAGTTTCAGGGTAATTGCTGCTTGCAGCCTGTGACAGGTGACACAGCCAAAACACCGCGCTAACAGCAAACCCACCCCGAGAGCTGTCACTTGTGACAGACACATCACATGTGACACACACGACACACGAGACCTGCTCCAGGTGCTGATGGCACTGAACAGCCCTGGCTGTACCTGAGGGCTCCCCAGCTCACCTGTGGGGCTGCCCCAGCTCCTTGCCCGGAGGGTGCTGCTGGCCGTCCTCGTCGTCCGAGCCACTGTGGGCTTTGGCTGCTGCCTTTGCAGCTCTCTGTGGGGAAAGAGCCAAGCAGGGTCAGGCAGGCTGAGCTGGGCTTTGCAGCTCCAGGGACAGAAGGGACCCCTGGGGCTGGGCCAGCAGAGTTTCCCTGCTGTGGAGAAGGAAAGGCAGCACAGAGCACACTGCACCCCGCAGCAGGGATTCCAGCTGTGGCCATGAGCAGCTGTGTGCTGCCAGCCCGGGCAGGCCTCAGGGTGTTATTTCTGTGTGCTGCCCATCCCTCAGAGCATTATTTCTGTGTGCTGGCCAGGCCTCAGGGCATTATTTCTGTGTGCTGGGCAGGCCTCAGGGCATTATTTCTGTGTGCTGGCCAGGCCTCAGAGCATTATTTCTGTGTGCTGGGCAGACCTCAGAGCATTATTTCTGTGTGCTGGCCAGGCCTCAGGGCATTATTTCTGTGTGCTGGGCAGGCCTCAGGGCATTATTTCTGTGTGCTGGCCAGGCCTCAGGGCATTATTTCTGCCAAGGGTCTGTCCAGCACAGGCCACTCTGTGCTCTGTACCTGCCCTGCTCCCTCCCAGCATCAGAGGACAACACTGCTCCCCTGCTCCTGCTGGAATCCCAGTAGATTGTGTCATACTTAACTAACAGGAACACTCAGCAGGGTCTAAATATACAGAGAGCTGCTTCTGCCCACCTGTGCCTCCCCCCAGTTTAGAAAATTAAACATATTCATTAGTGAAGGTGTGAACAGAGTCTGGGTAAAATGTTCAAACATCATCTTCCTGCTCCATTTTGAGCCACATAAAAATTTTCAAGTGATTCTAAATTATTACACTATAAAGAAAATAGCTATGATAAAAAAGATTAAAATCTCCAAATCCCATTTTTTCATAAGCACCTATGATTTAACAGTTTCCAATTTCAACATTACATCTTTTGTAATGCTAAACACAGCTTCAAGTGAGAGTTATTTAATTCCCTTCTCATCAAGAGGTAATTAATATAACTGAGAGCTACTTATCCTTTTGCATATGGTTCACTGAGCACAGATTTCTTTCCTCCTCTTGTCATACAACCTATTGGACATAATTTAGTTTGCTGTGTTTGGTGCTGACATGAAGTTGAGTATATGGGAATCATTTGCATGGTTCACTTTGGAGTCTGAAGGTCTGCACTGAACATGTTCCATGTAGTTAACTTTCAGGAATTGCCAGCTTTAGTGTCTTTGTACCTCCCCTGGTAGTTTTTAGAGTTTATTCATTTGGCACAAGAGCTGGCTGAAAATATCATGTGTCAATATTGTTGGGTGGATAATTCTGTATCTGTAAAAATATTAGTAGTAATGCTTCCCAGGCATCCCTTCAGCTGGAAAGGCATCAGGGGGCAGTTACAGGATGTCTCTGTTGCCTCAGTCTACAATATAATCATTATTTTAAAAAAAAATCTATATATACCCTTATTTTTTTCAGCAGAGATGAAATTAACAGGCTTTCCAATCTGCTACATCCATTAGGGTAACTAGCTGAAGTAATTAAATTATTGACAGACTTTCCAGCCCTCAGCAGAACCAGCAGATTCCAGTGGCTGACGTTTGCCTGTGACATCTCATTCCCAGCATTTGTGTGGCCAGCAGCAAGACCAGGGTGCCATGGGCAGTGCCCACTCTCAGGGACCACGGGGACCCAGGGACCACCTGCAGCTCTTACCACACCCTGAGGGGGAAGCGTGCACTGAGCTAAAGGCGCTGAAGGAAACACCTCTGAAGGAGCACTTTAAACTGATGTAAGCTTGGAATCGAAGTGTAAATATGGGTTCTGGTACTGTCCTGGTCCTAGATGGCTCCTAGCTGGCTTCAGGGCAGATGGACTGGTGGCTGATTAAGTTCTTTGAGATATCTCTTAATCATAAAGAACTGCTCAGATTCTCAGTCCCAAAGCTCGGTGCAGCCCTCACCACGGACAGCACAGACCAGCAGAGTCTGGCAGGCTGGGGCAGGGGGCTGCTGGTGGCACAGGGCCTGGGCTGAAGACCTGCCTCTCTGCTCAGTCACCCTCTGCAGCTCTCCCTGACTCCTGGCAGCTGCAGCAGCTCAGGCTGAGGCTGTAAATCCAAGGCCCAGGGCACCGTGGGAGTGTGGGAATAGGGGAGGCAGATGACAAGAGCACATTTGTCAGGATATGGGAATGGGAGGAAACGTGGGCACTGTCCCTTGTGGGGGCTGCTCTGTGCCCAGCTGTGAAATGAGAGCCCTCAGCTCCTGCCTGGGCCAGTGGAGACACCACTGAGGAGCAGCAGAGCAGGCAGTCCAACCCAGCAGCTGCACAAACATAGCCAGGACATGAAAACCAGGAGGAGATCAGGCAGAACACATCTGCACAGGGCAGGAGCCCAGAGCCAGCACTCAGGCACAGCAGCCCCTGGAGGGAGCAGGGACAGTCCCAGCCCTGCCCAGGGTGGGACACAGCAAAACTGGGCCCTGACCGAAGCAGGCACCGTCAGCTCTGTGGAAAACAAGACATGCCAAGACATTTGGCTATGCTGCTTTTCTACTGCTGCAAGTTTGATCAGAAAATCAGCAATTCTGCAGCATGAACAAAGATAATATTTTAGCCACATGAGAAGTTTTTGTTCATCTTAAAGGTTCTCAATCTTCTGAACAGAATTAAGACACCAAGTGTAATCACACAGGCTCCCTCCTCGCTGCCCCCATGCCCACCACACTTGTCTGGTGCAGTAAAACATTGCCAGGGTCTCTGGAATGCTGCCAGTCCTAGAACAGCAACCTCAGCTCTCATTTATTTCACTCACCTTGTGTTTACCAAAGTTGCCCATTAATGATCGACCGTGAGACTTTTTTCCACCTTCTTTTGTGTCCAGGTTCTGTGCAGAAAAAGTGCAATAAAAAGCGTAACTAAATACCTTCAGAAATGTCTTTAAAGAGTCTGCTACAGTCTCCAAAGGCAGCATTTCAACCTCATACAAGTTATTGTATGTCACCCTGGTTCACTATTAGGAAAGCAAAGTTATTGCAAATGAGACAAAGTAAGTTAAAGTCTGATCTGTGAACAAATTGAAATCCAAAATCTCATTACAGGACTTTTCTAATTTCTTTGTACACTTGGTAGTTTAGAATCCTCTAACTGTAAAGAAAAATATTAACATTAGCACTCAAGACAACAACAAACCATGTAGAAAAAGCAGTCTAGCAAAACCAGGCAAGAAACAACAAACCAAGACGTCTGAGTGTTCTTGAAAGCAGCCACAGAGGGAAAAGGGAGAGGAAAAAGAATCTCCTAGCAGATAAATGTGGACTTTTCACAGGCAGCCTGCAGGCTGAGTTCCACATTCCCAGCCATGCCCCCAGACATCAGCTGGATAACTCCTGGCAGCATCTCGCTTCTTCTGTCAGGAACACACAGCCCTTCATCTTCTGAAGAGCAAAACAAAACTGAAGAATATTCCCCCAGCATTTCAGCTGGGTGAGTATTTCAGTGCTGTGAACTCCAGCTATTCCCTGCTCAGGCTGGAAGTCTCTGTAACATGTAGAAAGAATCTTTAGCAGATTTTTGCTTCTTTTAATAGCAATTATTTGAGAAAAATCAAAGGCAGATCAGTCATGAAGGAAAATAAATGACCATCAAAAAAAACCAGGAAAATATCCCAACTGCTCCCTTTCTGGTCCATCAATTACACAGGAACTCCCAGAAAAGAGCTCTGTGACACTGGTTCCAGAGCAGGCACATCTCCACAGAAAATTCACTCTGTATTTAATGTCCCTGGAGTTTGCATCCAGTTCCTCAGCTCTTGGCTCTCTCATCTGAAACAGTCTGCAGCCCATTGCACTGTCCAGGCCTCACAGGGCTGTGAAGGGAGAGCCCACATACCTGCTTCAGGTTCACACTGAAACTCTGGTGAGTTGCCTTCAGCAGGGCTCTCACAGTGAAGCTGTCAGGATCCTCTTTGTCCCTGATTTGGGATTCTTTCAGCAGAGATTCCAGTTTTGTTCGTATGAAAGATTCCACCTGGTGCTGAGTTGCACCGTTGCTCTGAAAGACACCAGGAAACCCAGTTCAAGTAGGTGCCCATCACACACTGAGGGTCACACAGTTCCCTTCCCTCTGCAAGAAGGGACTCCTTGCATAATCCTGCCTGATTCTGCCCTTCCTGCCTGTGGCTTTCACTGCCATATCCCTTCTCCTCTTCCCCTCCCAGCTCAGCTCACAGTCCCCCTGCAGATCCCCCAGGACCCGGCCTTGGGCTCTCTCTGCCTCACAGCTGTCACCAGCCCCACCTTCTCTTTCAGAAGAGCATGAATTCCCAGCCAATGCACTTACAGACACCCAAAGCATTAGATTCCTGCTCCAAACAGGTAAAAAAGGAAGCCATTCCTGTTAACAGTCATCCAGACTATATAGACTCAAGCCAGTCTCTTACTTAAGGCATTTAAAATAAAAATGAATACTATAGAACAGCATAAGCCTGACACAGGAATTAAAAACTTAGGAATGAAAAACTCTGCTAACAGCTGTAAGCAGGACATGGAGTGTGCATGTAAGAAATGCAGAGCTGTCACACTCTGGGAACTGACTGTGTGCACATACAAAGCAGGGCTTTAACTTGCAGTCGTCCTCAATTTCATCAGCACTGTCCTCTTCTGAAACTTCTCCTTCCTCAGCATCTGCTCCAAGGCTGCAGGGCAACTTCTTACCCTAAAATGAGAAAAAAAAAACAACCCAATAAATGGGGTGGTCAGTGTTAGTACACCCAGTCTGCTCCTCTTGCTTTACCATCTGCTCCTAAATAAATCACCTACTAAACTTCTGTGATAGTGCTTCTGTGCACAGAAATGTTCTCAGCCTACCTGCTTCATCAGTGGGAGACAGGAATGACACTCAGATTTCTGCAGAAATGCAGAGGATTGATTTTTAGGCTGCATTTTGAAATTAATAATGCTGCTGCTAAGGAGTGGGTCAAATTCACTTCATGCTGGTACCTTTACACTGGCTTAAATCCCTGAGTGTTATTAGAATGACTCTTTATATACACTTACAGGATGAAAATTATGCCATTATTTGAAGTTGTTTGGCTAGTGAATCAATACTGTCTTTCAAAGGAAAATGTATAAAAAGAGCAAAAACAATAGCAAAAAGATGAGAAGCTGGCTTACTTCTCAACAAGGTACTGATTCCTAAATCTGATTTTATCTTTTCCAATAGAGCTGCTTCAATTGAGCAGGAGATGGAAGACAGAGCTTTGTGCAGGGATCCTGTGATGCTCGAGATAGAATTTCTCATTCTGAAGACAGCTCAGCTGCACAGCAGTCTGCACCCACAGGGCTCCTGCAGTGAGAACTAGAGGATCACACTGAAATGACAACCTCAGATGTGCTGAAAAGCCAGCTCAGAAGTTCAGGTAAGAACCCAGAGCACCCAGCCTCTCCTGCCTTTGGTGTAGTGCCATGGGATTTCTCACAGGATGAAGTTTTCCTGTGGATTTCCTGTGGATCCCTCAAACACCATCTCATGAGTTTGCACCATTCATTAACCAGCAGCCACTCCAGAAAACTGATGCAGTGAAATGCAAAATCACAGCTGAGCACTCAAAGGGCTCCTAACTTAGGGTCAGCTGTGTACTGTGCACTGCAGCATGTTCACACTAACATCAGACTGAAGCTGTGAATCCCTACAGCCAGACTGATACCAAGGATGGGGGAAAGCCAGAGCATCCTGAGAGTTCACACAGAAGTAATTGCCCCCCTGTGTCCAAGTAAATTAGACAATCTA
The DNA here is from genome assembly GCA_013399835.1 of Leptocoma aspasia. Lineage (NCBI taxonomy): Eukaryota > Metazoa > Chordata > Aves > Passeriformes > Nectariniidae > Leptocoma > Leptocoma aspasia. Next base: position 58,876 of record VXAX01003470.1, on the reverse strand, counting down.
ATAGGGCAGAACTCTATTAATCACCCTCCTAAAGGTCTGCTTTGTGCTTCTTCCCTGTTCTATCCATCCTGGCCTTTGGAATTCCTTTCAGAGCAAATCTGTTTGGAGTGAGAGGCTAACACAATTAATCCTGCACAGAGCTCCAGGGCTCTGGGCCCCCCCCAGCTCCTCCTGAGCTGCTCTTCTCCCATAAACACAGCAGATGAACCATGAACAGAGTTCCATGCCATGAACTACAGCTCTGAGATGGGTGAGGGGAAAGGCAGGAAATCTTCACTTTTCTATCACTCCAAAGTACTTTGTCCAAGGAAGGACTGTCAGATAATGTTTAGATGCTAAAGAGATATGAACTGGTCCTCCAAAGAAAATCTACAATAAATATCACAAGCTGACTTTTGTTGCATTCTGAACATGCCCAGCAGCAAGTTACCTTCACTAGGATTTTCCCTTTTAAATCCTGAGGGCTGGGAAGCTGTGTGGGATCTCCAGTGCTCACAGATGACAAGTCCAGTTTGTCACCAAATATCTCCTTCAGGTACTGGGCAATCTTCTTTTGCTGTTGGATACTGCAGTGGTTTTCAATGGACAGTATCACTGGAAACCTGGAAACAAAGCCCCAGACACTCTCACTGTGTGTGAAGACAACACTGCACTTTTACCACCCCACCTGGGAATGGAACAGCCCAGTTCTTCCACAAATTTCCCCCACTGTTTTCTAAACTCTTGGCAGCCCCAGGGTTCTATTCCACACCAAATAATGAAAACCACCTCCTTTAGTTTTGAAAGTACTACCTTGTATTTCTCATCAATAACACCAAACTTTTGGGCTTGGTTGTTTCTTTCCCACAAATCCATTGTTGGGTACTCAGGGTTTTTTTATTTTTTAATAAAGAAAATGAAGTATTTTCCTTTTATTCTCTTTAAATTACTCCAAATTCTCTACACCCACTCATGATTTGAGACTACTCTGTGTCTATGTATGTATGTGTGTGTGTGTGTATATATATATATGGTTAAAGTCCACAGTTTTCATAATAAACTGTTATAAAGCACCATGGCAAATGAAACAGATTCAGAACACTGTCCCACACCTCAGTATTTCCTCTCACTACACATGACAGCTTTTCAATTTTTCTGCTGAAATAAAGTATTTTCAGTAGGTAGAGAACATCACAGTATTGATTTTTCAGGAGAATTTCCCTGTGGATGTGAGTGGGAAGTTCTATTGAAAGATAATCAGCAGTGTCAGATTATCCAAAGCCTTACTGAGTTTAAGAGCACAAAAGGTTCAGCTTGGGCAGAACTCTCTCCCTTAGCTGATGGGAAGAGCTGCTGCAGCTGAACAGTAAACACAACGTGGGCAATAAACAGGGGAACAGAATCAACCCCGAGGTGTTTAAAGGAATATTTGCACTTCCTGGCGTGATGGTAGTTTTCAGTGTGGGAGTAACTACAGGAAACAGGTGTAGCTCCAGACCTGGCTCCACGCTTACTCGTTTTTGATGAAGGCGTATTTATTGATGGTTTCTGCCACGTCCCGGAAGAGGATTTTGGAAGTCAGGGTGTAGCCATGGTGCACCACTGGCTCCCCATCTGGGCCATCCCAGCAATCCACTGTTAAGACCAGAAAAGCCACACATTAAGAGATGCCCCCAGTCTCATCCATTCCCGTGCTCCTGCTGCCAGCAGAGCTCACCTGCTCAACCCTGCAGGGCCCAACAAGGCTCACTCCACCTCTTGCCACCTCTCATCCCATCTCCTCTGACCTGCCAGCTGAGCTCAGACTAACAAGACAGTCTTTTCCTAGGTCAGATGAGAATTCTGCATGCTAGAACTGGTTTTTCCCTTGTATTAATTTGAGGTTTTTTCCTCATATATAAAACTACAAAGGTGTAGTAGGTCAAATAATGTTTACGGCTACCTTGGAAAAGCAGTTTTTGCTGCTGAAGACAAACTACTTAAAAAGAATTTATCTTTTCCCACTCCCAATTTAACTTGCAGCTTTATAACTGACTGTATGAAGAGTAGCATCAAATCCAGTACATGCAGAATGGACCAGCATAAGAATGCTTTTCCTAATGAATGCCTGTACCCTGAATTTGTACCAAACTTGTCACTGCTGCTGCCTTTACAGGCAGTTAAACTTCCCAAGAGAAAGCTGCAGAGCTATTCCCTGGGCTCTGAAGTAGCTGCAATAGCTTTGAGGTCAAGCAAAATAACACTGCTGAGTGTTCTTGGGAGCTGTTCTGCAGAAGGCAATCACCCAGTTTTCTCAGGTTCATTTTCTCTAATTAATTTTTAAATAGAGATTAACAATATTTTTTTTCCAGATAACCTTTTGTAATGCTAGTCATAAAAAATTAATATTGAGTCTAACTTTGCCAAAAGACTTTATTTATTTCTGGAAAAGAAAAATACTAATACTAATATAAAAACACTAATGTTTTGTTATTCTTTAAAGCATGCAGAGCTTAAACAAGAATCCAGTGTGATCTCCACATTCCCCCACGGCAGGGGGGTGGAACTGGAGGATCTTTAGATCCTTCCAACCCAGCCATCCCGTGATTCTCTGGTGCCTGTGGTGATCATTGCCCAAGCTGATCATTCCCAACAGAAAAATCCAGTTTGGAGTGGTCAGAAGGTTCTGCAGTGCCTGAGCCAGCCCAGCATTGCTGCTGAGAGTGTGGCCCTGGCCCTGTGGCAGGTGCAGCCCCAGTGCAGCCCCTGGTGCATCCCTCTGCAGCCCTGGTGCAGCCCCCCACTACAGCCCCCCAGTGCAGCCCCTGCAGCCTCCTGCAGCCCCAGTGCAGCCCCCTTTAGCCCCAGTGCAGCCCCTGCAGCCCCAGTGCAGTCCCTGCAGCCCCAGCAGCCCCAGTGCAGCCCCTGCAGCCCCAGTGCAGTCCCTGCAGCCCCCTTTAGCCCCAGTGCAGCCCCTTTAGCCCCAGTGCAGTCCCTTTAGCCCCTGCAGCCCCAGTGCAGCCCCTTTAGCCCCAGTGCAGCCCCTGCAGCAGCCCACCTTCGACGCAGCGGCAGCCGGCCTGCAGCACGCGCGCGTACATGTCGGCGCGGGACTGCGACAGCAGCTGGTCCCCGCTCAGGTAGGTGTTGTGGGACGAGGCGATGAAGTAGTGGCACAGGGGCTGCTCCATGTCCTGGTGCACCTCGCGGTGCAGGGGGTTGGACACCTCGCACGCCGGGCTGCGCATGAAGCTGGTGAAGCCTGGGGACAGAGGGACACGTCAGCCAGGGACATGGCAGGGACAGCTCTGAACTCTCCCCGCGCCGGGGGGGGGGCAGTG
>VXAX01003470.1:19234-55432 GCA_013399835.1 Leptocoma aspasia | reverse complement strand
GCTGGGGGTGTGACAGTGGGAATGGACCCAGGGCAGGGACAGCTCTGAACTCCTCCCAGGGCTGGGGGTGTGACAGTGGGAATGGACCCAGGGCAGGGACAGCTCTGAACTCTCCCCACCACTGGGGGTGTGACAGTGGCTATGGACTCCAGGGCAGAGTGCAGGCCACCCTGGCTCAGAAGCAAATGCCTTTTTTTAACAGAGTTCCTTGCTGGCCGAGGCTGTTCCCTGCTGTGCTGTGAGTGGCAGTGCCCTGAGCATGGCTGGGGGCACACCAGGCAGCAGCCACCCAAAGCAGAGCCATGGATGAGCAGCCAAGTCACTGACCCATCATCTTCACTGCACAATTTTCTTTTTCCTGCAAGTTTATTCAAGAAGATGGTACATAACCCTCTAAATGAGAGCAGCACTGAAAGTTTTAAAAATACCTCCTTTAAGAATGAAATATGTAAAATATTTGCAAAGGGCAGTGCAAACAATACCAGCCCTGAAAGCAGCTCAGAGATAAAAGCAGCTGCAGCAGCAGGTTAAGAGGAGGAGAAGTGCTTGCAGAAATAGTGTTTAAATGTCACAGCTTGTTTGTTTTACTTTCCTTGTTTCAGTTTGAGTGCAGTGCCCTGGGTCACATCAGAAGCTTGTTGAAGGGAGGCCATACCCAGGATTTAAATACCATGTGGAGGCAAATTCCTACTTCCCCCCTCCCCAAATCACCATGTGCATCATGCTGCTCCACAGAAGCTTCCTTCTGGGCAAAGGAACACACCATGGCTTTCAATCTATTTCATCCCAGCTCTGAGGCTGATTTGATACTAAGTTGGATTTTGAATAAACATACAATTTACAACTGCTCTCACAAACAATGGGAATCAGGTATGAAAACCCAATGAAAATGCAACTATCCGTACTTTATTTCACAGAAGCACAAATGAATGGATTGTGCAGGATGCCAGATCCCCAGAGCCAAGGCAGAAAGAACACTTGGCTTTCATTGCCTCACTGGGAGCAGGCTATAGATAAACTGCATGGTACAGGACAGTTTGTGTTTGTCTTACACACACAGAGTGAGCAGTAAATCCCCACAGCCTCAGGCATCCATCCCCAGTCCTGAGGATGGCTGTGATGGATGGCTGGAGAGCTGCAGCCGCCCCACACCTACTCACATCTCCCCTCTGGCTCACAAAACTCACCCACACTCCCAGCTGCTGATCCAGGGGACAGCAAAAACAGCAAAAGCCTCACCAAAACACCACCAAAGCACTTCCACTCCACTGCAGTATAGCAAGACAAAACTCACTCTGAAATCAAAACTTTTACCTTCAATCCCAAGAACATTTTGCTTCTTGTTTTCTTCTGACACTTCAAACTTCTGTATGATGTCCAGACAATATTCTGGTGTCACATTATTCATCTGCACAAATACAACAGTGGAGGTACACTTATTTTTAATGTCACCAGCATGTGAAAATCTACTTAACTTGGAGGAGACAATTAGGAGTGAGAGGTAGCCATCAATTAAATCCTATATCATTTTAGTACCAAGATTAAAATTAGCTGTTTAGGAGGCTTAATAGTTGTACTGGCCAATACTGCTGAAATGAGAACTATGACATTATATTCTTTAATATAATCTTCTTAGACATGCAAAAAGATTTGGCAGGCTTGGATTTCATTTTCATGCCTTTTCCACTCCTATGATTTCATTATTTCCAAGGGAGTTCACTATAATACACAGACTAGGAGAGAAATAATTAAATTCTGAAATGAAAAACAGCAGCTTTTCTGAAACAAATAGGAATTTTGTCAGCAGCTCCAGCTAGCCCACAGCTGAGGTTCTAACAGATTTGTGGGGCACTTACAAGTAGACACTTATATTTCCTTCAGAACTAAAGGAAAGAAGTAGCTCCCATCACTCATCTCATCTTTCCTCACTGCCTTGAGCTGTAGAAAACCAAAGGGAGAATGAGGACTGGGTGGATTTCATTTCTCCACTGCCAACATCACAGGAAGACAGTACTGGCACTCAGACCTCTGGCACTTTACTTGTGCCATCGTCCTGTTCCCTGTTTGTACTGTCCCAGCTAAGCCAACCATCCTAAGATGCTGCAGGAATTACACAGCATAATAAAAAAAAAAAAATTCAATAGAAAAAATAGCTGATTATCCTTGCTCAGGTTGGTGTTTGATTGCAAACACTGCTCAGAGCAGGCCCTGTTCTGGTACAAGCTGGCTCAAATTAACTTTTCCATTATCCCCCATGGCTCCTTGCTGGCCCAGTGTGGGGTTCTCATGTGCTCTAGGAATGGAAATGTCTAATCTAGTCCAAAGCTGCATCTGCTGGGGAAAAGTCCACTCATTTGTGCTTTTATAATTGTAGCTTGAGAGGTGATGACTTCAGCCACTCATGTTTTTATTACAGTTTAAAATACTCCACTAAAAATAATATGGGGTGTTCTCCTAAACAGGGAGTTCTCCTAAAAAAGAAGCCAGTTTAGCAAGCTAACAAAAACCCCAACCCGCTTTTGTTCTGTCCTCAGGCTGCAGAATATTTAACATCTTGCCAAATGAGTAGCAGATGGAGCAGAACAGACTGTCCACAGATTTCCAAGCATCCAGACAACAGCAAAACCAAAATGCTGTTTGGGTGAGGGCACTGGGGAGCTGCCTCCTGGCTGGGAGCACAATCAGCTTTTGGGGCAATGCTGCCCTGCCCCAGGGTGTTGCTGGCACTGGGAACATTCAGGGGAATCTCCTGACCTCCCAATGCTGGGCACTGGGGAGGGGCACAGGAGTGCCAGGTGCCTCCAACCTGCCCAGCCAAGAGGTTCACCTGCAGGAGCTGCTGGCTTCACTCTTGTTCTGGGTTGCTGCTGGAGCAATGCTGAGCAGAGCAGTTCCCCAGACAGCTCTGCCCACACAGTGCTCTCAGGAGGGCTCACAGAGCACAGAGGCATGCACAATGCCAGACCTGACAGTCAGCTCGAGGTTTCTGCTGCATCAGCAGCTCCACCGTGTCCTTGTGCACCCCCCCAAGGCAGCTCCCCCTCCTCTGCCACGTGCTCCTCTTCCTGCTCCAGGTCCCTGAGCACTCCCTCACACCACTATCCTGGGCACTTCAAAAATCATCCAAAGCAGCTCAAACTCTTTCTAGAAGCATTTCAAAAAACAATAAAACCTTCAGAACTCTCTTCTGTCACGTCTGTGCTTTTCCCTCTGCCCCAAGTTAATATTTTCCGTGAAATCCTTTCCCTACACTTGAATGTAAGTGCGTGGCCATAGACATGGCTGCAGACATTGCCATACCTTCTGTTCCACCCTCAGAAACTGGGCCAGCTCCTCAGCAGTGAGATGATCCTTCTTGTCACTGTAGCTTAGGAGCAGCAGGTAGAGATCTCGACGCAAGGACATCATCTTGTAAAACACTGAGAATTCTTCAAAGTTCAGGGTTCCTTGGTTCTCATCTGTGTCTGCCTCCTAAGAGGTAATGACACTCAGGTAAACATGCTCAGCAGAGGAGAAATCAGGCAATAAAACAGAGCAGGATTTGTGTACACCAACAGAAATGCAGTAAATTCTAGGCTGCAAGACTGTTCAGACACAAATTCTAACAGGCTAAAACAACTGCAAAATTACATCATCATCTCTGGGGTTTTTGGTGAAAACAGTTACTAAACTAAAGCCACAGATTCCCTATGAAACTCTAATTTCCTTCTTTAATTTCATATTTATTTCCCCCAGAAGGAGGCTCACTCTGGGCTTTATTCTGATCTCTTGCCCTCCTGTGTGCCCTGCAGTTATCCTGGATTAAAACACAGCAAGAGGCATAACAATGTCACCCAAGGCTTCCCCAACAACAGTCTGACATCTTAAAACATTCAGGACAATATCAGAGACTTAAATGCACATTATTTCATCTGCAGCACTCTCAGCCCCACCAGCACTCTGCAGAGGGGACAATTCTGCAGCAGCACTGAGACTCCACACCAAAACCTACACCCAGCATCTCCAGTCTTGATTTGCTGTTTCTCTTCAGAGGTAGAAAGAGAAGAAAACAGTACTTAGCACACATTAATACAAGCTTTTTCCTGTGAACATCTGCCTAAGAGGATTGCTGTGGATTTTCAAAACAAAGAATATATTCTGGAGAACGGCTGGCAGGCACTGTGTGGGTCTCCATGCAGAAAAGAACTACAAACTCCTATCACAGGAAAGGAAAGAAATTCTCAGCTAAATGGTTGAATGGGATTTTTAATAATTTTATATCTATTACATATCTTAATGACATTTATAATCTGTGGGAACAAGTATAACCTAAATTAATCTCTGCAACACCACCCCACCAGTTTCCAGGTCTTTGGGAGGAACTCCAGACTCCAAAGATGTATCTCTAATGGGGATTTTATGCCAGACAAAAATGCACTTTTGACCACAGAAGATTCTTCAACTTTCCCATGTTTTACAGCAAACGAGCTTTGAGCTGGTACTGGTTTAGAAAAGTGAAGATTACTTTTTTGCTCTCCATTATGTCCTTGGCTTATCTTTCTTTTCCTACAGTAAACACAAGGACTGGTGGAAAATTGGAGCTGTTTTCAGACAACAGAAGTAAAAAATTGATTCTAAATCAATCAAATCTGGATGGCTAAATACGGGGAAGTTGTTAAAGAAAACCTAATTACTTGCATAAAGCCAGTTTCTATTAAATAATTTTCCATAAAGGAAATGAAAAAATATTTCAGTAGCAACAGAGTGACTTCATTGTCCGTTCAATGCCAGCAGTTCAGTTCACAGAGCTGAAACCAACACTGCAGCAGAAGGAGTAACACTGGTAACTTCCAGCGTGCTTCATGTCATTTAAACAGTGTTCTGATGCCTCTTTGCCTACAAAAAGGCAAGACTTTGAAAAAGCTTCAAAAGTGAGGTGCTGGGATTTTAGTCCCAAGCTGCAGGTGCTGCTCTGGGCCTGCCCAGAGTGGAGCTGCAGTGGCACACACCTGGAACATCTGGCGGACCTTCCTGCGGGGCAGGCTGACGTTCAGCTTGTGCATCAGCTGGTGGATCTCCTCGATGTTCAGCAGCCCGTCCCCGTTCTTGTCAGCCTCCTCGAAGGTCTGCTTCACCCAGCTGCCAGCGTGTCAAGGACAGCCACACAGGACCTCCTCACTCAGAAGGGAGGCAGGGCAGCTCAGGAAAGAATCCTCTTTGCCCCTGCCCTCACTACAGCTCAGTCAAATGCCTAAAACCAGAACTGGTTTATGGCTATTATTCACAGTTCACAGTTATTCACATTACTCACAGCTCACACCACCAGCCTTTCTGCACTCCCATTTCTGATGCTGCTTTCTTCTCTGAGAACTTGCTCTAAAGTTTTCAAATATTGCTGGGCTTACTCTGGGATCTTCTTCCACCTGTCCTTCATCTACCTGAACTTCACTTCCCAATCAGCACCTTTCACCCACTCCTTTCACAAATATCCCTCAGCATCTCCTGCTAAGTTCTTGCAGTAGCTGGGAGTGGGACAGGGCCATTCTGTGTGCAGTCTCCCAGCTGCCACACCGGATAAAACAAACAGGACTTGCAGTGATGTTTCAGCAGGAGAGAAGATACAGCAGACAAGAGCAGCTCAGAGAAGTCCTGGTTAAATATAGGAAGCTGAGGACAGGTGCAATAGAGCATGCAATACAACCCCAATGGACTTGTGCCTGCTGTGGATCAGAATCAAACACAGGAGATATAAATTAAAAATACCTGAAATATGTATACTCTCCAGGAGTACCACTGGAGATTTCCATGAGGCAGAAGAACAGACAGGTTACACTTTTCATTAAGATGGCCTTGGGGTTTGGTTTTTGGGGGAAGAGTGTTCTTTGTGTATAACATTTTAGTCATCACTGTTGTGAAAAAAAAGGCACATGAAGAAAATATTCAGAGGACATGAGGCTACAACAAACATTTAAGGAGCTTTACGGATTTGTGCTCCTGACAAACAATGGAGGTTGGGAAGGCATCAGACTTACACAAGAGCAACAGAGATGGCCAGGAGTTACTGAGATATTGAGATAACTAGAAATAACTGGTCTGCCCCTTCAAAAAGGAATTCATTAACAAAATGCAAGCCTATCCCCTGACTCCCATGCAGTTTGATCCAGTCCCCAAGGCACAGCCCGTGGTTTATGACACACATAAGTGTCCATGTGAAACCCATTGCTCAGGTTTCCATTGCAATCAGTGGAAGGGGTTTGGTCACTTAATAGGAGAGGAAAGGACACCCTGTGCTGAAGTGCCAGAAGACCAAGGCAGGAATATGAAGCAGGAGGAAGGCCTGGCTCCCCAAAGGATACTGGTCGTGCGTTCTCTGGCGCTTGGCGAGCGAGTCCTCGTCGCTGATCCCGGCCAGGAGGTACTTGAGCCCCGTGATCCAGGTGCGAGCCTCCTCGGGGTTGGATGTGATCAGGTCCAGGGTCTCCAGGTGGTTGCCATGGTAAATAGTGAAGCAGCAGCTGGGGTCGAAGCTGCCCTCGGCGTGGCGGTGGAAGATCTCCGACTGCCGGCCCTCGCTGACTTTGTAAATGGAGTCGATGACAACTGGGGGGAAAGGGACACCAAAGGACACGCTGGGACAGCCAGCCAGCCTCTTCCCGCTTCTCACAATTCTGAGTGATTCAGGCTCAGAGGCATTCAACTTTATTAATGTTGCATCTTCACATCCCAAAGCCCTGTTGGACTGAAGGTTCCCATGCCATGGCTGTGCCATGTGCCGGCTGCCCCGGAGGCTCCAAGTGCTCCCCGGAACATCACGGGGCTGAGGCTACAGAAAGGGAGCAGGGGACACAAACATCAAGTGACAAACACCCATCAGCCCATGAGCCCCTGTGTACCTCTGTAATTCACATTCTAATGCTGAACTGAAATTAGAAGAAATATGAGGAGTTTACTTTTTGCCTTTTCGCTCTTGCGGGAGGGCCTCCATCGGATGCAGGTCCTGTGCTCGTCCAGGTAGAAGAGCCGGACCAGCCCCTTGGTTCCACTCTTCAGCTTCACCATCTGCGTCCCAGACTGCATCACACTCATGCATCTTTCAACTGTGAGGCAGAGCAGAATAAATTCAACTGAACAGCCACTAATGACATGACTAACGGGCTCCCCAGCATCTGCCAGGCACACACCACTTCTGGCCTGAACTCGAATGACAGAAAGTGGCAGTGCTGGGAGACTGTTCCTCCCTCACTGCCACCTTCTCCACACAGGAAAATGGAACAGCTCATCTGTCTGAACACCCTCACGACAAAGGAGGCAAAGAAAACTTTAGTCTATGTTGAAGGAAAACACTTTATAGTTCTTTCATGCTCATCTTATTTACATTTTTTGCTATTACTGCACACCGTAATAGTGCAGTAGTAATAGTGGTAATTTTGAACCCCAGCAGTCCATGTACTTGGACTGGTGAGATCCTCATTCAAATCCCACAGTCCTTTGGGCTGAGTAGCCCTGGAGTTTGTCCCTCATGCTGTGACACTGGCAGAGCTGCTCACAGAATGACACAGACACATTCACACCCTCTCCATGCTGCCACCAACATACACTGGGATGATTTCCTTTTATCCACCCATCCCATCCGAATGATAAGGCTTTTTTCCTCCTCTGTGTTTTGACTAAAATAAACCCATTTCTTCCATTTCATCTCAAATCCTCCCTCCTGCAGCCTTCCAAACACAAGGATCAAGATAACATTTCCTCTTGATCTCAGTATATATCCATGCTCTTAAATTACCTTCTGGTTTTATCCATTCACAGCCTCTCCTCACTTGGTATCACTTCAAATTCATCTCCCTGGGTGATTTGTTTACACTCTGGCTGGCTCCCAAATAAACTCTCTGGGTCTGTCTTTATTTCTTATCACCCTTCCTCTCTCCAGCACTTCTCTCTCCAGTGCTCCTCAGCGTCACAGCTAAGACTAACCCACACTCCCACTCCTCTCTGCCAGAGCTGGGATTTAATTATTCTCCCAGCTCCCAACAGCTCTGACATGCTCACAGGCAGTCAGGACAGCACCTAAACATTGGGCAAACCAGGGATGAACAGCCCTTGGCACTGGAATAACCTCCCCTGGCTCCCTCATCCACGGGGAGCTGGCAAGGCAAACTGCCATGGAATAAACCCCTTTTTCCTGAGCTCTCTTTCTTGGAGGAAGGAGGGGACAGAGGTTGAGCTGAACAGGACCAAACTCTTCTGAAAGCATCATGTGAGTGCAATAAATGTGTCCTTTATTATGTCCATAAATAATGGCACCCCCTGGATCAGCACACACTGAATGAAGGTGAGTTTGGAAGGGCTTTAAGATAAACCACAAATGTGACATAAATCAAGCCAGAAGGAGATGTTAGACCATATCCACATGTTGGCTGGGCAGCATTAACTTGGATCTATCTGAAGATGCACAAAGTACCAGGAAAACAAACATTTACACCACGAGGCATGGAAAACAGAACCTGAGAGAAGAAAGATGAACTGAAGCAAAAATAGTCTCTAAAACTCCCTACGTACATCCACACAGGAATGCCTTTTCTTGGCAGACCCAGCCTTTCCCTGTGGAAATGAGTTTAGATCAGGTTTGCCTTGGATTTCTACCAAGACAAACACGAATTGTCCCAGCACAGAAATGAGGTTCTTCCTGTGAGTGTGGATACACAAACGTGCCCTGCTCCATCAGCCTGGCACACACACCACAAGCACCTTTTGATTTCACTAATAGAGAGATCACTTCCAGCAGGGCTTTAGCTCAGTAAGAGGTTTAGCAACAAGCTACTCAACACAGAAAATCTCCTTCTTTGCACCTAAGGCTAGCAGTGACTGGTGAAAGTCTTAGAAAAAGAACTAATTCTCAAATAAGTCTCTCTATTAGCACCAGCTCAGTTGTCAGAGAAAAAAATCCCAGCCCAGTTTCACTAAGATGCTGTTAAGGACAGCCAGAAAAAGGCAGAAGGAAGAAGACCACATTTATTCAATATAAGAAAAGCAGAGGATGGGCCACAGTCAGGTAACTGCAGCCAACAAAACTGTGGGGAAAAGAAAAACCATAAAAGGCAATCCAGTTCCTTCACCATTTCAATTGCCTAAACATTTCTACATCACGTTTGGAATTGTTATGGATGCAATCACATTCATGCTTCAGGCACACTTCAGTTATAGGGAATCGATTTTAAATCACTTTCTTTCACAAAGAGGAAGAAACCCAGTTCCTGCCCGATATTTCAACAGCCTCCACCTCCCAAACCCCACCTGCAGTAGCTCCAGTGCCCAGGGAGAACCATCTTTGCTTCTTGCACTTTCCCAATTCCAAGGAAATACCACGACAATTCAAACATTTAAAGAACAGTAAACGTGTAAGAGAGTTCATGGCATCATCCTGCTGTGTAGGTGTTAATAACAAAGGCTCCAGTTCAAGAAGGGACTGGGGTAATGGAAGTGCTACAGCAATCACGAGCCCATTGGATTTCAGCTCTGCAAACCATTTACAAAACACCCCATCCTCCCCTTCAGGCTATTTATAAAATATAAGCACGCAAATAAAAAAGGTCTTTTTCAAATCTATTCTCAGTATGCTAATGCCGGTCCCTCGCCAGACACCACACATTAGCATCTGAATCAGGGAAGGTATTGAGCAGTGCAGGGCAGAATAAAGCTCCAGAAGAGCAGTTCAGGAAGGATTTCACTAAGGAATAGGGAAGCTGGTTCCAGAAAAACATCTAATCCCCCGTAGATAAACCAGGAATACAGAGTAAATGAAGCAGCTCCTCAATGCAGACATAGATTAAAATTTGAGGAAGCAAGACATGATTCCCATTAAAAGACATTCTTCTAACACAAGGACTAGCTGTGCAATTTTTGCTCAAAGTCTGAAAATGAATTAAGTTAAACTAGAACATGATGTAGTTTATGTTACAAGATCAAAGACAATTAATCTGGAAGTTTAAATAAAAAATTATGCTTATGCAATGTATAAGAAAAATGTCCCTGCCCATGGCAGCGGGTTGGAACTGAGTGGTCTTTAAGGTCCCTTCCAACCCAAACCATTCCATGATTCCATGACATTTGAAGCTTTAATTTAAAATTAAAAACCCCTGAAAACTACACTCACTTCTGTTTCCAGAGTTATGCAAACTTGACAGTCTAAAATCATCTCAACAGACATTCTGGAGTTTAATGAGATTTAATAATGAAAGACCAGTCTACTTTTCTTCCTCCCAAAATAACCCTTTAAAGCAATACAGACCTGAATTCAAATAGCACTTTTCAATTTACTTCAGCCATGAGAATCTCTCCTAACACAAACCTCTCCTTAGGGGAGGAGCTGCTTCTGTACCCCAGGGTAAAGCAGATACAAACCCATCTGTGCCAGCTCCACCTTCTCTGGGGTGGCCACGCTGCCCAGCACGTGGCAGACCTCTGAGGCCAGGAGCAGAGCCATGGAGCCCCAGGGTGTCCCTAGAGCCAGGTGCCAGGCAGACTCCGTGGGTGCCACCTGCCCATGCCGTGGGTGCCAGGCAGACACCAGGGTGCCAGGCAGACACCAGGGTGCCAGGGAGACTCCGTGGGTGCCACCTGCCCACACCAGGGTGCCAGGCAGACACCAGGGTGCCAGGCAGACACCAGGGTGCCAGGGAGACTCCGTGGGTGTCACCTGCCCACACCAGGGAGGCCAGGCAGACACCAGGGTGCCAGGCAGACACCAGGGTGCCAGGCAGACTCCGTGGGTGCCACCTGCCCACTGAGCCGGTGCTGCCGGGCAGCTGCAGCCGCTCCAGTAGCGCTCACCCCCAAACCAGCCCGAGCTGCCCTCCATCCCCTCGCCCCTGACCCCTCCCCATGGCTTTAATAACCAGGGAATGGCTCAGCACCAGCCCCCCCAGCATCCCTGCAAAGCCTCCCGGCCTCGCTCAGAGCCATGGCTGTTCCCTGCATCCCAGGAGCTGGGAATTCCTCCGGTTTAAATTTAATTTAATTCCCAGCGGTCACAGTGGTGAGTGCACTTCTGCCTGCTCTTGTGCCTCACCACAAAGACTTCAGGGTGTGCAGGACCCTGCAGTCGATACCAGAAGGAAATTATTTAGGGAATTAAGCAGCATTTTGCAGCAAACAGAAGAGCATTTTGCTATACAGGGCACATCCCTGCAGTGAAACAAACACCCCCTCCCATAAAACAGGTTCTCTAAGGTTAAGTAAATATCCTGGCCATTTTTTGCTACTATATTTTAGGATTTAGTTATTCAAGAAAACACTATTACCTTTGCAGTAGCAGCACAACTCTACTGCCAAGAGTCTACAGCAAAAGGTTACACCACTGTTGTGAGACAGATAATTTTACTTTAAAGTCAAAGATCAAAACAAATCCCTTATTGCTGTCCACAAACAGCTCTTTTATTTTCCTGTATGTTAAGAAATTAATATTTCAAAGTGCAACCAAATGACGAAAGGTCTGGTCTCATCTTGCTTTTATGGACTTACTGTTACAGCCATCTGACAAAACAAAAATATTAAATAAGGTATAAAGAGCATTACCAAACACTGAGAAGTATAATTATGAAAGAGGATATAAACTGGGTTTCTAAATGATAGGTATCAACTGCATTAAGCCAAAATTAAGCTTGAAGAGATAAAAGGAACCCATAAATTGCAGGAGTTACTTTTATAACTGCAGCAGCAGCTCTTCTCCACTGCATTCAGTATTTTGGGGTATACTGCATATTTTGTGAAGCGTTGTGAAGCCCAGGGCAGTGGTGGGGTCACTGTCCCTGGAAGCATTTGAAAAATGAGTGGATGTGGCTCTTGAGGACCCAGTTTAGTGTTGAACACTGTGGTGGTGCTGGGCTGATGGCTGGACTTCATGATCTGAAAGGTCCTTCCCAGAAAAGTCCCCGCCCCTGCAGTGGGGACCAGCACACAACTGAACTGTCCCGGTCCCAGCAGCGAAATTACTCTGGATCCAACCCAAGCCCAAAGCACACCCCAGAACCCTGCAATGTTCTCAGCTGTCTGCACTCTCCTCATCCCCCTGTCCTGCATCATCCACGCACCCTGAGCACTAAGTTTGCCCTTCCAGTAATGCCATTAGACACCATTTTCTCCCCAGGTCTGCCCCCAGAGAGCAGTTTTATCTAAATCCCACAGAACAGCACTAATGCCATCAGGGTGCTGATTGTTGGGCTGTTACATAACAGCCAGAGAGCCCCGGGGGCAGAGAGGGCAAATCCAGGTCTGGGGCACTCCACGGCCCCAGGCAGGATTGGGTTTTGGTTTAAATAGCCACAGCTCATATTTTATGCCAGAGTTTAATTTGCTTCGCAGCAGCTCTTCTAGCCTCACGGAATTTCACATTAAGCTTCTTACAGTGGACTTAATGGTAATCTCTGGGAAGCCCATGGACATGAGATAGACAATCAACCTCTCACAATTTCTGCATTTCTCAAGAAACCCTCGAGGAAGCCACACAGCACCAGCAGGGACACCAGAGGCTGAAAAGGGCATGGGCAATTCATCTCAGCCCTGGAGATGCAGAGCATCAAACACAAGCTGAGAGTACTCAAAACAACTGTGAATTGTGTCTAATCAAAGGAAATCCCTAACTCTGGGAAGCAGCTTGTGCTTGTAAAGTCACTAAATAATATGCAAACAAAAAAGGAGTGAAGCTGAAGAATAAAACCATTCACTATCCAGAATGGAGGAAGAACCCCAAGCACAACCAAAATCTATCAGCATGTTTCAGCTCTTTGCGAGTCTGGGAGCTCTCTGGCATTGTCTTTTTTCTTTCAAAAAACCCCAAAACAAATCCAAAAACTTGGGAGCAGCAGTTCCCAGAAGTCACATCTGAGTAACACATATTTCACAGTAACTGCTCTTTCAGCCTCCCCTATTGACATTGCGGGCTCAATGCTTCCAGGATGACCAATAACTCATCTTATTTTCACATTACAAGTGAAAGGTCTCTGCTCTTCACCTTCTCAAGCTGATCCTTGACAACCCTTAGTTATTCTTGCCATAGGAGAACCCAGAGCTCCTTCCCAGACTGAGGCCCCTTTGCTCTTAGAGATCAGAAAGGAACCAGAAGCATCCAAACAAAAGCTTGGTACTACAGTATAATCCGAAAAGAGCCTGAATGATTTTTAATGACAAGCTTTGTTCCCTCAGAGACTTCACAGAGCACTGTGCAGTGCAGAAATGTCCTGCCAGGCCAGTGCCTCTTTTACAGGGGCTGTGCTGCCCTGTTAGACACCATGAATAATGCATGTTTTCCACCCCTGCCCAAGGACCCCTCCTTCTGCCAGCTCAGCAAAGTTCCACTTATTATCTTCAAGCAATTAGCCCAGGTTTCATCCTTTCTTCAGAAACAACTCCACCAGAGCTGCCCATTGTGAGAGCCCTGGTGCCACTGCAGCACAGCGTCGCTGAGGACTGTAAGTTTTCCATTAGGACTATGGAATTAATCCTTTGTCAACACTGAAAAGCACAATCGTTTAAGCACAGCCATGGCCAAGTGCCAAAGCACATTGTCACATCAATGGGGTGAACAAGGAGCACAGATTTATTAAGCAAACACAGTTAAGTTTGCACATCCTAATCCTCTTTCTTCGAGGATCCCTCAGCAGGGAGGGCACAGCAGTCGATTATGACACTACAGAGCAAGTGGAAAAAGCAGGAGGTGGGAAGAAAGGAGGAGGAGAGTTTCCGCTGCCCCTGCCAAGGGGGGGACGGGCACACAGGTGTGTGGTGTCGCTGTGCCAGATCGGGGGTGGCTTTCAGGACAAGCAGCACCCTCCCCCTGTGTGACCATGAGCACCAGGCACCATCCCCAGGGTCAGTGTCCATGTCCCCAACGGAAACCCCGGGGCTCCCCAGGCCAGGGAAGCTCTGCTCAGGAGGGCAATCCCTCCCTCACTGCAGCTGAGCCACCTCTGCAGCACCAAGGGGCTCCTCCTCCCAGGAGCCATGCATGGAGAGGTGGAGAACAGTAAACCATGAGCTCTTTCTCTGCCAGAATCCCTTATGTGCCCTCTAAAAAAAAAAATCAATAAGTACATAAATAAGGATCACTGGTGAACCAGACCTTGTTCTCAGCCTGCCTGTGTTGTATGATATAACAAATACAATTCCCACCACAACATACTGAGCTAGGGCAGACCCCCTCGTTCACCACACTGCCCTTTATATGTCACACCTCCCACTTAAACTGGTGAAGTTAACAAAAAATAGGAAAAAAACCCCACCACCAAAAGGCCCTTCCTAGAGCTTGCTCCTGTGCCCACAGAGAAAGGTGCAGAGGATGAAGTGTCCCAGCCTCGGTGCAAACAGTCAGTTCTGATGTGTGCAAACTGGTCAGCAAACAGCCACGTGTGACAGTGTCTCAGCCCCTGCCCAGCACCACGGCCTGGGGAGGGGACAATGACAGGGCACTGGAGCAGCTGGAACAGGGATCCAGTCCCCAGGGCCAGGCTGGAGGGGGCACTGCTTCCCTCCAGGCTGTCAAACAAAGCACACCTGGGGCTCAGCTAGAGACTAGGGAGAGGGAAAAAAGCAGAATAGAACGGAAGGTGAAGTTAATTAACCTTTAAAAATAATGAATGGAGACTGCAGTGCAACAGATGATATGAACTAATTTATTCACCCTCCTCAGAAATAGTCATTTTGCTAAAGAAACATGTTTATCTATTCTATTTTAAATTACCTCGGTGCAAGTCACCGACAGTGAGTCATCTGTGGGCAAACAATGAACTGACAGTCTCAAACACCGAAGTGATTTTATTACTGAAAATGATGCTGGTTTGTGCATCTGAGGTCCAGGCTGATCAATGTTCCTATTGGTAACGTGGGAACACCTCTGAGCCCATTCTCTGCTGTATTGATGACCTGCCACAGCACAGGCTGGAGCTCCCTGCCCTACAGCCAGGTGTGCTGGCACTCCCAGGAAAAAGCCAGCTCCTCACAGCTCCCACTCCAGTCGTGCAAGGAGACACAGAGCAGCACATGCTCCCTGAGGCATCAGCTGCTGAAGGAAAAAGGAAAAACCAGCACACACACCCCTTGCAGCAAGCTCAGTGCTGGACAGAGCTGGGAAGGTTTCTGTCAGCACGTTCTGCTCACAGCCCCTGGTGTCCCCAAGCCACTGTGTGCCACCACAGTGCCAGCGCTGACCCCAGTGTGGCAACTGGGGCAGCTCAGTCTCCAGCAAAGCATTGAAGGAGTTACCTCAACAATTCTAATCTATGCCCCAGAGTTTTGGAAAGACAACAGTTCTTCAGCAAACAGCAACATTTCCCCTAACACCATGACAGTGTTCAGTGCATTTATTGAAACAAGAGCAGATTTCATTCATAAACCACGAACACGAACTAGTTAGCAAGCACATAACCTAGTTACCACCTGGCCAGCCACATCCTCTGCAGAGCTGATCAGACACTGCCCCTGGAGCCATCAACACCCAGCTCCAGCACCCTCTGAACCCTCAGCAGGGCCATGGCAGGGACACTTTGTGGTGCCCCACTGTGACACTCAGGTCAGCTGGCACTCAGGGCAACCTCCTCGGGACATGCCAAACCACCTGGAGGCTTTCCACTGCCAAAGCTGCCATGTGCATGTGCTAACCTCTTGTGAGTGCATTTAATGCTGAGACAGATTTAAGCTGTTATTGGAGTGAAACCTGTGGATGACCGAGATCTCCCCAGGAGACTGATGCCTTCCATATGCACTCAGACCAGTTTGCTGTTCCAGGCTAATTCCTTTACATATCAGTATTCCAGAGCCTACACTCAGTGCCTGGACAGGTGCTTGGACAGCTGCAGGCACAGAAGTCCCAAAGCAGCACCAATAAGGACATGAAACAGGGCACTGCCATCATCCCTGGTACAGAGGGGAGCCTGGCCATGACCCCAAGTCTGAGCGGCCAAACCTCAGTGCCAGGGACACCCAGGGACAGCAGGGACACACAGGGACACCCACTCACTGCTCTACAGCCCTCGTGGCCTCCCCACACTGAGATGGCAGTGCCACAACCAAGGATGACCATCTGGAATTTGGCCTTGCTATCACATCTGGGTAAGGAAGGCACTGCAGAATGACCTCAAGCAGAGCTCCACCCTCAGCCGAGTTCTCGGCTGTGAAATGTGCCCATCCTCACACACACTGCCATGAGATTCACAACCTGACCCTGATGCTTTCCTTGCAGGCCTCAGGTGTGGAATGTGCCCATCCTCACACACACTGCCATGAGATTCACAACCTGACCCTGATGCTTTCCTTGCAGGCCTCAGGTGTGGAATGTGCCCATCCTCACACACACTGCCATGAGATTCACAACCTGACCCTGATGCTTTCCTTGCAGGCCTGCTCCCAGCCCCTCCAGGCGAGCTGGCTGCTGTGAATTATTCAGCGGGGCCATATCCATTACCTGCTGCACCTGGGAAGGCAGATGGAGTAACACCTGCCCTCCTTTAGCTCCACCAAAGCTCCTGGAGAGCTCTGGGTACCCAACACCTGTGAGAGGAACAGCAGCCCCAGCACAGCAGCCCTCCCCGCAGGGCATCCGCAAATAACTCACTTTTGCCTAAAATAGGCTCTGGTTTTTATACAATAGCTGTGCCTGTTCCCAGAGACTTCCACTAGATAAAAAATATCCACTAAAATCAACCATGACAGATACAAGGAAAAAAAAAAATGCATCAACCGCCAACACTGCCCTGAAATTTTCTAACATCTTATAACGAGCAATATGATAATTCAAAGTATAAGCCATGACTTTTGATGGCTTTATTTTAGATTAGTTTGTTTGATTTTAAATTACAGATAATCTTGTCACAAAAATTTCTTCTGAGCTACACAATTCTGGCAAGAATGCTCTTATGCTAAATGTATTTCCTAAGTGTTTTCTTTAAAAGAACATAATCCAACATCCTAAAAGATGAGCAAAATACAAAAATTAACTTTAATCTATCATGATTTCTCCTTCTCTCTACAGCATTTACTCTCTATCTACTTATAGGCTTAAGCTAATTGCCACTTTCCATTCAGCACCGACTTAAATTGAAAAAAAAATAGATGTTATAAACTACAAGATACTGAAAAAAGTTATTCAAGATGTCTTCCTTTTTTGTACCATCTCCTGCAATTCTTGGAAAGACATCTTTTATCCAGTGCTTTCATTCAAATTTTACATACCACTTGTAAATGTGCTATACTATTTATAAATGCTACTAAAAAAACCCAACAAACTCTTCTTCACTGAAAGCCACAGCAAAATTCCCAACAGATGAAAAGGTCAAGAATGTTTTTATTGAAGCCAAACACATTTGTAATAATTTAGGCTAACACAGAAGTGCAGTTTGTCCTCATCAAAAGAGCAGTATCTCAAATAGAAGCTACATGTTTTCATGGAGAAATTGACTTGACTTTCAAGTCAATACAAACCACCAGGTTTTCTTGTTAAACATTTAGGAATAGATGCACAGCTGTTACACCAACAATGTCCACGTAAACACTGCAATTTACCAAACCCAGGGGTTAAGTTACCTGATTTTTCTATCAGCATTTCCAGACACATTACGAGCTCGTCCTATGGCAATTCCAAACTCAAACATCCTTACCTTTTTCTGGACTTAAATTTTTATATACTTCAAGGTCTGCCATTAAATTTGTAACTCAGGCATTATTGGCAAGCAGAATGGAAATTCTCCCTTTGGGAAAGGCTCGGGTTGATCTTCACGCCTTCAGAGCCAACACATTTGGAAAGCAATCCTTGGAAGTAGAGCCGAGCACCGCTGCTCAGGATGAGCGAGGAAACCTCCGCGATGCAGAGCACAAATCCAGAGGCGAGAGCGGCTAACTTCGCTGCCGCCCGAGGAGCGCAGGAGCCGGCAGCATCTGCCGTGCTGCAGCTGCGGAGCTGTGCACAGCAATGTGTGTGTCCCCGCGCTCGGAGCCTGTCCCCGCACTGGGAGCCTGTCCCCGCGCTCGGAGCCACGGGCTCCGGGAGCGCAGGGAGATCCCGCGGGCAGCGGGGCGGGCAGGGATCACCGCACTCCGGCTCAGGAGCGGCGGAGTGACGCAGGCTGAATGCGGGAGGGGAAATCCAGCCCCGCTCCAGAATAACCCCCGGCATCTGCAGCCGGGGGTTCTGCGAGCGAGCACCGTGTGCCTTTGCCCTGGCTCTGTGCCCCTCCTCCTGCCACTGTCCCTAACTCCAGGGAACAGCCGCCTGCAGGGTCAGGCCAGCTGCAGCACAAACGCACTCGGTCGGGGCTGTGCATCCCTGAGCAGTGCCAGGACCAGGAGTCCCCCGGCAGGTGCTGAGCACCAACTCTGCCAGCAGCTACAGAACCCCTCCGTGCCCCTGGGCAAACCCTGGGCTGGTTTAAGGCATCCCAGTGCTCCTGAAATCGGGTTTACGGGCAGTGTGGAACAACGGGCAGATGCATTCAGACTTGCATAAATTGCACTTCCTTACAACGGAGCCCAAGGGCTCGCAGGGCTGGAAAGCACAGCAAGAATGAAGTCAGCTCCACATACAATACTTTGCATCTTTCATTTATTGCATTTTCTAATTCTTTCCCTCTTCAGTTAGCTCTTCCACTGTGACATTTACATCAGCACACCAAAGGAATTCCCAGGTGTATTCCCAAACATTGTGACAGCAACAAAAGAGACAGAATTTGTCAAGCACAGGCCAGGAAAAACTTACAGGAAAGACAACGTGACAGAGGAGGAAAACAAAAAAAAAGCCACTCAAAAAAACCACCCCTCATCGTTCCACATGCCTGCAGAACCTCAGTGGGATGGGAGACAAGATACAAGTGGAGCTGACATGTTTTACTTCCTGAGAAAACATGATTTCTTAGCTGTGCCTAGCACAGAGAGCCTTCCCACAGCCCCAGGACAGAGCTCAGCACTCTGCGGGGAACCCATGGACTATGTTCAGCACCCTGGAATGTGAAACAAAACCCAGACCCACTCAGGATCTCTTGGCTGCGCAGCTGTGGCTCTGATGGCACTGTCAGGCTGGGATGGCAGGAGGTGGCACAAGTCCCACTCTGAGGAGGGAGTGTCACCCATTGCCAGGCAGAACAAGGGACATGGGGTGGCCAGGGCGTTACCCCAGCTCTGGGTCCCACCTCAGCTCAACACGTTCATGGTTGAAATCACCACTCTGAAGCCTCTAGACAGTTACCAATGCATGTGCATTGAAATGATGTGCTGTAGCTGCAGTTCAACAACAAAAAATAAACTGTCACTGCTGTACAGTTTAATTATTGATATATCAGATTGCACTTGATAATGTGTTAAATGCAAATTACTCACACTCCTACTGTTCTGGTAATTATAAGATCAGCTATACACAAGCACCTTCAGCACCACAGCTGCTCTGTAAGAAACCTTACACAATCACCAGTACAGTCTTCATTATTTTGTCTCCAAAATAAACTTCCTTTTAAAACCAGACGGGCTTAAATGCTACATGCCTTTAGAAATTCAAGCATGTTATATAGGTTAGAAGAACATTACAGCAAACAAATGAAGATGTTATGTAATTCACTTGACATATGCCGAATGGTATAAGAAGACCTGTAGATTTATTCAACTTCCAAAGGAAAAAAAAATCAATCCCCATGACAACTCCTCAGTGTCAAGCCAGGTTTTGCATTTAATGCCAAGCCCTGTCAGTTTGCTTGGCTTTTCCCTCACTCCCAGGGGTCACAGGCTCCTGCTGGGAATGCTCTGCAGAGCCCCAGTTCACACAGTTTAACAGCCCCAGGGGTGATGGTGACAAGCTTTCTGAACAAAAAACTCATTTCCCTTTACCTGTAGCTGATTGACCTCAATGATCACTGTAAGGTGACATCTTTTCAGCCATCCCTGCTGGCCCATGGGTATGGCTGTCCTGAGCTAAGGTCTGGCAGGAAAAGTAACAGCCTCACCTCCACGCCTGCTTTCCCCACTTAGGTTTTCTGCCCACACCTCACGAGGCTGGGCAGAGACACAGCCCTGCAAGTTCTACTGCAAAATATCCATTTTCCAACAAATGAGCATATGATTTAACTAACAGTTTGGAAACTACAACATCAGAGGAAGGTTCATTTTCTAGCTCATTGGGTTTTCCTTTATCACTGTCAAAATAGCTGGAAACCGGTACAAAGCCTAATTCTGCTAAAGAGCAAGAAAAGGTGATTAGAGAACTAACACCTCTTACAGGGAATAGCTAATGAAATAAGGAGATAACAACATCTTCATAATCATCATCCAAGTGCAATCTTAGATCTGAACTGTGAGACTCCTCATGAAAAGTCAACCAGCAATGAACAAAACTTTGTATCAGCTGCATGGGAAACTTGTCATTTTTATCAGAGTAAAGCTTTTATCAATTCATTTATCGTTAATGGAGACATAGTTATATGGAAAGCTGAGAAACACACAAAAATGAAAGGGGAAAAACACTTGGCATTAGAACACAAGCACCTGAAACACTGTCTGGATACCGACCTCACATGAAACTCCTCCTTTCATGAACAGATCCAGAGACAGACACAGTTCTTGAACAAAGCAGAGAGAGTTTCTTCAGGCACTTTAGGCCCTTTTTAAATCTAAGTGGACTTCAATACATTAATTCCTCAATGCTCTTCTTGCAAACACATTTTCATTTACATCTGTTTGTCTCAAGGAATGAATTGTGGATATTTCACATAAATCAGAATATGAACCCAAACACAAATTCCTGCACTTCAACTCGTTCTACTTTCCCAGCATCATTACCAAACTCCAGCTGAAGTGACTCTGAAGATAAAAGGCTGAATCCTGCAGCCCACATCTGGCATCTGTAGCTGTGCCCCCAGCCTTGCACGAGGCTTCAGCAGAGCTAATTATAGAGCACTGCCCATCAGCAAACATCAGGCCTGAAGGATTTGTGCAGTTTGGCAAGGCTCTAGGACTGCTCCCCCAAAACTCTTGTGCTCCAATAACCAAAATAGACCATTTGACTGCATAAAAAAGGACAACAGAAAGCATTTTGTGTTCTCATTGGGCACGGAAGTCCAAGGGCACTGAAGCAAGGAGAGGCTCTCTGTGGTTTCCTCCTCAGGATGTTGGACAGCCAAAGCCACCAGGATGTGCCCAACATGATTTAAGGACCTGTGTCACCTGTCAGGCTCAGCCCCACTCACACCTTCCAGGCAATTCCCTTTCCAAGGTGAAACAACAGGGCAACACAACCTGCTCCATCCCTGACAGCCTGCTTCCCTCCAGCCAGAGGGTTCACACCATCCACAAGTTTTGGGGTTAATTCCCAGATGGTCACAAGCATAAATGAATTCCAAAAATCTTATGGAAAAAATAAATCTGTCAGATGCTATGAAAAAACCTGCAATTATCTAGATGCAGTTTTGGCTGGGAAAGTACTTGCCTTGCTGACTGGGAAGCACTGGGAGCCACAGGAAGCTGCTGGGTTTTTTTTCCCTTTATACTTTTAGCCCCAACCATCTAGTAGCAAAGTTAAATGGATGCTTGCTCAGACAGCACAGCCATTCCTACATTGTTACTGCCAACAAACAAACAAAACATGATGCACATTTACAGCTTAAAACCCCTGCAAAAAAAAAAAAAATCTCTTCTTCCAAGCCTAGAGGGATGCTGTACTTTGTATTTTGGAACTGCTTGCAAGAGGAAGGAAACGAAAGTGGGTTCATCAAATCCTCAAGGCTATTCCAAACATTCTAATTGCTTGTCTTCTCCGTTCTGCAGAAACTGCTAAAACAGCTCACCCCTAGCCCCTGTCTCTGGTCTGTTATTCTCTGTGTGCACACACACTGCTGTATCTTGCTGCTGCTGCTGAAGAAAACTGACATTTTTGCTTCTGGGCAGATAAGACTCCCCAGAGTACAAGGCACAGCAGCAACCTCCACTTCTGTAACCAAAAATTTCAGACATAAACAGATAAGAATTTTAATATCCTCGAAGTGCAACCATTAGCAGCTTTTCCTAATAAAATTATAAAATTATGAGAGAGCCTTAGGCAGTGTGGATGCACACAGTACTTCATTACACACACAAATCTCAGTCATTATTTAAAGACAACCCACCAGAGCCCCATGGAAAGCCCCAGAGCTGTGTATCAATACTTCTGGTCTAACAACCTGCAAGTTGTTGTGGAAAACCCAGCAGAGAGCAGCCTGATCCATGTGCAGCAGCATTCTCCTGAATGGAATGTGAACACTGCTGTTTGTATCTGAAGTTCACTGGACACAGGAATTGAATTGGGACCACATATAGTTTTCCAGCCTTATTTCCCTTAGTCAATACATTGCCTGCTAATCACATTTACAACTTCAGAGCAAGAGTACAAATACAATGCTGTAACAATTTTTCCAAAACTTGCCAATCTCAAAATACCTTAGTTTTTCCTGGCCCTGTTTCATACACTTGTGGACAGTTTTCAACTTGCTCTTGTGCCAACTTCCCCCATCAGTTCAAATAAGCCTTTTCCTCCCTGAGTTTTCCCTTTGCAATGCACTCAGAGCCAGCAGTCACATCCCCTCTCAATCTTTGATTTCCCAAGCTAAACAAACCTGACTCATCTCATCTCCTGCCCAGAACTACATAGGCTGGGCCTTGTGGCACCAACACCTTCACCTTACTCCTGAACACTCAAAATTGCATCTTCCTTCAATGATCACAGAATCAGAGTGCTTTGGGTTCCAAGGGACCTTAAAACTCACCTTGTTCCAGCCCCTGCAAAGGCAGGGACACCTTCCACTACCCCAGGGTGCTTCAAGCCCCCTCCAACCTTGAACACTTCCAGGGATGTGACATCCCACACTAATTCATCCCATGTGGCAGGTGCTGTCCTCCTGCTGCAGGGGCACTGCACTGCAACAGGGCTGCAGGCTCAGCTGGCTGTTTCTGCTGCAAGCTGAGCCTTTTTTCCTTTTGGTATTTTGGGGAGATTTGCTTTTGTTTGGGGTTTTGTTGGTGGTGTTTTGGTTTTTTGTTTTTTTACACAAAACAATTAAACCACTCCAAATAAACACAGAGCTTCAGCATTTTTATTAATGCAGTCCATGAGTTCTTGCATTTGAACTCCTCAGCAGGAGGTGAACAAATGGAACCCCATCTGCTCAGGTGCTTAAACTTATGCAGGTGCCACAAGGGTGTGCAGAAAACACCAGAGGTGAGCACAGCTGGGCAGCAAAATTCCTCTCATCCACCTCTGCAGACACTTCAGTCCTTCTAAAGATACTCCTATGCTTTTTAAGAACACCAACTGGCCCTGTGGGATTTTTTTTACCTGGCCTGCACCTGAGGTGCAGCAGTTCCTCCAGCTCCCAGGTTCAGTTCCAGACAATCACTCCAGACAGCTCTGATGCCACTGAACTGTCCCAGTGCTCCCAGCGAGGTTGCACTTGGATAATGTGAGCAGCCTGAATTATCAGCACAGCCCTGGAGGAGCCCAGCCTCTCTGGAGCACCAGAACACCACACTAATTCCTGGGACATGCACACATCCTTACACCATGCTGTGGGACTGTCACCTCTGTCACTGTCCAGGGGGAATTCAGCCCCTCCATACACTCAGAGGGAAAGGAACTGTCTCTGCAGTGTCTTGCTTAGGTTAAAGGAGACAAATGGGAAGCCCTGATGGATTCTGTCAGGGAAAAATAATTAATCTTATCTAGTCATCAATCAAAGATAGATAAATTAGGTAATGAAATCTTTCTGGTCTAGAACTCCTGCTAATTATGCCTTGGGCTGTAGATGATTATCACTTTGCAGACTCATCCCTCAATAGCTGTTCATGGATTACTGGACTCTTGCTGATGGATCATTATCTAGCCTTTGCACCATTAGAGGATAAAGAAGTGGTCCTGCTCCGTCCTGAAACACCACCTCAGGTCACAGAGCACGGACCAGACTCTTCTTTCACTATTCTGGAACAGCAGAGCTGTAAATACACATCCCTGTAGCTGTCCCAGTCACACACTGGTGCAGGAGAGCAGGGAGCTGCCTGGGAAGAACAGGGATTAGCAGGCACCTGCCAAAACACTGCCACAGCACTCAGGGGCACCCAGGTGAACACATCCCTTCCACAAGGTCAGAGGGAACTCTGAAGGAACATGATCTCACCAAAGCCAGTGGGGCTACATGAGTGGCCTGATAAATCCCAGGAACAAATCCATTTCATTGGAGAAGCAGAATGGTTCTGCCTGGAGATGACAGCACTTTCCCTCTAACAAAAGTCCCAAGTGCACCACACACATGAATAATGTGACAACACCACTGTCAGACTTACTTACACAAAGTTATTAACATTCTTCTGGTGTCCCAAATAGAATTAGAACTGCTCATGGGCAAGGAAAAAAGCAGTACAGGGAAAACTGGGGCTGTCTCTGGAATGGCTTTCATTAGGAAGATTCACATACTGACAGATGATTAATTCTCACACTAAGCCATTAACTTCATCGATGGTGACATAACCACAGTGACAAAAATGCAGATACAGTTTGTTTTACAATGGGCTGCAAACCTCTCCAGTCCTGACAAACACACTGAAAATGGAGCTGTATGTTCTCTGGGGCAAAAAATTACCTTTGCTTTGAATGAGACGAGTATTTCTCCCTTTAATTCATAGCCATTCCATGCTGCTGTTATTAATAGTGCCATAAATCTGCCCTGAAGTGATGGGTTTTAATTACTGACCTCAAAGGGAATAAAGAATACAAGACCTGGGCCTCTCAGAGGAGCATTAGGAAGTCAGTCCCTCAGCAGACAGACGGGCCCAGCTGTCTGATTAGATGAGACCTGCTGGAGCCCCCGAGCCCGTGTCACCCAAAGCACAAGGAGCACCGACCCCGAACAGCTCTGCCACCAGCCGTGCTGCAGCTCCCCTGCGGGGCTCGGTGCTTCACGGGAGCCCAACAGCCCTGCCTGCCCCGGGGCAGCCCCGCACCGGGACACGGGCTGCCGCTGCTGCACAGACCGGGAGGGGAGAGCACCGGGACACGGGCTGACCCCAGCGGGTCCGGCACCGGCAGCACCGGGGGGATCGGCCAGACCCTGCTCCAGGGGATATCGGCGGCACCCGGTGGAATCGGTCGGATCCAGCCCCGGTAGCACCGGGGGGGTGTCAGGGGGATGGTCCAACGCTGGCGGGTCCAGCCCCGGCAGCCCCGGGGAGGATTGGTGGTACTGGGGGAATCGGTCGGATCGGGGGATCAATGGGACCCAGCCCCAGGGGGATCGGTGGTACTGGGGGGTGGGTCAGATCGGTGGGTCGGATCGGTCGGACCCGGTACCGGGAGGCGGCGGTCCCGGAGCGCCCCCTGGCGCCCCCGCAGCCCCGCCGTGCCCCCCATCACTCCCGGGGCTCCCGCACGCCCCGAGCGCCGCCCCGCCGAGCCCCCGCACGGAGCGGGCACGGCCGGGGCTCCGCGGCCCGGGAGCAGCGTCCCAGGAGATACACGCGTGGATACAGACTGTCAGGGACCGGCGGCAGCAGGAAACACAGCAGCCGAAAATGCAGAATAACTAACTCACCGTGGAACACGCCGTTGTCCGCTAGGAAGTGCCTGCAGTACTGCAGGCAGCTCTTCTTATCCAGACTCCAGTAACTCATCGTGAGGCAGCGTCCCGCTCACCATCAAAGGCTCTGACCCTGCAAGGGAAACGGGAATGGGTAACTGGGTCTTAATTTACAAAAAATGCCCCCAACTACTGCAAGCACTGTAGTTATTTGAGCCCTTTATGCAGAACAGTCCGTTGGCTTCACACAAAGATGACAACAAAGGCAGTTCTTCAGCTCTCCAAACGTGCCCATCTCCATGGGCGGCCAGGCAAAGGACACGGACACATCACCTGGATGGAGCCAGAGCTGCACTGCACTGGTGCCACCAGCCAGCAGCTCCCAGGGTGCTGCAGGGAGTAATGGGCACCTCGGTCACCTCTGTGACCATCACACCCCCAGCCCACTGTGGGGCCTGGAGACATGATCAATTTAATCCATTCAGTGATGCTGTCCCATATTTAACAGGCTACAGACACATCTGACAGCACCACAGAACTATAAATCCTCCTCAAGTGAAGGTTATAGTAATTAAAAAGGTGACTCCAAGGTAATCACCCCCTGATTTCAGGAGCAGAGCAGAGTTCTGAGGACACAGGGCCCCTGTGCCCTTGCCCTTGGCAGACATTGTCCTGTGGCACTCGGGATGAAGTCATCCATGGACAGGCAGTTGGAGCCTGAGGAGGAGCAGTTACATCGGCCACCCAAAATTAACACTGACACTTACAGGCAGACACACCAGCATTTCATACTTCTTTGATGCCATGGAATTCTTAATCTCCTGTCCTGACACCAAATCCTTTCACTGGATCCTCCTTCTCCCTTTGCTATGTTATGAAGTTCAGGTTCTGGTTTCAGCAATCCAGACACCCCTTCCTGTTACAAGCCCACTTTGGTCTCCCATTTTATCTCCCTCCTACCTTCACTCTGGTCAACCCAGCTGCTTGCTCGCCCACACTTGGCACAAACAACTCCAACTGTCTTTATCCAAGCAATTCTAGCAGGATGTAAGGACACTGCCACGCAAATCTCCTCATAAAACTACTGCCAGAGGGCCTTAGTAACAAACCCACTCCCAAATGAAGCACCACAGCACACGAAGTGCTTGGCCTGCAGCTCTGCTGAGGGATACAGATCCATTTCATTCAAAACAAAAAGGACAACAAATGATCTGAAATCCCAGCCAACGGGACTCCTCTGATCCTTAACGACCAATTTAGCTACAATCAATTCCTGGGGTGCAGCCAGCTAACAAGGGAACAGAAGAACCTGGAGAACTTCTCCCCTGTCCCCATGCAGCCAGTGCCTCAGTGTCAATGTCACGGTGACTCGCAAGCGTTAGGGACGCACAGGGCAGTCCCAGCGTGACCCCTGTGCAGGGCGGTCCCAGTGTGACACCCGTGCTGTGTCTGCCCCGGGGCTGTGCCTGCACAGGTGGGGTTTGCCTCTCTCTGAGGGGAGCAGGGATGGTCTGGATGCTCTGCTGCAGGTGGGAGCCAGAAACACCTGTTTGTGGTTTGCTCCATCTTAAAACTTCCCCAGGCTCCACTGCGGGGTGTGTTTTGGGTATGGCCCGTGTATTTTTCCCACTGAAGGCATGTTCTGCCAAACTTTGGAACCCAAGCAGCAATACCCACTACTTCTGCCAGGCTTCATCTTCTACATTTCCTGCACTTGCACCCTGGCCACCCACCAGCTTTCCTTATAGCCTGCACTAAGGCCACTCTTCATGCCTTAATTAGTAAGACAGAAGCTGTTAGTTACCTTTAAAGCACAGGAATAACACCACACTCCAGCCTACTGCCGGGCTTTTTGCTTTAGGCTACAGAAGTACAAGAGGCATGTGTTTTAATTAAGGAAACCATATCAAATATTCACCACGAAGAATTTGCGCACAATAAAAGCAGATCTTATCTCCCGCCCAGCTCCCGCCCAGAACCCATATGAGAGGGGAGGTTTACCGGGAAATGTGGCTGTCAGTACAGCCCTGCAGTGCCTCTGAAAGAGCCCCTGAGCCCCCTGCTCTCCCTCTCACGGCCGCGGCTGATACAATCCTCCTTTGTTCTTGCACAAAGGGTTCTCCCACACCACGGTGGCCCCTCGGAACAAAGGTTCTCCCGGGCACATCAGGGATGAAGGCAGACTCCCGAAGGGGTTGCATCAGCTGACACAAACATCCCACAAGAAAACCTTCCCAAGAAACACCAGCAGTTTTTTGGATAGTTCTCAAAGTTATTTGCTTTACAGGGTTCCAGGAGAGCCCAGCAAGATCATGCCTTACCCTGCAGTACAAAAAAAAGCAAACAAAATCCCAACCAACCCCACACTTGGGCCAAATACCATCGTTTCAAAGGAATATGCACTTAGAAACTTAACTGTACACAAATTTGCATCATTTCAATACAAGAGAAAGAGAACATTCTGTCTATGCCACCGACTAACATGCAGGCTGTACCTGTATCGCTTATTTTATAAGTAGAATAAACTAAACACAAACTATTACAGTAAAAAGTGTCCATAAGCATATAATTAGGTTTAATTAGGGCTGTAACAACAAAACTATTTTAGCACAAAGTTACCAAAATTCTGACCAGATATAAATCTGAGTTCAAAACCAGCTTGATAAAGCAGCCAATTCAGAGAGAGTTGAAAACACTCCTCACTTTTCCACTCTGCAGGTTTCTCAGCTTGGGATATCATTTTCACAATAAGCAAAATTCCTGCAGGTTCAGCCCTGAGCCTGCCACATTCATTCCAAAAGGTAAAACAATCGGTGCTTCACTACCTGAGAGCAGAGATGCTACTGCAGGGTGTCAGGAATCCACCTGCTTTGTATCAGGATAAAGTGTATTAACCTGGAAGCTGAGCAAGAAGTCCATTTTGTGCTGTGCAGAAACACAGCACCTTGAGAGAGCTGTATCTGCTATTTTAGCTGATTGATTTCTGTTAAACCTGTCAGCTGCCTTATTTTAGTGCTTTGAGCACTGTGTTCCATGAGAGACACTTTTCCAAAGAGCTCTGATTAGTTGTACAGAGCTGTACTTTACAAGAGTTATTAATGGAAGGAAACTGATACTGCTCAAGTTATTAATGGAATTAAACTGGCATTGCTTGTTATTAGAGGTAAGCTGATATTGCTCAGTTTGATGCAAGGAATAAGTTAACTTACATATTCACGTGTGCGTGCATGAATAAACCGTGCAGATACAGACAGCTGAGATGAACAAATATGATTCTCTTTGTTATCAGAAAGTGGGTAGACTCCTCACAAGGAAAGTTTCATTCTATGCATGCTTTTGAAGTTATTTGATTCTAAAAGCTGTGGAAATGAATGGGTAAGGTATTCTGAATGCAGCAGAGGATGCATATGCCCTGCCTGGGTTGGGAGAGAGGCTTCTCACAGCAAGAGGCTCAGCACCAAGAACAACCTCTGACCCCCAGGTCTCACCATATTCTGCAGTTTCTCCTCTCACACAGAAAAGCCCGGTGGGCTGTGCAGGGAAGCAGGGAATTCCCTCATTCCAGGGAGTCACAGCCAGCAGGCTGAGCTGCACTCAGTGAAACCCTCCCAGCTCGGGCTGTTGGAAAGGCTCAGCACGGACCTGTTCTGGAGAGCAGCAGCATGACCCAAATATTTCCCTGCAGCCTTTAACCTGGACACTGAGCAGGTGCCCGGTGTGAAGAAGGAACAAGCACACGGCCAGGAAGGTGTTTGAGCCTGGTGATAGCTCTCAGAGCAGCACATTGAGTGAGTTCAGGGGCTGAGACTGCTGATGGTGCCCCTTCTCACCTGCCCCCTCCCCTGCTGCTGCCCGGGGCACGTGCACAGGTGACAGCAGTGACTGCATCAGACACCAGGGATCCTTCACAACAGGTCCTGCAGGACACTGGCACCTCCCTCGGACAAAGCCACAGCTCCAGGACCAGGGACCATTCCTGATGGCAGGACAGGTCCTGGGACACTGCCACCTCCCTCAGACAAAACCACAGCTCCACTTTCAGCAGTTGCAGAGCTCAT
Source organism: Leptocoma aspasia (assembly GCA_013399835.1). NCBI lineage: Eukaryota > Metazoa > Chordata > Aves > Passeriformes > Nectariniidae > Leptocoma > Leptocoma aspasia. The sequence goes on along the minus strand of VXAX01003470.1, from coordinate 25,833 downwards.
ACCTACCCAGTGAACACACGTGGGAACTATGACTTAGAAAAAACTGATTCCTTTCCTTAGCCCCAAATGGTGTATAAAGTTCATGTCCCTGGTAATTAAAGGAAAGTCCAGAAAACACTGAATATTGAGCAGGCTACTGATTTTGGAAGCTTGTGCCCATTAGTGACAAATTTTAGCATGAAAAATAGTTCAGAGATACTGGGCTCTACAATTGACATAAAGGAAAAGTATGACAACATAATAATATTAATTTTAAACAAGGTAAGAAATGAGAAGAGCAATGCAGAGTCACATAAAGGCCACCCCAAGTGTGTGGTGGAAATAATGCTGTGATGGAAATGATGCTGTATTGGTCCCAGCTATGGCCAGAGCCCTCTGATGAGCTTTAGAGATCTCATATGGGCGGAGGGACAGACCATCTGGCTGGCACTAAGCAGCAGGAATAGAGTCCAGAGAGAAAGGCTGGGCTTTAGTGTGGCAGCTGGGATTGTGGTGGGGGCAAGCAGCATCTCTGATGACACCGTCTCGTGTGGGCAGCTACCTCCCAGTCACTGCCAGCAGAAAATAAACACCAAAGGACAAATACGACTTTGAACTTCCCCTGGAGAATCCTGAAGTGGTATTGAAAACGTAAGCAATTCAGCTTCACAACAAACCTTCAGTGTTATTAGAAGGGAGGAAGTGAAGTGCTTTATCTTCAGTTTGAGAATAAGCAAGAGATTCCCTTGCTCTCCTCAGGAACAGGGCAAGGGCTGCCCAGAGGACATCGCTGGGTTTTCTCTGCAGCTTCTTAGCTCGATAAAGAAATGTTCCACACCAGGCTCTACATCATTTCCCAAGGTGCCAGCAGGCCTCAGCAGCTTGGCAAACACACTGCAGAGCACACAGACACTTCTGCAGGACATGCTCCCCTTTGTTACGCTGGCATTAGAAATGACAAGCACTGACCAGAGGGACAGAAGTCATTTGCATTTCTGTTCACACCACAACATACAACCAGGAAACTTTGTGCCCTCACCAACTTCCTTTCCCTGGACCACATTAAAATACACTGCAGGTCCTCTCCTAGTTAATCAGTAGCCATCAACAGGAACTTCCCAGTCCATGTTTTTACTTTCTAACCAAAGTAACAACTCTGGTGGAACAACTCTCAAGCTTTCAGAGACCGGTTCTGCACAACATAGGCTGGATTTTTTGAAAACAGTATCCACAAACCAAAGAAGTTCTTGGATGAAAAGCTTAGCCATAGTTAGACCTAAAATAACAAATCTGAAGAGATTATAAAACCGTAATATGACAATATTCCATGGGGAATTCACCCATCTGCAGTCTTGGGCTTCTTATTCCACTAAGCCACTAACAGTCACCCAAATATTGCTAAGCATTTAAGCTGGTCTAAATTCATGCAGATTTAGATTTAATTGTCACACAAGCCAGGCTCTAAGGGTTCCACACATCATCTGTGCAAATCTCCACTTTAATCAGCATCAAATATCAACATTCACTCAAAATAACTTGCATAAACATTGCTAAAGTTACACATATGGGAGCCAGGCAGAATAGGCAAGGCACACAAGATGGAAGTTCAATAATGCTGATGCAAAAAGGCAATAATTTTTTTCCAACAAATTGATATAATTTTCATACTTACAAAACAAAGTTTTACCTACCTATGGTATTAACTATGTCATTAATGTATGGCTACTTTCCAGAGTTAAAGCATCTTGTATAAAACAAAAAGCTTTAAAAATACCCTGAGAGTTACACTCTCTTTTGAACAGCAAACACTTAACCATAAATATTACCAGCATGGAAAAAAACATCAACAATGCTTGGCTATAGAAAACAAAAACCAGTATAGGATCCTTTTCTTATTTCTCTAGGAACTGGTCAGGAGGAATAATGTAGATTTTTGCTTAGTTTATTTTTCTGGCAGATGAGTTCCCTAATCAAACGTGCCATGAGGCCAGAACAGCTGTGCTGGCACCACACTGGCAGCAAAGGTGTCAGAAGGGGCAAGCCAGAACAGGAGCACAGAAACACATCCTGGGGATTTCCCTGGGAGCTACTGGAAACTCAGAATTCAGTCCAATTTCCCCTCAAAGGGGAAAAGTCACAACAGAGTTTGGGAAGCAGATACTGCATTTGCATGCTCTTAGACAGATGAGACTTATTGAAAATGCAGATTTTTAGAAATTTTTACTGGGTTTAATCTGGTAGTTTGGCTATTCCCCCAGTAGAGCACTAAACACATCTTGCATGGCTCGCCAGATGAAGAGAGAGGCTCAGCCCAACCCTGACTGCATCCAGTTTGGGTCCTGCTAGAGGACAAATTCCCAGGAGCAAGAGAATCAGGCTGGGCTCCCTGCAGAGCACCAGACCAGGGTCTGGCACACAAGTTCCCTGGCAGCCACCCCTCCCAGGCAGGCAGGACACGGGGCTGAGCTCCCTGTGCAAAGGACACCTCTACCTGTGCCAGCCCAGGCAGCCCCTGCTCCTCCCAGGGCTGTTCATTCCCATGCAGCTTTTGTTCCCAGTCGTTTCTCCACTCCTTCTGGGAGCCATGAAAAGCATGTGTCAGCACAACTTGCTGCTGAGGAAGGCATTAGAAAGGATTTCAACTGACTCCCCATGGCAACGGACCCTGAAAGGGAATTAGCATTTGCTCCCCATTCCTCGAGAAGCCTAAATGGAATTTGTTTTTCTCCTCTTTAAGGAATTATTTGCAGGAGGGGAGTGTGCTGCTGCCTCCAAGGTTCAGCAGGCACAGCCTCAGCTGGCCCCTGCCTTGCACACCCTGTTCAGGGTAACACTCATCCCACCAGACCTGGGATGGGTAAACATGAGTGAGAGTCCATCCATGTTTTCTTCACACAGACCTCCAGTGCTCTGCACACCTTTCTGCTGCCTCTGCCAGCTCTCTGTACACCCATTCACCAGCCCAAACCAGGTTTGGGTTCGCTGCACAGAGGGTTTCAAACTGCAAATGAGTTCAGGACTTTTTCTGTAAATGAAAATCTAAAATCTACAGAGACAGCTCACAATGTGACAAACTGTGGAGATAAAAATAGGACACCTGGAAAGGACTTGTGCCAATGCAGTCACGTCAAGGCATGGACATGGATGACCTGCACCTTGTGTACTTGGCCACTTAGCAATGTGAGAGTGGGCATTTCACACCGTAAGATCCTCTGTGCTGGACATCAATTAACACAGTTGGTAATTGCTAACATTCTTCCTTTTTTTTCTCACCTGTGGGTGGAACAACAACCAAGCAAAGAAGGAGAAGCTCGTTGAGGCTCAGCACTGCCTGGTGTGACCCACGCATCCCAGCCACACGCTGGGTCACGCTCAGTGTGCAAAGAACAGGAACTCGGTGTCAGTTCCAATAAATCACATCTGTAACAGAGCACACACCACTCTGCACCACAGCCTGTCTCCACTTGAAGTTTCTTGCAAGCAGCCTTGAGTTACTTCAGCCTGAAGAGACTCACATGGGCACCTCATGCCAAGACCTGTAACACATGCCAAACACCCTTGGAGTGGTTTTACATCCTTCAGAGGTTCACTGAGCCTCCACGGGGGCACGTGGCAACCTCAGCACCCTGTGCCCGGCTTCTTCTAGCCCTGCAACAGGCGTCTGCTCCAAACTCTGCCCTCCTCTGCACTGCCACTGCCCCTGGGGGAGCCTTTGTGAGCACCCATCTGCAGTGTGGGATTGTGGATCCCCCAGCCTGCCTTCCCATCCTGCCATCCCCGTGCTCCACATCACTCTCAGCCACCCAGGTACACCGAGACAGTCCTGTAGTGACAGATGAGCAGCAAAAGGCTCCAAAATCAGGAGAGCAGAGGGCAGGCTCAGATCTCTGGAGTAACAACAGTGCCCGCCGTGACCGTGGAGACTGGAACAAGAAAACCACCTTTGTTACAGAAAACAGTTCCAGTTTCCTAAAATAAACAAGGAGGAAAACAGACCCCAAGGAGTACACAAGAACACACAGCTCCCTGCTGGCCGTTAGATCAGCCTGGCACCAGCTGACCCCCACAGGGCTCCACCAGAAGCACCTTCTGTCGTGGGCTGGGAAGCAAAGGCAGATTTGTCCCTGGCACAGCCCAGACCGACAGTTCAAACCCGTGAATCCACTGCCCAGGGAGCCACTGGCTGCTGGCCAGTGCCTCTGACACCTCCCAGTGCAACAGCCACGGCTGCTCAGAGCATGCCCTGCATCCCACCGTGCCACGAGGAAATGCCTCCCGCGGCTCGTACAGCACCCTCATTTCAACAGCCGAGCGCACTTGAAGCACTCATCGAAGGAGTTTCTGTAAGAGCCTCCAAAGCAATTAGGCATGACAGTCTCGCCTCCTCTGAAGGCACGGGCAGGAATTGCTGTCCTACTGCAGACAATACAGCAGGTCCCCAGCAAACCTGGAAACAGACATTTGCCTTCCTAATGTGGAGAGTCTGTTTTTGTTTTAAACATTCAGGCTTTGATAGGTTTAAACCTATCAAAAAGCTCAGAGCAAGCAAACAAAACAAATCTCCACACCACCACACTACCCCACGTGGCAGTGCCCTGGCTGCGCCACCAACCTTATCAATTTAAATGGAATTGGATCTTGGGTGACACCTTAGAAAAAAACCCAGCTTATTCAGATTTCATTAAAGGAAAACTGTTCAATTTACAGAAAGATTACTTTGTACACCCAAGAGAAACACACAGGTTAAACCCTTTCCCAGAAATAAAGGGAAGCCAAATCTTGAACAGAGGACTAATTTTCATTCTGTATTTTGATGCTCATTAAACTGTTTTACTGCCACGGGTATTTCTTGACAGTGTTTTAAATTACAGATCAGCTCATGCAAAACTGGGAGCTGTTAATAGCCGGTGACCTCTCCTTTGCTTTTATGGAGTGAAAATTTTATTCTCCTTCTCAAATACCGGTGATTTTGATCAAAGTCATGGCGGGACACCCGCCTCAACGGCTGAAAGGACAGCAGCATTAAATCAATTCCCTAGGCAACCTCCCAAGCCGAGCCCCTATTGTTAAAATAATGAGTTGTGCACCACTTGATCCCAACCCACCAGCTGATCCCCATTTTTATAGACAATAGGTAGCACAGAACCAGAAAGCACCCGTGAATGGATCATTTCTCACAAATTGTGCATCTTCAGCTGATAAAACTTAACATTTCTTTCTGTAACAGCCTACGGGCATTTCCAAATGTAGGAAAAGAGCATCCTTCAGAGTTAAAAACAGATTTTATAAAAGTAGCATTCTCAAACTTATTCCAGGGAGCTGATACTTAAAGAACCAGGAAGACTTTTTAACAGTGTGCATGCACTCTGCTGCCTCTCACCTCCCAAAACACCTGGATTTTCTTTCCATATCCCACATTATCTTTAACTCAGGTGCCTCACTGCGGGGTTGAACCCTGCCTCTCTTTTCAGTACTGTTACCGGCAATTATTCTTTCACATTTCAGAACAAACACCTTAAATTTTCTTTCCTTTCCTAAGTTTTGCAACGTGTGGGCCAGAAGTCCCAAGGACAAGTAAATCAGGAGGGCCTCCTGAAAACAGGCAAACATTGTGTTTTATAACTCAGGAGTTAAAGCACACTTTAAACAAAGAGCCTATGACTGGTCCATCAGATAAGGCTTATATCTTTCTCCCTGGAATTTAATAACACTTCTCCTAAAACACTTTTCGGCCAGCTGGAGTTGAAGTTCCCAGAACTGCACAGAGTAGCTTAATTACAACAAAATTTTCATAGAGTTTAATTCCTACCTCATTGTACTTCCTTTAAAAAAAAATTGTTTATGGAGTAGGCAATTAGAAATAAGGTATTTTTAGCGAGGTATCCAGCAAGAGGTTTGACTCTTCTCAGCACCGTCCCAGCACGTTCCAGGTGGGGACAGGCGCGCTCCCACCCTGCGGCACTGCTGGCTGCTGTCCTGCGCTCCTCAGAGGGGTCGGGATTTTCCGCTAAGCCTGACTGAACACGGGCTGGGCTCGGTCTGGGCCGAGCCCAGCGGCTGCGGCTCGCTCCGGTTTCACTGCCCGCGGCCCAGGTGCTGCCCTGGCACCGCCGCGGGGCAGAGCCGCCCCGGCACATGGCGAGCGGGGGAGAGCGGCCGCAGTTCACCCCGGCGATGCTCCCTGGGTCCAGCAGCAGGACACGGCCGAGGCACGGCGGCAGCAGCGGCTGCGAGCCGGGAGAGCCCCGGAGCGGCTCCTCCGCACAGCCAGCGCTCGGGGCACGCGGGGCCGTTCGTGGAACAGGCTGAAAAGAAGATACACCTCGCAAACCCCCACCTCGGCTTTGGGCCGCCAACACCGGGAGAGACCAGCATCAACCGCATGGGAAAGCCCAGCGGAGGCTCGCAAGGATGCAGTCCCGTCCCGCGGGGCCGCGCCCGGGACGGCGCTCGGGGGTCCCGTCCGCCCTGACTCACCCCGGCTGCCGGTGGGCTCGGTGCGGTGCTGTCCCTCGCCGCCACGGCCGCGCGCACAGCCCCAGCTCGGTGCACAACCTGCTCCGTTCAAAGCCCAGCCCGGTGCACAACTTGCTCCGTTCAAACCCCAGCCCGGCCGCACG